>JARWKJ010000014.1:1105000-1502500 GCA_029959095.1 Rhinichthys osculus | reverse complement strand
GCAGACAGACTTCTCCCAGTTCATCAACTGCCCGGAGTTTGTTCCCAGGAACGTTGTGGACAAACACACAGGTGAGCTCTGACTCCACATGAAGGGCCGTTCTGGGGTGTGTTTCCCCAAAGCATCGCTAGCCAACTATGGTCGCTAGTTCTGTCGTTATCAGCAGTTCAACGAGTCTGTGTTTCCCGAAACCATCGTTCCAACGAACATTCGCACACAGCATCTCAGAGTTGTGTGTGTGAGCGACAGCATCTCAGAGTTGTGTGTGTGAGCGACAGCATCTCAGAGGTGTGTGTGTGAGCGACAGCGTCTCAGTTGTGTGTGTGAGCGATAGCATCTCAGAGTTGTGTGTGTGAGCGACAGCATCTCAGAGGTGTGTGTGTGAGCGACAGCATCTCAGAGGTGTGTGTGAGCGACAGCGTCTCAGAGTTGTGTGTGTGAGCGACAGCATCTCAGAGTTGTGTGTGTGAGCGACAGCATCTCAGAGTTGTGTGTGTGAGTGACAGATCTCGAGCTGTGGTTAGAAGCAGAGTTTCTAGTGTTCATGACATGTGGACTCAATAAATCCTGATCTAAAGAGCAAAATAAGCAAGCTCACATTCAGTGCAACCGGTGTCTTTAACCTAGAACACATACAAATGTCATTTACGTCTTTGAGTTTAAGAGATTTAAAGTGTAGTGTGTGAAGAGTGCGCATGTGTGAACGAGCTCTAGTGTGTGTGAACGAGCTCTAGTGTGTGTGAACGAGCTCTAGTGTGTGAGAACGAGCTCTAGTGTGGGTGAACGAGCTCTAGTGTGTGAGAACGAGCTCTAGTGTGTGAGAACGAGCTCTAGTATGTGAGAACGAGCTCTAGTGTGTGTGAACGAGCTCTAGTGTGTGTGAACGAGCTCTAGTGTGTGTGAACGAGCTCTAGTGTGTGTGAACGAGCTCTAGTATGTGAGAACGAGCGAGCTCTAGTGTGTGTGAACAAGCTCTAGTGTGTGAGAACGAGCGAGCTCTAGTGTGTGTGAACAAGCTCTAGTGTGTGTGTGAACGAGCTCTAGTGTGTGTGTGAATGAGCTCTAGTGTGTGTGAATGAGTCTATGAGTGAATCTGGAAATAAAGCGAAATAACTGAGAAAAATGAGAGATATTCCTCAGATGCCATGATCGTGATTTATAGCGAAACATCTCTCATTAACTCGATCTCTAACAGATTCATTAACAGTAGTTATTACTCCAACACCTGTGTGACATCATTAACCAGTGCGGTTGAACGACCAATTTGCGAGAATATGGTTTGGGGAAACAGTGGAGACGAGCTAGTGGATTCTTCAGCGATGTCGTGCTGTGATAGTGAACGAGTTACAGCGCTGTACGGGACACACACCCTGACTGAGCGCTTGACCCCGACAGGCTCCCCGAGATCCTCCACACCGCAGCACCACAAGACTGATGACGTGAGCAACCTGAAGCTGATGCCCAAGGGCCTGTCCGCCAGCCTGCCGGATCTGGACTCGGAGTCATGGATCGAGGTCAAGAAGAGGCCGAGGCCTTCACCCGCCCGACCCAAGGTAGGAGGAGCAGGTATTACAGGAGGAGTGCACTTCAGAATTACCACTTCCTGATCATCTACTCTCCTCCACGTCATCCAAGATGTTCATGTCTTTCTTTCTGCAGTGGAGAAGAAATGAAGGTTTTTGAGGAACACACTCCAGGGTTTCTCCATATAGTGTCTTCAATGGGGTCCAACGGGTCGAAGGTCCAGATGTGAGTTTCAGTGCAGCTTCAAAGTCTCGACACGATCCAGCCGAGGAATAAGAGTCTGATCTAGACAAACCAGCGGACATTTATAACACAATACACATTTATATACTTTTAAACACTAATGCTGGTCTTGCTCTAGCTGTGATGCGACACACATTTCTTCTCCTTTCGACCCGTTGGACCCCATTGAAGTCACTATATGGAGAAACCCTGGAGTGTGTTCCTCAAAAACCTTCATTTCTTTTCCACTGCAGAAAGAAAGACATGAACATCTTGGATGACGTGCGGGAGAGTAGATGATCAGATTTTTCCTCTGAAGTGCACTACTTCGCGATTCCTTTTTGATTGGAAGATTATTTATGAGAGATTGGATGAGTGAGATTGGCCTGTGTTATTGCCGGAGTATCTGAAGCTCGTGTACAGCCTCCGCCCTCTTCTGAACAGATTTGACAAATGATCTGTGGGGTATTTTGAGCTGAAAGTTTGATTATTTTTGGCCGTCCTAAACACGTCTGGGTCATTTGTCCCACCACAATCAAAAGGAGAAATAAGAAATTTGATTTATTTTCAGCAACAACTCTTCCGTATGTTGAGTTGATGCAAAACCATGACATAATACAGATGTAGTTGAGTTTAATAGAGGGAATGAATTGGCGTCAGTTTCCCGCGGGAACACACTCCCTCAGCCGGACTGAGCGGCAGAAGAGCGGCTGAGTGACTGGATTTCACAGGGGAAACTGATAATCGTTTTCTCAGTTTAAACTAAAGCTTGGACTCGATATAGTGTTCCTTACAACTTACTAGAGATCCAGTGATCATGGATACTGACATGCAGCAGGAATCGTGTTTCCTCACATTTATAAGAGCCTGATTTCCACCACGGGGAAATACATAAAGCAAATTTGCCTGCGAACGCTTAATATAAAATACACACACACACACACACATATATAAATATATATATATAGCATCATATCGTCCAGCCCTAAAACTTGTGTGTGTTTTTTTTGCCAGTGTTTATTTAAAAACATCCAATTATGCAGAATATACGATGGTAAATATTTAATTGAGTTTTCAATACAATATATAAGGAATGATTTTACCCCTAAATTCAGCATATTGACACAAAAATGCCTGGATCCAGTTGTGTCTGTGAATCACAGCGATTGCTTCTCTGTTCTGTAGCTTTCGTCAGTCTGTAAAAATATACCTCAGATTTCTTGTCAAATCTAGTTGTTCAGTCAATCTCAAAACTCTCTCCTGTTTTAGATGAGTTTTGTGTTTTCCGTGGCATCCGCGCTCGGTGTGTGTGACCGCAGTCCCTCCGGCCGACAGTGGCGTCACACACACACACCCTCTCCTGCTCCGTGTCGGTGCCTGCAGCATCATAACCCTGTGGCGATGTTGGGCTGTTTTGCAGAAAGCGGATGCGGTGCGTTCGCCCGCTCAGACCGGCCCGGCGTCAGGCGAGGAGCCGGACGAGCCCGAGGAGCTGGACTTCATGTTCGACGAGGAGATGGAGCAGATCGACGGCCGGCGCAACACTTTCACCGACTGGTCGGACGAGGATTCGGACTGTGAAATCGATGATCGAGACGTCAACAAGATCCTGATCGTGACTCAGACGCCGCCGTACCTGCGCAAGCACCCGGGAGGAGACCGCACGGGGAACCACACCTCGAGGTCCAAGCTGAGCAGCGAGCTCGTGAAGGTCATCAACGACGGCCTGTACTACTACGAGCAGGACCTCTGGGACGACACGTACGAACCGGAGTACGCCATGATCAAGGTGAGACGCTTATCCCCGTCACTCTTCCTTTCAAAACGTTTCGCTTCATTTGACTTTGGTTTAATTTTGTGTGTTGGCATGTTTGAGCATTTCCAAATCATCAAAATCTGTAATAGAGAGAAAGCAGGATGACTTCCTACTGTAGTGCACTTAAACTCGTCATAAAAGAGGAGTTTCGCTGGTCTTTTCTCCTCTATTGTGTCGTATATCCGAGTGAAACGCTTCTGGAGCAAGAACACATGTGGGCGGGGCTTGATTGTGTCTGTGGGGCATTGATTGGATGGTTGTGGTTTGCTATTGGCTGATCTCATGTGAGTGACAGGTTATAGCCCCGCCCTCGTCATCAGAGAAGAGAAGAGAAGCTGCAAGAAGTTATTCTGATTCAAGTCTATTTAAACAACACATAAAAAGAATTGTCAGTTTTGATTTCATGGAGGCTTTATAGTGTTTTTAGGTGGCTTGACGAAGAGTGAAATGGTTTTTGAAATTCCTTCAGTGTTTTCATTCAAAACATTGAAATATCTTAGTCAATAAATTATCACTTAACTCATCTTTGATCACTTAAATAACATATTTAAAAGTTTTTTCCTTAAAATATCTTGAATGTAACTCGACACCTTTGCCTCATTTAGTATGCGCGGCTCTATGAATATGCAAATGAGCCCCGCCTCCACTCACTCCCTCAGCTCAGAGATCCACTGGTTGACGATCACACGTTGATCTGATTGGTTACAAGGTCGTTTGTGACGTCAGAAACACCAGCGATTTCAAACCGTGTTTTTGAGACTGTCTTTGGTTCACTGCAGTTTTAAGGAGGAAATACTCAGCAATGCTGTCGACTTATGAACTTACACATGGTGTGTCTTAAAGCGTATTAAAAACACCACATAGACACATAAACAACATTAAAAGCTGGATCTCCACCACAGGGGGGCTTTAATGTTGATCAGTAGTGAAGGGTCATGTGACGTGTGCACTGCTGTGTTATGAGCGGGGACAGCTGATCTGAGGTGGTGTGTGTTCATTGTGCCGGCTGTCATGAGATGAGTTTAATTCTGTCAGATTCTGGGTGTGTGTCCATTCTCGTGTGCTGCTTTTCTTCTCGTGTGTGTGAGAGTGTGTGCTGTAGCGCAGTGTTTCTGGACCTGGCCGGACAGAATGGTCCTCCACCAGAGTGTTTGTTGTGGTCTTTTGTGCTGTGCTCTTTGTGCCGCTCACGTGCGAGTCCTGTAAGCCAGCAGAGCCGCTAGAAAAGCCAGATAGCGTTAGCGTGCTCAGTTTACTGCTGTTTGACTAGCAGCCCGGGGTTCATGGCTCTCTTCGGCGCACAGGTACGAGCGAGATGTTGTGTATCATCATGATGTCAGGAAGTAGCATTAATGTTTAGCTTGTTTCGTTGTCCCGCTGGATTATATGGAGTGAGGATGACTGTGTGTGTTCTGGTTTTTGTGTTGTTGTAACTCTTGTATGTTTCCGCAACAGCAAGAAGTGGAGAACTTCAAGAAGGTGCACCTGATCACCAGAGAGGAGTTCGAGTGCCTGACCCCTGAGCCGCCCATTGACCCCAACCAGGAGGTTCCCCCGGGCCCGCCCCGACCCCAGCAGAGTGAGTTCACCTACATTTTAATTCACATTAATCGGGTACTTGCACAGCATTTTGAAAAAATATTATATACATACGTTATTTCTTATTATGAGAGCCAGTAATAGCATCTGCGATGGTGGTCCTTCTCCAGTTTGAATACGATTTTTCCGAAGTGAACTAATTTGTTTTTTTGCTCTCAAGCTTAATGTCGAACCATTTTCTTCTCACTTCTGGGAATGTTTGATTAGCAGATGAAACTCCATTCACTGCATCTGTAATACGCTGACAAGCTTCCTTTTTTTAGGACCCGATACGCCACTATGTACGCTTGAAAATAAAATGTGGCGTTTTGAATGAACTTCTGATAATAAAACTTCATTTCTGCATCTGAGAATTTTTTTTCATTCGCATTCATGTCATAATATGAAGCCCATATATAGTTGTCAGTCGGATTTAATGGGCGGGATTTATGGTAATTGAGAATGAGCGTGCACGCGCATCCCATTTACGACTGATTAGAATTCATTAACACACACACACATTTCACTATCACATCTGACGTTTACGAAGTATTTGTGAATCAGGAGAAGAGTTTTCGGGAAGGTCTCTTTACACGCAAATCACTCTCATATTTACTCGTATATTTACGAATGTTTCATGAATGAGACCCAATATGTGCATACTAGAGATGCTAAAATATGAACATTTTGGCCTTTTATGATAACCGATAATTATTTATATCTGGAAGCCGATAACCGAAATATTGGCCGGGCAACTGACTGGGCAATGATTAATCACATCGAAAATAAAAGATTGTGTTTACAATATATGTGTGTCTAAATATTTTGTATATAAATACACATGCATTTATATATTTAAGAAAAATGTGCTATTTATATATAAAATATTTATATTTATAACAAATTGTGTATAAATGTATATACATGCAAATATTCCTTAAATATATACATGCATATGTGTGTATTTATTTATATATATAAAAGTTTGTTTAAATAATGTGTGTTTATAATTATTTTGTGACACAAAATAATTATAAACACACATATATTATTTAAACACAAACTTTTATTTTGGATGCGATTAATCACGATTAATTGTTGCCCAGCACTAATTTTTATATAATTTTTGAGAGCCTGGTTACAAAAACAAAAGTCTCAGTGTTAAAAGCCATGTCCCAAACACACAATTATAATGATGATGATCATGTAGCCGATACGACAGCCTAGCGCTGCACATGTTGCACTGAACTGTATTTTCCTTTTTTGAAGTGATTTCAAGCAATTTAAAGCCATCACAACAGTGCACACCTGAAGGAAAAAATCCATTATTTTATTTATTATATTATATATTGGGCGATACCGATATGGTGTCAGATTTATCGTCCATCCTTAGTACATATGTATATTAATAACCTTTATTTTAACAGTTAGCCTACACGTGTTTTGCAACATGAGCCTCCTGATATAACATCTCACAGGTCTTCAACAGTGAAAACAGTAACAGATCTGGACTCGCATCACTTCAACCGCCTCAGAAGAGTTTGTAATGGCCAACAGACCACATGAATCGTCTTTATTATTTATTTTATTTATCATGTCTTATCCTGTCATCGTCCTCCTGCTCTCTTCAGTCGCCGGTCTGAGTTAGAGAACGCTCGATGGCTTCGCCTGGTCCAAGCCTGTGTTAAGAGTCTCTACAGCATGAAGAAACTCGTAGCTTTTATAAGGGAAATCTCACAGATCTCAACACAGTCGCTTCGACCCTGAAACCTTACGCAAGTTCATTTGTTTGTTTGATGGTTTTGCAAGCAGAATACGACGGTCTGTAGCACACAATGCCCTCGCTCATACGCAGGGAATAACTCCTCTGTGGACCAGTCTGACTGTAGACGAGAGAATTGGGATGCATCAGAAAAGCATATTTTTGTTCTTGTGATGTTTTTCACTTTTTTCTCTTTTTTTTTGCATGTTTAACTCATTCTCAATACAATACAGAAGCATCTTGAATGACTTGACTGTCTCTTTTAACCTCGAGTGTCGTCTCCTGTAGTCCCCACGGAGGCCTTGGCCAACAAGCTGTTCGGCGCCCCAGAACCGTCGGCCATCGCTCGCTCTCTCCCGACGACAGTGCCTGACTCGCCCAACTACCGCAGTGCCCGAACGCCCCGGACCCCCCGCACCCCCCGCCTGAAGGACCCCACGCAGACGCCACGCTTCTACCCCGTGGTGAAGGACGGCCGGCCGCTCGATGCCAAGGTGCGTATGAGCTCCGGTCCTGCTTAAGGGAGTGCACTTCAGAATTACCACTTCCTGATCATCTACTCTCCTCCACGTCATCCAAGATGTTCATGTCTTTCTCTCTTCAGTGGAAAAGAAATGAAGGTTTTTGAGGAACACACTCCAGGGTTTCTCCATATAGTGTCTTCAATGGGGTCCAACGGGTCGAAGGTCCAGATGTGAGTTTCAGTGCAGCTTCAAAGTCTCGACACGATCCAGCCGAGGAATAAGAGTCTGATCTAGACAAACCAGCGGACATTTATAACACAATACACATTTATATACTTTTAACCACTAATACTGGTCTTGCTCGAGCTGTGATGCGACACACGTTACGTGATTGCGTAATTTACGACGTAGGCGGAAGAACCGTCCCAGTGTTTACAAAGCCAACGTGCAAAGACTAGAGCCCCTTTCACACAGAGATTCCGGGAAATACACGGATAAAGTGACCCGCGTTCGTTTGATTTTGGTTCATTCACACTGCCAGTGGTTTTCCGGAATCAGAGACTGCGTTCACACATAACCTGTAAAAATCCCGTAAACACACATGACAGCGATGTGACATGTAATGTCTCAGCAGTGTGTAGAGTTTGCTTATGAGCTGCGATCTCTCTCTGGAGAAACCACACTTGTGCATTTTTTTTCTCTGATTCGATCATAAACTAGCGCATTACGTACCGTTTCACTAGCCTGCTTTCACTTCAGCGTCATCGTTATGACACAGCGCGCGTTCCGGGACTGATCCCGCCAATGTTACTAGGTCCCCAATCCGGCATCGATCCCGGGTCGTGTTTGCGTTCACACAGAAGCCGTTCTGGCAAATTCCTGGGATCAACGCGCTGTGTTGAGAGGTTTAAGGGGCTTAAGTCAAACACTATTTACAACAAAATAATTTAATATAAGTTAAAACGACGATGTCGGGTGATTTTTGAAGAGTTTTTTGTTCTTCTCTACATTCATAAACGGAACAGGCGTCACCTTTCTCCCTGGTTGCGTAACGTGTGTCGCATCACAGCTCGAGCAAGACCAGCATTAGTGGATAAAAGTATATAAGTGTGTATTGTGTTATAAATGTCGGCTGGTTTGTCTAGATCAGACTCTTATTCCTCGGCTGGATCGTGTCGAGACTTTGAAGCTGCACTGAAACTCACATCTGGACCTTCGACCCGTTGGACCCCATTGAAGTCACTATATGGAGAAACCCTGGAGTGTGTTCCTCAAAAACCTTCATTTCTTCTCCACTGAAGAGAGAAAGACATGAACATCTTGGATGACGTGCGGGAGAGTAGATGATCAGGAGATTGTACCACTGAATGCCTGAGTCTCACTCCCGCTTCTGTCCTCTTCCAGACCCCTCGCAAGAGGAAGACGCGACACAGCTCCAACCCGCCCATGGAGTGTCATGTGGGCTGGGTGATGGACTCGCGAGAGCACCGCTCGCGCACCGCCTCCGTCAGGTGAGTGTGTGTGTGTTTCAGAGATCTCCTGTTGAATGTTCTGATCCCATCTGACCTCTGACCTGTAATGCTGCCTTAATCATAATCACACACTGTTGGTTCGTTGGCCAGACAGAATTGAACCATCACTGAACTCACTTAAGCTGGACTGTGACACTATTTTCTTCTGGAAACAAACTCTGTTGCATCATCTTCCTGCTGTCTCTGTGAAGCGCTCAGTGTTGTAAAGCGCTGTGTGTAAAGCTGTCTCTTCTTCTCTGCAGCTCGACCGCGAGCCCGTCGGAAGGCACCGCAGCGATGGGGAACTACGGCTGCACGCCTCAGTCTCTCCCCAAGTTCCAGCACCCGTCGCACGAGCTCCTGAAGGAGAACGGCTTCACACAGCACGTCTACCACAAGTACCGGCGGCGCTGCCTCAACGGTGGGTCACGCAGGTCATCACACTTCATTAGTGTCCGCTGTTCCCTTCACATTGTAATAATCTTAATTAATACTCGCAATTACAATTTACTTTAGATGATGTTTTGAATAGTGGTTCTCAACTCGTTTGGCCATGGGTCCCACAGTTCCCCTGGTCATCAAGCCCTGACCCACTTTAGGCATATATACAGTACTCAACATTTGAAGCGGATCAAGAGTTCTTCAAAGTTGTCCTGAGACGAGAACGGGTATTGTTCAAAATTCTTGTATAACTTTGATGAAAGGTTTTGATCCACTTCAAATGTTGACTACTGTATTTATATATAGGCCTGTTATAATAAATTAGTTTACACAAAAATGGACACACTAGTACTGATCCTCTTTTCTTAACATACACATAAACCTGTAAGTATATGACTAATACTGATAAGTAAACAGGAGGCCTATGAGGTTAAGCTCTTAAAAAGCAGTTCCAAACTAGTGTTTAATACAATGTTGGTATGAGCAACTTCAGTCATTTAAAAATATACAAAATAACAGCAAAGTCAGTTTTTCTGAGGTGAGACTATTTCACGTCAGTGGTAGTTCCTATTTTGCTGGTTCTCTGAAGTAATCGTGATTTGCTCTAAACACACATCTTGAGCGCGCAGAATAATGTAAGTGGACTTTTTGTGTAGTCGCGGCTTTGAAGGATTACATAATCATGGCATCCGTAATCACGATTATAAGTTGGATTAATTGCAGTGTTTCTAATGTGATCTGTCGTCCTCGTCCTGCAGAGCGCAAGCGTCTGGGCATCGGCCAGTCTCAGGAGATGAACACGCTGTTCCGCTTCTGGTCCTTCTTCTTGCGGGATCACTTCAACAGGAAGATGTACGAGGAATTCAGACAGCTGGTGGTGGAGGATGGGAAGGAAGGATACAGGTATGGAAATCATGCTTGAAGCTTATCTGAACAGGAGTGTCTGCTCGAGAGCGGGGTGTAGCGTCATTCCAGTGTCATCAGTGATTAAGAGGCATTTGGAGAGAATTACAGGCAGAATTACCAGGTTTTTTTTTTAGGCAAACTCAAAGATCATCTGGCATTTCAATTCTCAGCTAAATCAACATCTGTTCTAGGCTGGTCAATGTTAAGGCATGCGATTTATGCAATTATAACTGAAGCATGCAAAATTGCATCATTAACGTAATTTACACCGCAGTTAGACAATCTACTGAAGTCTGAAATTATTGTTTGAATCATCGGGATGATCCCGCAGCGAACTCCTTCCTCTCGACGCAGTCTCAGGATTGGATGGACTCAATATTTCCTAGGTATTTTTAGGATGACGACCACAAACACATATGAAAATTTCTGACTCTGTGTGTAAGAACCCTTTAACCCGATTTCGCTTCTTTGCTTGCGATCAGATCATCTTAACCCTCTGGGGTCCTTCAATTCAGAGTCACACTCAGGACCTTCGGGTCCAAATGGGCCGGAAGGGTGGGATTAATATTTATTAAAAAAAAATCATCTTTTTTTTTTTTTTACTTGTTTTTTATAATATTTGTTCTTTTCTTTTTTGGTGTTTTGAGATAATTTCAAAAATAAAAATGATTTATAATTAATATTAATGCAATAATTATGATCCATTTTTTCCCCATTGAATATAATAGAAATTTAAAAAAAATATTTTATTTTTATTTTTATTTTTTTAAAGCTGTATTTCATTTTAGAGTCAAGCCTAGGCCTCATGAAAGCAATTTTTGAAATGAGATGGATGCCATCTGGTGGACAAACTGAGCATTTTAAAAATTCAAAACCCATATGTAATCTGAATTTATTAGTGTGTATGTGTATAAAAGTGTGTGTGTGTGTGTGTGGATGTGTCTGTTTTGCACTCTTGATGTTTTATAGATTCACCCCTTCACTGTTGTGTGCTTTTTTTCTGGATCGTGGCTGATTTGTAGTTTGTACGCACAAAATAACTCTGTATTTTCACATTTTTGCCAATTTCCCATTCATTTCCTATGCGGGTCCATTTGGACCCGAAGGTCCTGAGTGTGACTTTTTTTTTTACAACCACTTAGACTATTCAAATCCTGTCCCCAATTTTTTTGGGGTGTTCCTATGCCAAGTACCAACAAAGTCACCAAATTTCGGACCATTCCGATAAAGCTATGATTAAAAAAAATATATATATTTAAATGCTTCGGGTCCATTTGGGCCGAAGGACCCCAGAGGGTTAGGTCGCTAAACTCCAGGAAAGTTTTCAGTTTAATTATCTAGTAAGTGAATTAATTAAAACAATCAGTCCATGATAGCGCTAATATAAAGAGAACCAGGCTGATTACATCAGAGATGGCAGAGAAAGTAGATTTCAGATTATTCATGTCATTCATATAATAATTGATTCTTCATACCAGTGTCTGTTTAGCTTTAAAACACGAGCTCTGTGATATTCTGTGATTGTCTCTGAAGAGCGCGAGCCCTTACGCATCGCGCTGAGAAATACAGACTGAGCGGAACCGATCCGATGATGCGCACACTGTTTCTCGGCTGGATAAAGCACACAGCGTCTCGCTAGTAAAGTCTGAGGGATGTGGATTGCAATCACAGGTAAAGAAGATAGCGGTGACGTACAGGAGGCGTATAGTAGCACGAGTGAGTCCGTTATATTAATGTGCACAACAGTGTGTGTGCTCGACACACTGATCGCACATTGTATTTATAAAGTATCTTTACGTTATTTCCACACACATTCAGGATAATGTTTGGCTTCGTCATGTTGCTGCGTTTAGTGATTCTGAATGGATCCGTGAACTGTAGTGTATGCAGTCGGATCAAGGCCATGTGGACCTGGGGTGTGTTTCCCCAAAGCATCGCTAGCCAACTATGGTCGCTAGTTCTGTCGTTATCAGCAGTTCAACGAGTCTGTGTTTCCCGAAACCATCGTTCCAACAAACATTCACAAACAGCATCTCAGAGTTGTGTGTGTGAGCGACAGCGTCTCAGAGTTGTGTGTGTGAGCGACAGCATCTCAGAGTTGTGTGTGTGAGTGACAGCATCTCAGAGTTGTGTGTGTGAGCGACAGCATCTCAGAGTTGTGTGTGTGAGCGACAGCATCTCAGAGGTGTGTGTGTGAGTGACAGCATCTCAGAGTTGTGTGTGTGAGCGACAGCATCTCAGAGTTGTGTGTGTGAGCGACAGCATCTCAGAGTTGTGTGTGTGAGTGACAGCATCTCAGAGTTGTGTGTGTGAGCGACAGCATCTCAGAGTTGTGTGTGTGAGTGACAGCATCTCAGAGTTGTGTGTGTGAGCGACAGCATCTCAGAGTTGTGTGTGTGAGCGACAGCATCTCAGAGTTGTGTGTGTGAGCGACAGCATCTCAGAGTTGTGTGTGTGAGCGACAGCATCTCAGAGTTGTGTGTGTGAGTGACAGCATCTCAGAGTTGTGTGTGTGTGAGCGACAGCATCTCAGAGTTGTGTGTGTGAGCGACAGCATCTCAGAGTTGTGTGTGTGAGCGACAGCATCTCAGAGTTGTGTGTGTGAGTGACAGCATCTCAGAGTTGTGTGTGTGAGTGACAGCATCTCAGAGTTGTGTGTGTGAGTGACAGCATCTCAGAGTTGTGTGTGTGAGCGACAGCATCTCAGAGTTGTGTGTGTGAGCGACAGCATCTCAGAGTTGTGTGTGTGAGTGACAGCGTCTCAGAGTTGTGTGTGTGTGTGACAGCATCTCAGAGTTGTGTGTGTGAGTGACAGCATCTCAGAGGTGTGTGTGTGAGCGACAGGATCTCAGAGTTGTGTGTGTGAGCGACAGCATCTCAGAGTTGTGTGTGTGAGTGACAGCATCTCAGAGTTGTGTGTGTGAGCGACAGCATCTCAGAGTTGTGTGTGTGAGTGACAGCATCTCAGAGTTGTGTGTGTGAGCGACAGCGTCTCAGAGTTGTGTGTGTGAGCGACAGCATCTCAGAGTTGTGTGTGTGTGTGACAGCATCTCAGAGTTGTGTGTGTGAGCGACAGCATCTCAGAGTTGTGTGTGTGAGCGACAGCATCTCAGAGTTGTGTGTGTGAGCGACAGCATCTCAGAGTTGTGTGTGTGAGCGACAGCGTCTCAGAGTTGTGTGTGTGAGTGACAGCATCTCAGAGGTGTGTGTGTGAGCGACAGCATCTCAGAGTTGTGTGTGTGAGTGACAGCATCTCAGAGTTGTGTGTGTGAGCGACAGCATCTCAGAGTTGTGTGTGTGAGCGACAGCATCTCAGAGTTGTGTGTGTGAGCGACAGCATCTCAGAGTTGTGTGTGTGAGTGACAGCGTCTCAGAGTTGTGTGTGTGTGTGAGCGACAGGATCTCAGAGTTGTGTGTGTGAGCGACAGCATCTCAGAGTTGTGTGTGTGAGTGACAGCGTCTCAGAGTTGTGTGTGTGTGTGAGCGACAGGATCTCAGAGTTGTGTGTGTGAGCGACAGCATCTCAGAGTTGTGTGTGTGAGTGACAGCGTCTCAGAGTTGTGTGTGTGTGTGAGCGACAGCATCTCAGAGTTGTGTGTGTGAGTGACAGCATCTCAGAGTTGTGTGTGTGAGCGACAGCATCTCAGAGTTGTGTGTGTGAGTGACAGCGTCTCAGAGTTGTGTGTGTGTGTGAGCGACAGGATCTCAGAGTTGTGTGTGTGAGCGACAGCATCTCAGAGTTGTGTGTGTGAGTGACAGCATCTCAGAGTTGTGTGTGTGAGTGACAGCATCTCAGAGTTGTGTGTGTGAGTGACAGCATCTCAGAGTTGTGTGTGTGAGCGACAGCATCTCAGAGTTGTGTGTGTGAGTGACAGCATCTCAGAGTTGTGTGTGTGAGTGACAGCATCTCAGAGTTGTGTGTGTGAGTGACAGCGTCTCAGAGTTGTGTGTGTGTGTGAGCGACAGCATCTCAGAGTTGTGTGTGTGAGCGACAGCATCTCAGAGTTGTGTGTGTGAGCGACAGCATCTCAGAGTTGTGTGTGTGAGTGACAGCATCTCAGAGGTGTGTGTGTGAGCGACAGCATCTCAGAGTTGTGTGTGTGAGCGACAGATCTCGAGCTGTGGTTAGAAGCAGAGTTTCTAGTGTTCATGACATGTGGACTCAATAAATCCTGATCTAAAGAGCAAAATAAGCAAGCTGACATTCAGTGCAACCGGTGTCTTTAACCTAGAACACATACAAATGTCATTTACGTCTTTGAGTTTAAGAGATTTAAAGTGTAGTGTGTGAAGAGTGCGCATGTGTGAACGAGCTCTAGTGTGTGTGAACGAGCGATAGTGTGTGTGAACGAGCTCTAGTGTGTGTGAACGAGCTCTAGTGTGTGTGTGAACGAGCTCTAGTGTGTGTGTGAACGAGCTCTAGTGTGTGTGAACGAGCTCTAGTGTGTGTGAACGAGCTCTAGTGTGTGTGAACGAGCTCTAGTGTGTGTGTGAACGAGCTCTAGTGTGTGTGAACGAGCTCTAGTGTGTGTGAACGAGCTCTAGTGTGTGTGTGAACGAGCTCTAGTGTGTGTGAATGAGCTCTAGTGTGTGTGAACGAGCTCTAGTGTGTGTGAACGAGCTCTAGTGTGTGTGTGAACGAGCTCTAGTGTGTGTGAACGAGCTCTAGTGTGTGTGTGAACGAGCTCTAGTGTGTGTGTGAACGAGCTCTAGTGTGTGTGTGAATGAGCTCTAGTGTGTGTGAACGAGCTCTAGTGTGTGTGAACGAGCTCTAGTGTGTGTGTGAACGAGCTCTAGTGTGTGTGTGAACGAGCTCTAGTGTGTGTGAACGAGCTCTAGTGTGTGAGAACGAGCTCTAGTGTGTGTGTGAACGAGCTCTAGTGTGTGTGTGAACGAGCTCTAGTGTGTGTGAACGAGCTCTAGTGTGTGTGTGAACGAGCTCTAGTGTGTGTGTGAACGAGCTCTAGTGTGTGTGAACGAGCTCTAGTGTGTGAGAACGAGCGAGCTCTAGTGTGTGTGAACGAGCTCTAGTGTGTGTGTGAACGAGCTCTAGTGTGTGTGTGAACGAGCTCTAGTGTGTGTGAACGAGCTCTAGTGTGTGTGAACGAGCTCTAGTGTGTGTGAACGAGCTCTAGTGTGTGTGAACGAGCTCTAGTGTGTGTGAACGAGCTCTAGTGTGTGTGAACGAGCTCTAGTGTGTGTGTGAACGAGCTCTAGTGTGTGTGTGAACGAGCTCTAGTGTGTGTGAACGAGCTCTAGTGTGTGTGTGAACGAGCTCTAGTGTGTGTGTGAACGAGCTCTAGTGTGTGTGAACGAGCTCTAGTGTGTGTGAACGAGCTCTAGTGTGTGTGAACGAGCTCTAGTGTGTGTGAACGAGTCTATGATTGAATCTGGAAATAAAGCGAAATAACTGAGAATAATGAGAGATATTCCTCAGATGCCATGATCGTGATTTATAGCGAAACATCTCTCATTAACTCGATCTCTAACAGATTCATTAACAGTAGTTATTACTCCAACACCTGCGTGACATCATTAACCAGTGCGGTTGAACGACCAATTTGCGACAATATGGTTTGGGGAAACAGTGGAGACGAGCTAGTGGATTCTACAGCGATGTCGTGCTGTGATAGTGAACGAGTTACAGCGCTGTACGGGACACACACCCCTGGTCGGTATCGCAACTTTACTTTTTTTTAAAGTTTTTTTGGAATCTCAAAGTGTCCTTTTTTGGAAAGACACAAATTTACCTTCTTTTTTTTTTTGAAAAAGCTTGAAGAAATTAGTTTTGTGGGAATCACCCTTCATCTGCTAGTTTACTGTGCTGGATATCGCAAATGACGACAAAATGAACGTCAAACCAGATAAATGATGCTTAATTTCTCAAGTATGCGATTAATCCAAATGTAGAATCCTTCTATTGATAAGCCCTCCTGTTTACATGGAGCATACGATATGAAAAATAGATTTTTGTTTTTGTAATTAAGAGCTGATAATTTAACTTTCTCAGATTTCTGTGACGTCAGGATGGCGTTTGACTGCATTTCCCATGTGACCTTTAGTTTAAAGTGGTCAGTGATGCTCTGAGTTGACAGCGCTGTGTTGGTTCCTCAGGTACGGTCTGGAGTGTCTCTTCAGGTTTTATAGCTATGGACTCGAGAGGAAGTTCAGGCCGGACATATTTAAAGATTTCCAAGAGGAGACCACTAAAGACTATGAAGCAGGTCGGTCTTTGCAAACAACAGATGCATTTGTTCGTGTGTGGAGCTCTTGTTTATTCCCTCTTCATACGCCCTGACAGGCCAGCTGTATGGACTCGAGAAGTTTTGGGCTTTTCTTAAATACTCGAAAACAAAGAACATGGAGATCGACCCCAAGCTGCAGGTGCATTTGAGCAAGTTCAAGCGTCTCGAAGACTTCAGAGTGGACGTAAGTCTTGCATTTCAAGACATTTTCAAGCATGGAAACAACATGGTTCATTTCATAATGCACATTTTTCTAAATTAAAAAGTTTTTTGGGGGATTTTTATCATGTTAGAAGTCACTTTGTCAAACTTTTTTCCTTCTTGGTTGACGTCACACGTGTCCTGTTTACAGCTGCTGTTTTAATCCGTCTCTTTTGTCCACTTTAACCCACTTCTGTCCTGATTTCTTCAGGGGAGGGTCTATGGGGCTGTTTACACATGCGTTTTCTCAGATCGGATCGCTATCTGATTTATCAAGACGATTCCATTTACATCTGGTCACATAAATGTGTTTTCACAAAACGGATATAAATCCGATCTTCAATTCCCGCGCTATATGCAGATTTAATGGAGCGCACGTCACCGAAAGCAACAGCTGCATTCTGTTGATCATCAGCTAAAATAAAAAAACCAGACCGTAATAAGAGAGCGCGGCAACATCCCTGGTAAGATCTCGACCAGATGCGTTTACACCTGTCCAGCTTCGTCTGTCAAGCGGCCCAGACCTCCTCCTGATGTGGTGTGAGCGATCGGATTCAAACGGAGGGCATTTACACCTGGGGCCTCGTGTATAAAACTTTGCGTACATTTCATCCTTAAAGTGTGCGTACGCACATAAGGCAGAATTTGCGTACGCACATAAGTTTTCAGATTTATAAAACCGTTCGTACGCCAGAACCTGCGCAGAATTCCCTTTATAAACCCCAGTCAGAGGAAGAGTGTGTGCACGCGCGTCTCCTCCCCGAAACAACCATATATGGAGCTTACAACGCCTAGTTTTACTACGCATATCCTCATCTGCATGTCATTTGCATATGATTATTCATCCAGACGTTAGTAAAATATGAAATACGGATGTGCCGTCACATTATTACATTCCTAATTTTTTTTAGCAGCCTATATCCTTTCCTTGTTTTTGAATAAATAAATCAAATAGTGTAAAATACATTTCAGAGAAAGTTTTTCTCAATCTTTTCCACTGGCCAAATAGTATTTTTAATTGATTTATATTTTTAATGGAAACAGATAGACATTGTTGCGCATTATTTGCACGAAACAATTTCCCCAGACAATCTGCTATTAGCTATCAGTTAAAACATTAAAACACAGCATGGCAGAGAGAAAAGTGTTCAAAAGCATTGCATCCACAACAAATAGGTCTATTTCTATTTATTGAATATATATTTTTTGTAACTTCTCAGTAATGATTTCATGTAGCTAGTTTAAGTGAAACTCCATTAATGAGAATGGCATATTTAATCTAAATGTTTATATCAGAAGTAAAACAGTTTAAATCATTCTTTTATTTATTTAAAATGTTATTGTGAACACATGCTTCTTGACGGTTTTGTAATGAACACCGTAGTTAGGACCGATGATGAGTAGCGATTGTGCTTCATGACTGTATTTGCAGACTTTGACATTTTATGATATATGTACATTAAGGAAAATATGTTCTGCAGTTCTCTAATAAAAGGGTATTTCATGCTATTCTGTATCACATGTAGTCGCGCCATGTCCTCCTGCGCTCCCGTTGTGGACAATGTGACTGTAAGGCAGCGCTGATTATTATTTTTTTTATACATTTTGAATTACGTTTGGATTTTACTAGATGTATATAGCCTAAAACAATCGGCACAAATAACACTGTTGGATTTAATCTTCATGATAATGTGGATATAACGTATGAAATGGAGTGAAAATTAAATGTCATTAATTCTTATAATCGTTCTTCTCACATTTATTTTCTACAATCTAACTTCAGTTCACTACCTCACCATCTGTGTCGCCAATTCCCTTTGTCTCCAGAATGTGCGTACGCACGGCTCTAAGTTTGCTTAAAGGTTACTGACAGAATTTTCATTTTTGGGTGAACTATCCCTTTAAAAGGTTAACAAAAAATGTACTGTTGATTTGTAATGCTAAATTTAATATTACATTGTGTGTGTTAAATGAATGCACAGGACAATAGAGACACCAGAATAACAATATTCATGATTTTGATCATGATTATATTTAAAATAATGTAGGACTTTTAACTGGTAACATCAGACATCTGGCATTATCAGGACCCACAAATATTCCCCCATTGCATTATTATACATAATATCACATATATATATTTATACATATACATAGTAGTTTAATGTAGAACTGACATAGGACTCAGAGAACTTGACTTTTTTTACACGCACAGTAATTTTTATTTTAGTTGAACTCCACACAATACAGATTGTCACTTCCCATGATATAGATTGTTGCATTTTTGTACTGCGACGAATAGTGACACGATATATTGTTACACCCCTAGAGTCGTCCACTTGTAATCCGATTGACCAAAACACGTCTTAACAGCAGCTGTAAACAGGGCCTGAGAGAGGCTTCAGTTTCAAGAGTTGAAAGGTTATGCTCAAGTACCAAACCATGTGTTATTTCTTGCCTTCAGCCGCCCATGGAGGAAGGTGGGCGTAAGAGACACTCTTCCAGCGGAGATGGCCGTCGCCGTCACCCTTCCCAGCAGTCCAACCGATCCCAGAACCAGGTCACTTCAGGCTCCGCCCCCCTGGCTGGAGCTCCTCCCACCAGAGATGCTGCTTCAGGCTCCACCCCCTCAGCTGGAGCTCCTCCCACCAGAGATGCTGCCAACACCCCGAGCCAGCGAACCGCCTCAGACGGCAAGCCCCCGAAGTGAGCGTCTCATGGGCCGCGGGTCCGACCGCCCGAACACAAGCATGACACAGCGGCTCTCCAACGAACGGCTCACGATTGTCCAATCTAGGCTCTTCCATCTTCCCCTCGGTCACAGCATTGTGCATCAGAAACGGACAGCAGAGGGCATGAGAAATACTTCCATTCTTCGTTTTATTAAAGACTTTGAAGTTTTATTCCTGTTGTATCATTGGGGTACAAAAAGGCTTTTGTTGACTCTTTCTGCTCTATAATCCTCAGTGGACTCACTGTTTTATTTGGCTGAACGACGCGTGATTCCACCATGATCTTTTCTTTTCTTTCCTTGTTAGAGATCGTGTTGAACGATGATAAGATTGCTCTTGACTAGACTAGGTACTGGATGAGGCAAACCCGTAACACAGAAAATAATGCAAATTCTATAGATCTGCAGTTGTTTGAGCGAGATGATTTTATGTTACCGTTTTTTCTTTCTTTTTTTTTCGGGGGTGGACGCTAAATTCTATAGCTAATAACTTTTAGCGCACCGTAAGCTTGGCCATCACTGTGACACTAACGTCCCGCCTGCCAAATCCTCTCGCTTGCTTCCAAGTGTCACGGTCTGTTACAGAAGACGACGACTCCACCTTCACATGGACGAGTCCTTCCTCCGCTCATCATCATCATCATCAGTGGAGGACGACCCGAGACGTGAAGCCGAGCTCGTCACGGACAGAGACTCGTTCACCGGCAGAATCACACCATCTCCTGCCAGCGGGAGTCATTACCAGAGTGTTGGTCCTAGTGTACATATGAATTCAAGAAATTAAGAGACATTACACCACCTTGGCTGTATGTGTCATTTATTGTTTATAGAGATATATTTGCCTTACGTGTTCACCTTTTTTATGCTCGCCCTAATGCGTTTTGAGTTATTATGGGTATGTTTTAGTATCACTTCTTGCTTTTCTTCATACAAACAGCATGTGGTCTGAGTAAAGGGAAACTGACCTCAGGGTTTCAACTGGAATCATGTGAAGAAAGGCAAACCTTTGATTATGATGATGATTTGAAAACTTTACCCGACTGCCTTTGGATCATAAGCAATATTCCAATCTAATTTATGGGATTTCACTTTTGAATTTGGCTGCCATATGAACATCTATACATTCGTTTGCTGAATGTTTTTGGTCATGTTCTCTCTGGTAACATTTAAATTTGATTTCATTTTAACTCTCGGCAAACATTGAGCAGTTCCCTTGGCCCGTTTCCCTCGGTGGGCTTCTTCATTCAAAGTAGCTCAAATCCTGATGAGGACATTCTTGTGATCACTAAAATAATTAAAAGGCTTTTATTCAACTAAATGCTCTTTTCCATTGTGCGAGTTCATGACGGGTGTCGTGCTTCTTCAGAGGGCGACGCCTCGGATTATTGGGGACAGACAAAATAATTCATTAAGCCATATAAATAACTGTATGTGATCCATTAAAACTGATAATATTCGTTACCATGACTCGTATATACATTCGGCTTATTGAGAAAAGAAAAATGGAAACTGTACAATACTTACCAAATCTTGTATCATAACACTTCATCTGAATTATAGGCAGATGTGATTTGCTATTAGTGTGATTTGTAATTTTGCTTTTAATAAACAGAAAAAAAAAACTTTAAAATGGTCAAAAACCTTAAATCAGCTGTTGAACTTTTCTTATAAACCAAAGTCATTTTCACAGGTGTTGGGATAGCGCTGATATGCACACATCCCCACTCAACTCTGTTGAGTCCAGCCATTCTTCAGGTGATGTCATTTCAGTTTGGTTTGGCTGTTGCTGGAGGAAGCGTTCGCTGCATGTTTAAGGTCCTCCACTGAAATCACTTCATTTCTAAGATGAGGTTTGACTTCAATTATTCTGTCATCCCTACTGAAAAATCCATGGTTTGCATGCTGGGACAGCTTGGGATGCTGTCTTCTGAATGGCGGATCAGTTTAGCTGGAGAACACCATGATCATGCCGGTCCGCCAGCTACGCCAACACTATACCAGCGTAATCCAGAACTAACCATACTAACATGGAATTTGTGCTGGATTTTTCAGCAGAGATCAGACCGGCCTAAATGGTGTGCGTCAGGTTTTTGTAAATGAAGAATTGAATTGGCGTACTTTTGTTTTGGGGCTCAATGACCGAAGCATCTTTTCGAGCGTCAGGATCCGTTCACTAGCCCTTTCAAGTGTTCAATGAGTTTGTTGGCACGATTGAAGCCAAACCCAGTCATCACACTGTATCTTCATTTGTTCCTCAGGAAAGCAGGGCCAATCCAATCCAAGAGTTATGGACCGTTCAACTATGTCTCTGAACCGAAGATATAACAAGTTGAATGTTTTGCACTTTATTGTTGGTGTATGTTTTGAATCGTGGGTTGAATTTCTGGGCTTTAAGTTGTCTCCATCTCTCAAAAACATCTCCAGTATTTATCCACATTTTAATATGCCTGTAGACACTGGGCTTGTTAGATGGATGCCAACGCTTTTTGGGTCTGGAAGAATCTGTTTGCTGGCTGCAATACGCTGGATTTAACATGTTATGGTATTTTCATGCTTTATTACAGGAAATAAATAGACATACAGCATCTATAATGGAGCAGCTGTATATCATATCTACATCATACCTTGGGCTGTGTGTATTTTGCCATAATTTGGTGTGCTAACGCTTAGGCTGTTTAGTTTGCCTTCGAGCCGCTGGGTTAGGGTTAGGGTGACTCGATCCCAAAGCATGTAAATGTGGTTGTATGGCCCGTTTGTGTACGGAACAGGATTGAGCTCTAAACATGACGGGCCGGTTTCCCGGACAGAGATCAAGCCTAGTCCTGGACTAAAATGGCCCTTTAAACCAGATGAACAGAAATCTGCTTTCTCTGTCATGGTTTTAAAGAGTCCTAGACTTAGTTTAGTCCAGAGTTTAATAAGCTGGTTTCCTAGAGTAAGACTAGAGCTACTCCAGGACTAAATTGAGGCTTAAATTAAACCTAGGAGGCAGCTTTAACTTCAGATTAAGGTAGTTTGTCAAAGAAGACATGGATTACTTGGACTATGTCAATGATGATCAACGTTTACCACCAGCTGGACACGGTCTTGCAGACAGAAGTCACCCATCGCAACATTTTGATGAAATAAGTTTTCGAGATCGTTTTTCGAATGCATAAAGTAAATGCAATGGAGGTTATTTCACTTTAAGAACCCAGGCTTTCATCTCTGACTCCAATAGGACGGCCTGTTCCAGTTTATCTGCAGGTGCTCATATCTTTAAGGTGTTTGGCATGTGGCACCTTTCCCAGAGAAACTGGGGATTCACAGAGTATGCAGGGCCATTTGTGAATTGCGGACACATTACATAAGCTTCCCTGAAGCTTCAACACAGGCTAACCACAAGGTACAATTCTACAGGTCCTTCTAAAAAAATTAGCATATTGTGATAGTTCATTATTTTCCATAATGTAATGATAAAAATGAAACTTTCATATATTTTAGATTCATTGCACACCGACTGAAATATTTCAGGTCTTTTATTGTTTTAATACTGATGATTTTGGCATACAGCTCATGAAAACCCAAAATTCCTGTCTAAAAACATTAGCATATTTCATCCGACCAATAAAAGAAGGGTTTGTAATACAAAAAAAAAAGTCAACCTTCAAAGAATTATGTTCAGTTATGCACTCAATAGTCAATACTTGGTCGGGAATCCTTTTGCAGAAATGACTGCTTCAATGCGGCGTGGCATGGAGGCGATCAGCCTGTGGCACTGCTGAGGTGTTATGGAGGCCCAGGATGCTTCGATAGCGGCCTTAAGCTCATCCAGAGTGTTGGGTCTTGCGTCTCTCAACTTTCTCTTCACAATATCCCACAGATTCTCTATGGGGTTCAGGTCAGGAGAGCTGGTTTTAGTCCAGTACTGGTTTTAGGGTGACCAGTACTGATCTTAGGGTGACCGGTACTGGTCTTAGGGTGACCCGTACTGGTCTTAGGGAGACCAGTACTGGTTTTAGGGTGACCGGTACTGATCTTAGGGTGACCCGTACTGATCTTAGGGTGACCAGTGCTGATCTTAGGGTGACCAGTGCTGATCTTAGGGTGACCAGTGCTGATCTTAGGGTGACCGGTACTGGTCTTAGGGTGACCCGTACTGGTCTTAGGGTGACCAGTACTGGTTTTAGGGTGACCGGTACTGATCTTAGGGTGACCCGTACTGATCTTAGGGTGACCAGTGCTGATCTTAGGGTGACCAGTGCTGATCTTAGGGTGACCAGTACTGGTTTTAGGGTGACCAGTGCTGATCTTAGGGTGACCGGTACTGGTCTTAGGGTGACCCGTACTGGTCTTAGGGAGACCAGTGCTGATCTTAGGGTGACCCGTACTGGTCTTAGGGTGACCAGTACTGGTTTTAGGGTGACCGGTACTGATCTTAGGGTGACCCGTACTGATCTTAGGGTGACCAGTGCTGATCTTAGGGTGACCAGTGCTGATCTTAGGGTGACCAGTACTGGTTTTAGGGTGACCAGTGCTGATCTTAGGGTGACCCGTACTGATCTTAGGGTGACCCGTACTGATCTTAGGGTGACCCGTACTGATCTTAGGGTGACCCGTACTGATCTTAGGGTGACCAGTGCTGATCTTAGGGTGACCAGTGCTGATCTTAGGGTGACCAGTGCTGATCTTAGGGTGACCGGTACTGGTCTTAGGGTGACCCGTACTGGTCTTAGGGTGACCAGTACTGGTTTTAGGGTGACCGGTACTGATCTTAGGGTGACCAGTGCCGATCTTAGGGTGACCAGTGCTGATCTTAGGGTGACCAGTACTGGTTTTAGGGTGACCAGTGCTGATCTTAGGGTGACCGGTACTGGTCTTAGGGTGACCCGTACTGGTCTTAGGGAGACCAGTGCTGATCTTAGGGTGACCGGTACTGGTCTTAGGGTGACCCGTACTGGTCTTAGGGTGACCAGTACTGGTTTTAGGGTGACCCGTACTGATCTTAGGGTGACCAGTGCTGATCTTAGGGTGACCAGTGCTGATCTTAGGGTGACCAGTACTGGTTTTAGGGTGACCAGTGCTGATCTTAGGGTGACCCGTACTGATCTTAGGGTGACCCGTACTGATCTTAGGGTGACCCGTACTGATCTTAGGGTGACCAGTGCTGATCTTAGGGTGACCGGTACTGATCTTAGGGTGACCGGTACTGATCTTAGGGTGACCGGTACTGATCTTAGGGTGACCCGTACTGATCTTAGGGTGACCGGTACTGATCTTAGGGTGACCAGTGCTGATCTTAGGGTGACCGGTACTGATCTTAGGGTGACCCGTACTGATCTTAGGGTGACCCGTACTGATCTTAGGGTGACCAGTACGCCCTTGCTTTTGAGGATGTGGAGGGTAAATTGCCTTGCAACTCTTCAGTTCTGTCCTTTCTCCTTGAAACAAGACAAGTTCATATATATGGTCAAATAAATGCAGATTAATGGAAAGATGTTTGATGACACAGAAGCAAATTAAAGTTTGAGAGAGAAAGAAAAGGCAAAGTGAAATGTATTTATATACTTAACGTAGTTAAGAACTATCTAGATGGTCATCATCTGGTATGTTCTCCAAAGATATTAATGAAAGATTGTAAGATGTAAGATTAATAATGAAACTGGGACTAATAGCGGACATGTTGCATAATAATTTGACAAAAAAAACTTATCTTTCTAGCATCATTGTTTTAATTAAACATCAAAACATGCGTACACAGATTTGAAGAGTGTGCGTACGCTAAAATCCACACCAACGTTCAGATTTATAAAGTCAGTCTTTGACGTGAAAACTATCTTTTCCCTTCTGGAAGAGAGTCGGAGAACTGCAGCTATTTAGAAAGTCCTCTTCTTGCTGCGCGCCGTGCTCAAGTAACGCATTTGGACGTTGACTTGAGCTCTTTTATATGTTAATGGCATTAATACAGCAGTGTTTATAAAGCGGAGATCTGAAACCATTCAGCTGCGCACAATCATTTGCGATTTATAGATTTCACATCTGGAAGATCAAATGCTGGAGGGTTTCTACGCAACATTTTATAAATAAGTCCCCTGGTGACTTGTTCATTTTTTTAGGCCTTATCGAGGGTCCAGGCCTGTATGGCAATGTATTTCTTCATGCATACTCTGGTTCCAGAGGACAAATTGAACAGCATGTGTCTTTATTTTACTCTGAGCATCACAATTATTAATGAAGCAAACACACCCAGTGCAGCAGGTTAGTTTTAATGAGTAATCTTTGATCAGAAAATCCAGAAACTGAACTCATAAAGAGTAGATAAATAGGTGTACTACAGTACAGTCATGAACATGTTCAGTTCCAAGAAACCAGCACCAGATTTTCAGTATTAAAACATAGCATTGATCAGAAGTATTAAAATCATTTATCAACTGTATAAATGTTGGAGCTATTCTGACACAATATGAGAACTCAGACACAGATTAAGAACAATAAAAAGGACTGTATAGAGGAATTGATCATATCTCGGTCATTTGACAGCATTTGAACCCTGATCCCAAACAACGACTAGAGCAGCTTCAGATACAGTAAATTAGCTTAGTCCTGCATGTATTAGTAAAGCGCTTTAGGTTGAATGAACCTTAATGCCGTGAGACTGAATGCAGGAGTGTGTCCATACTCCAGATCGATTACACTGCTGATGTTGGCAGTAAAACTCTTACGCAAGTAATGTAGCCTTGCAGACACTACAGGAACACGTCTAACACGTGGATTCTGGTTAATCCTGCGCTTTCTTGGCGCGTTCAGGGATGCTCTGGCTCAGCGGGGTCAGACCCAGCAGGACAGTGTGCCGATCGTATGCTTTTGAGTCACGGAACTTGTCGTCTGTCCCGTGAAGCCTGTCCAACACACCCAGCACTCCATAGCACTGGTTAAACCTGCGGGTGAAGAGAGTCAGGGGTCAAGCAAGGACTTGTGCTCAATAGAAAGGTTTTACTGTGTAGTAGGCCTTGCCGAACTGGAGATGCCAGCATGACACGTCATGTTTAATCTATTGCCTTTGATTTTCCTCCTAGAAAACATTGCTTTTTCAGTGGAACACCAAAGGAAATTACATACATTTAAAACAAAAATAGATATAATTTGTTATATTTTTTTCACTAGTGTGATCAGGACACTAGTGTTCATTTATGTGAGTGAGGAGAGCAAAATGAAGTAAACTGGGACATATTATACCCAAATATTCTTCATACAGTGACTACCAGTAAAGATTTTGAGCTGATGATGTTCTGCTGAAGTGTGTTTTCTGTAACTGCTAACGCTCTTTTTACACACACACTGAACAACATGAAGCATTGCTTGGTCACTGGTTGAGCTAAACTGGTATTATCTAATTGTGTAGTTAAATTTAACAGCCGACAGATACTCAACATAATTCATGTGTGAGAGTCTAACAGAAGGACGGACAAAACCAGTCAAATATCCACTGATCTGAGAACTGAGTTCTGCTCATGTTTATTACCATTGTCTAAACTTTAGCGAATAAACTGATAATGTGGGAAATGCTGAAGGTGTCTGAATAAATATAGGTTTGACTGTATATACATAATCACAATCTATATGCAGCCTCTATGCAATCACCTGTGCTGGAAACCCATTAGAGTAAGTCTGCAACAGTAGGTATCCGTAGCTTGTCATTATGAAGCCATGCAGTGTGGGCAATGGACTACAAAATGGTGCATATTTTACTTTAGGCTCACTCATCCTAACTGACGTTAAAGAAAGCACATAAGGCTGATAGATTTTTTGCAAATGAAAAATAAAGAGGCAATCATTAACTAATAAGTTGGTTGCACAAAACAACTGCAAACTTCTGTGATATGGAGTGATACGGCGGGGACAGAATTAGCTAACCTTATCACAGAAAATGGGCAGTACATTGAGAGTTTTGACTCTGTTACATGATGCATCACCAGTTTGCATGTATGTATCCTCACATGGACAGCTATAGATAGTTGAACAGCTCTCCAGAGTTTGCCGGTTATCTCATGAGAACAAAGTTGACTGCACGAGTTGAAAGTAGAGCATAGTTGAAAGGCTCATTGATTGGACAACAGCACAGATCAACTCTATCTCACAGTCATAAACCACGTCTTACTGCACACTACCAGTACGCTTATAACTACAGATGCACCGGTCGACCGGCCATAAATCCAAAACAGTTTCATTTTTGCTGATCTCTATTCCGGACTTGTGTAAAAACTGCATTGCAATCATTTCCCTAAAATGTAATGTGTGTGGAAATGTGATGAAGTCTGTAAACTGCTGTATAGCGGTAACCAGAGACACTGCTGCTGTTCCACAAGCGCCACCTACTGGCAGAGAGTGAGTTTGCATTTTCATTTAGTCCGTCTGCTGTTTTAGTGTCTTATGTAGCATCATTGCACAAATCTACACTCAGACCACTCTATTTTTGCTTTAAATCTTGAAATTATAAAATCTAATTTATTGATTTGAACAACTGCTCATGTTGCATGTGTGCAGCATCTTTGTTTGGATCATGATTAAAATGCAGTGGTTTGCTGACACAAAGATAAACAAATAAATTAAATAAATACATTTGCAAAAAAAAAAAAAACGGAATATTGGAATCCGCCAATTTACTTGTAAAAAGAATGATGGGTGCATCACTACTTATAACCCTTAGTAAGGTAATTAGGTCGTTTCTGTGAACAAATATACAGGATTTATAAACATTACAATGATTTAGTCTTTGCACTTTGGCTTTGTAAACACAGTTTAGTACATCCGTCTACGTCAGGCGTGACCTTTCTAATGTGTCGCATCACAGCTAGAGCTAGACCAGCATTTGTGGTTAAAAAGTATATAAATGCTTATTTTTTTACAAAATGGCCGATGGTTTGGCTAGACAATTTGGACCTTCAACCCGTTGGACCCCATTGGAGTCACTATATATGGAGAAAAATCTTGGAGTGTGTTCCTCAAAAACATTAATTTCTTTTCCACTGAAGAAAGACAGACATGAATATCTTGGATGACGTGGAGAAGGAGAGTAAATTATCAGGAAATTTAAATTTTGAAGTGAACTAATCCTTCAAGGTTAGCCAATTATTTAAGGCTCCGATTAACTTCAAATCGAAGAACGAACTGGTGTGACTTCATTTCGAACAAAATCAGGGCAAAACGAATGTTCCCTTCATTTGATGGACACCCTGAGCGCTGGACTTACTTGAGATGGTGGTAGTCGTGAAACTCAGGCGAGGGCAGCAGGGGCAGGTGGTACCCGCAGTGAGAGACGGTGGTCACCAGCAGAGCCACGGTGAACCAGAGGCTGGTGGTGGCGACGTGTGAGCCGAGCAGAACCGGACCCGCCAGAGCCGGCAGCATGTTGGACAACTGCACACACACATCAAGGGCTTTCAGCACACACACACTGTACGGGTCACATGTTCACATCTGAGCCGGATCTTACCACATGCTCCACCGGATGAGCGTAGAGCGCCACCACTCCCACCGGAGCCGTCCACTCGTGGTGAATCTTGTGGATGCTCTTATAGAGCGACGGATGGTGAACCAGCCTGAAACAGGAGAAGAAGATGAGCATAAACGAGAGAAAAATCTGTGTGTGATGGAATTATGGTGAGCCATTAAAGGGATGATGATGGATAGATGCATTTTTATGATGGATAGATGCATTTTTATGATGGATATATGCACTTTTATGATGGACAGATGCACTTTTATGATGGAAAGATGCACTTTTATGATGGACAGATGCACTTTTATGATGGACAGATGCACTTTTATGATGGACAGATGCACTTTTATGATGGATAGATGCACTTTTATGATGGACAGATGCACTTTTATGATGGACAGATGCACTTTTATGATGGATAGATGCACTTTTATGATGGACAGATGCACTTTTATGATGGATAGATGCACTTTTATGATGGACAGATGCACTTTTATGATGGATAGATGCACTTTTATGATGGACAGATGCACTTTTATGATGGATAGATGCACTTTTATGATGGACAGATGCACTTTTATGATGGATAGATGCACTTTTATGATGGATAGATGCATTTTTATGATGGATAAATGCACTTTTATGATGGATAGATGCACTTTTATGATGGACAGATGCACTTTTATGATTGATAGATGCATTTTTATGATGATAGATGCACTTTTATGATGATAGATGCACTTTTATGATGGATAGATGCGCTTTTATGATGGATAGATGCACTTTTATGATGGATAGATGCACTTTTATGATGGATAGATGCACTTTTATGATGGATAGATGCACTTTTATGATGGATAGATGCATTTTTATGATGGATAGATGCACTTTTATGATGGATAGATGCACTTTTATGATGGACAGATGCACTTTTATGATGGATAGATGCACTTTTATGATGGACAGATGCACTTTTATGATGGATAGATGCACTTTTATGATGGATAGATGCACTTTTATGATGGATAGATGCATTTTTATGATGGATAGATGCACTTTTATGATGGATAGATGCACTTTTATGATGGACAGATGCACTTTTATGATGGATAGATGCACTTTTATGATGGACAGATGCACTTTTATGATGGATAGATGCACTTTTATGATGGATAGATGCACTTTTATGATGGATAGATGCGCTTTTATGAAGGATAGATGCACTTTTATGATGGAAAGATGCACTTTTATGATGGACAGATGCACTTTTATGATGGATAGATGCGCTTTTATGATGGATAGATGCGCTTTTATTATGGATAGATGCACTTTTATGATCGACAGATGCACTTTTATGATGGACAGATGCACTTTTATGATGGATATGGATAGATGCACTTTTATGATGGATATGGATAGATGCACTTTTATGATGGATAGATGCACTTTTATGATGGACAGATGCACTTTTATGATGGACAGATGCACTTTTATGATGGATAGATGCACTTTTATGATGGACAGATGCACTTTTATGACGGATAGATGCACTTTTATGATGGATAGATGCACTTTTATGATGGACAGATGCACTTTTATGATGGACAGATGCACTTTTATGATGGATAGATGCACTTTTATGATGGACAGATGCACTTTTATGATGGACAGAAGCACTTTTATGATGGATAGATGCACTTTTATGATGGACAGATGCACTTTTATGATGGACAGATGCACTTTTATGATGGATAGATGCACTTTTATGATGGATGGATGCACTTTTATGATCGACAGATGCACTTTTATGATGGACAGATGCACTTTTATGATGGATATGGATAGATGCACTTTTATGATGAAATTGACCAGTACTGATCTTAGGGTGATGTTGTGTTCAGAGCTAAATGTGCTCGTTGTATTTGCGTATCTACATATGGTATTTTGTCCTGGGTCTGGACGCGATGGCACACACATGGCCCAAAATGCGCCTGTATGCATTTCCTTTAGTATCTCTGCTCCCGGGAGTTCTTGCCAGAGTTCGCCAACAAGGGTCTTGCCTCTTACTGGTAGCGCTGCGTTGGCCAAACAGAGTGTGGTTCTCAGAGATAATATCTCCCCTCAACGGCTCGCCATGGGCGATTCCGGAGAGGAGGGACCTTCTGTCAGAGAGAGTGTGAAGCATATGTGGACTAAACGAAGCATAGCTGGTTGCTAGCTGGTTACTAGGGTGTTGCTATGGGGTTGCCAGCTGGTTACTAGGATGGGGCTATGGCGTTGCTAGCTGGTTACTAGGGTGTTGCTATGGGGTTGCCAGCTGATTACTAGGATGGGGCTATGGGGTTACTAGGGTGTTGCTATGGGGTTGCCAGCTGGTTACTAGGATGGGGCTATGGGGTTACCAGCTGGTTACTAGGGTGTTGCTATGGGGTGGCCAGCTGGTTACTAGGATGGGGCTATGGCGTTGCCAGCTGGTTACTAGGGTGTTGCTATGGGGTGGCCAGCTGGTTACTAGGATGGGGCTATGGCGTTGCCAGCTGGTTACTAGGGTGTTGCTATGGGGTGGCCAGCTGGTTACTAGGATGGGGCTATGGCGTTGCCAGCTGGTTACTAGGGTGTTGCTATGGGGTTGCCAGTTGGTTACTAGGGTGTTGGTTGTATAACTGCGCTCGTAAAGTCTGATTCTCTCGCCTTTTCACACAAGAGAAGCCACGCGTGAAGGATATATTTAATCGTACAGTGAATCTTATTCAGAATCAGTTCTGAATCTTATCAAAGCGCAAGACTCTTGAGTTCGTTTAGTCCACATATGCTTCACACTCTCTGACCTTCTGTCCCAGGCGAAGGGCATGATATTCCATCCCAGGCCCGACCTGTGGATCCTTCATGTTTGGCCCCTGATGGGTACCAACTGAGGGACACTCGCTTGCTTCATTCTTGGGGCCAGACGACTGAGGCCTCCTGTAAGAACCAAGAGTCCTTCGTGGGACTTCGCTATAGTTTGAGGGTCTGGTTGAGACCCCGTTTGACCCTCTAGAGTCAGCGTCTGACAAACTTCTGACCATAAAGAAGGTTCTTATGTCACATTGGGTCAGGGATGCTATTGCTCTTGCCTATGAGGCGTACGGCCAAGCTTCGCCAACGGGTCTAAGGGCTCACTCCACCAGAGGGGTCGCCTCCTCTGCTGCCTTGGCTAGGGGTGTCCCCTTGCAGTCTGCTTGTGATGCGGCAGGCTGGTCCTCTCCGCACACATTCATAAGATTTTATAGCTTGGATGTTCATGCCACACCGGGCTCGAAACATGTGATTGGGTTAATCTGCGCAGTTATATCACAAGCTTCAAATCAGAATATATCGTTTGACATGCGCGAATATACAGTTTCCCGCTGTTTGCGCATAATAACTATTCTCCTACATTGGTTCTTTATTTGTTTTAAACAGCAGACTTAATATTTATCCATTTCTGGTCATAATTTGGAGACATGAGCGTATGAACTGGTGTGCCGCTGCTGATATTGATCACGCAGTAGAAATGCCCAAAACCAGTCGTGTGTGGATGAGAGTCTGAAGCCAGCACTGGTGGGCCGTTGTCCTGCTCCACTTCACACACGCAGTGAAAGGAGGATTATAGGATGAACTCATTTATACAACACTTTATTCAACAGGAGGAACACGCCCGTTCTGCACATCACACGTCATCACGCTATTTCTACACCATTGCCCATGTGCAGTCCTTTCAGTTTCGGTTTTCATTCTGATCAAATGTTTACGTTTTCCCGATCGGATTAGAAACGGAATAAACCACCCCTTTAAATACCATCGAAATTTGATTCGGATCGAGCTCAATCGGATCGATTAAGGTGTTTAAACTCACTCACACACACACACACACACACAAACACATCGACTAAGGTGTTTATATGAGGGCTTTTTTTTAGAGGGCTTTTCAGTCCAATTACTAACGGATTATCTGGTTGCATGTAAATGTAGCCACTGATTCCGCTGTGAGCTGTATGATGTGACTGACCTGTGTGTGTAGTAGAAGAGTATGATGTGACAGACCTGTGTGTGTAGTAGAAGAGCACCTCCTCCATCAGGCCGCAGACGGACAGCTCCAGCAGGACCCAGTGGAAGCTGGGCAGCTCCGGGCCGCACGGGTCCCCGCGCCACTGCATCAGCATGTAGACCAGAACCACCACCGGCCCTGACAGACACACCTGGTTAAACAGCACCGTCTTCACCGCATGACGCAACCGGCCCGCGTCCACCTGCCGGGAAACACTCATTATACCTCCAAAATGTAGTTTACTGGAGTTGCTAGCACTTTATTTTGATGCACCGCAACAGACATTCTGACTCTAGTGTGGCGAGCAGGACGAGGCCGAGAGAGAGCGGCGCGAGGCCGCTGGCGTGATGATGAGCGACACCTGTGAGACGCACCGGTCTCGTATCTCTCACGGCGGAGCGACGACAGGGCAGATCGAGAGAGAGCGGCGCGAGGCCGCTGGCGTGATGATGAGCGACACCTGTGAGACGCACCGGTCTCGTATCTCTCACGGAGGAGCGACGACAGGGCAGATCGAGAGAGAGCGGCGCGAGGCCGCTGGTGTGATGATGAGCGACACCTGTGAGACGCACCGGTCTCGTATCTCTCACGGCGGAGCGACGACAGGGCAGATCGAGAGAGAGCGGCGCGAGGCCGCTGGCGTGATGATGAGCGACACCTGTGAGACGCACCGGTCTCGTATCTCTCACGGAGGAGCGACGACAGGGCAGATCGAGAGAGAGCGGCGCGAGGCCGATGGCGTGATGATGAGCGACACCTGTGAGACGCACCGGTCTCGTATCTCTCACGGAGGAGCGACGACAGGGCAGATCGAGAGAGAGCGGCGCGAGGCCGCTGGTGTGATGATGAGCGACACCTGTGAGACGCACCGGTCTCGTATCTCTCACGGCGGAGCGACGACAGGGCAGATCGAGAGAGAGCGGCGCGAGGCCGCTGGCGTGATGATGAGCGACACCTGTGAGACGCACCGGTCTCGTATCTCTCACGGCGGAGCGACGACAGGGCAGATCGAGAGAGAGCGGCGCGAGGCCGATGGCGTGATGATGAGCGACACCTGTGAGACGCACCGGTCTCGAATCTCTCACGGAGGAGCGACGACAGGGCAGATCGAGAGAGAGCGACGCGAGGCCGCTGGCGTGATGATGAGCGACACCTGTGAGACGCACCGGTCTCGTATCTCTCACGGAGGAGCGACGACAGGGCAGATCGAGAGAGAGCGACGCGAGGCCGCTGGCGTGATGATGAGCGACACCTGTGAGACGCACCGGTCTCGTATCTCTCACGGAGGAGCGACGACAGGGCAGATCGAGAGAGAGCGGCGCAAGGCCGCTGGCGTGATGATGAGCGACACCTGTGAGACGCACCGGTCTCGAATCTCTCACGGAGGAGCGACGACAGGGCAGATCGAGAGAGAGCGACGCGAGGCCGCTGGCGTGATGATGAGCGACACCTGTGAGACGCACCGGTCTCGAATCTCTCACGGAGGAGCGACGACAGGGCAGATCGAGAGAGAGCGGCGCAAGGCCGCTGGCGTGATGATGAGCGACACCTGTGAGACGCACCGGTCTCGTATCTCTCACGGCGGAGCGACGACAGGGCAGATCGAGAGAGAGCGGCGCGAGGCCGTTGGCGTGATGATGAGCGACACCTGTGAGACGCACCGGTCTCGTATCTCTCACGGCGGAGCGACGACAGGGCAGATCGAGAGAGAGCGGCGCGAGGCCGATGGCGTGATGATGAGCGACACCTGTGAGACGCACCGGTCTCGTATCTCTCACGGCGGAGCGACGACAGGGCAGATCGAGAGAGAGCGGCGCGAGGCCGATGGCGTGATGATGAGCGACACCTGTGAGACGCACCGGTCTCGAATCTCTCACGGCGGAGCGACGACAGGGCAGATCGAGAGAGAGCGGCGCGAGGCCGCTGGCGTGATGATGAGCGACACCTGTGAGACGCACCGGTCTCGTATCTCTCACGGCGGAGCGACGACAGGGCAGATCGAGAGAGAGCGGCGCGAGGCCGCTGGCGTGATGATGAGCGACACCTGTGAGACGCACCGGTCTCGAATCTCTCACGGAGGAGCGACGACAGGGCAGATCGAGAGAGAGCGGCGCGAGGCCGCTGGTGTGATGATGAGCGACACCTGTGAGACGCACCGGTCTCGTATCTCTCACGGCGGAGCGACGACAGGGCAGATCGAGAGAGAGCGGCGCGAGGCCGTTGGCGTGATGATGAGCGACACCTGTGAGACGCACCGGTCTCGTATCTCTCACGGCGGAGCGACGACAGGGCAGATCGAGAGAGAGCGGCGCGAGGCCGCTGGCGTGATGATGAGCGACACCTGTGAGACGCACCGGTCTCGTATCTCTCACGGCGGAGCGACGACAGGGCAGATCGAGAGAGAGCGGCGCGAGGCCGATGGCGTGATGATGAGCGACACCTGTGAGACGCACCGGTCTCGTATCTCTCACGGCGGAGCGACGACAGGGCAGATCGAGAGAGAGCGGCGCGAGGCCGTTGGCGTGATGATGAGCGACACCTGTGAGACGCACCGGTCTCGTATCTCTCACGGCGGAGCGACGACAGGGCAGATCGAGAGAGAGCGGCGCGAGGCCGCTGGTGTGATGATGAGCGACACCTGTGAGACGCACCGGTCTCGTATCTCTCACGGAGGAGCGACGACAGGGCAGATCGAGAGAGAGCGGCGCGAGGCCGCTGGCGTGATGATGAGCGACACCTGTGAGACGCACCGGTCTCGTATCTCTCACGGCGGAGCGACGACAGGGCAGATCGAGAGAGAGCGGCGCGAGGCCGATGGCGTGATGATGAGCGACACCTGTGAGACGCACCGGTCTCGTATCTCTCACGGCGGAGCGACGACAGGGCAGATCGAGAGAGAGCGGCGCGAGGCCGTTGGCGTGATGATGAGCGACACCTGTGAGACGCACCGGTCTCGTATCTCTCACGGCGGAGCGACGACAGGGCAGATCGAGAGAGAGCGGCGCGAGGCCGATGGCGTGATGATGAGCGACACCTGTGAGACGCACCGGTCTCGTATCTCTCACGGCGGAGCGACGACAGGGCAGATCGAGAGAGAGCGGCGCGAGGCCGCTGGCGTGATGATGAGCGACACCTGTGAGACGCACCGGTCTCGTATCTCTCACGGAGGAGCGACGACAGGGCAGATCGAGAGAGAGCGGCGCGAGGCCGCTGGCGTGATGATGAGCGACACCTGTGAGACGCACCGGTCTCGTATCTCTCACGGCGGAGCGACGACAGGGCAGATCGAGAGAGAGCGGCGCGAGGCCGATGGCGTGATGATGAGCGACACCTGTGAGACGCACCGGTCTCGTATCTCTCACGGCGGAGCGACGACAGGGCAGATCGAGAGAGAGCGGCGCGAGGCCGTTGGCGTGATGATGAGCGACACCTGTGAGACGCACCGGTCTCGAATCTCTCACGGCGGAGCGACGACAGGGCAGATCGAGAGAGAGCGGCGCGAGGCCGCTGGCGTGATGATGAGCGACACCTGTGAGACGCACCGGTCTCGTATCTCTCACGGAGGAGCGACGACAGGGCAGATCGAGAGAGAGCGGCGCGAGGCCGCTGGCGTGATGATGAGCGACACCTGTGAGACGCACCGGTCTCGTATCTCTCACGGCGGAGCGACGACAGGGCAGATCGAGAGAGAGCGGCGCGAGGCCGCTGGCGTGATGATGAGCGACACCTGTGAGACGCACCGGTCTCGTATCTCTCACGGCGGAGCGACGACAGGGCAGATCGAGAGAGAGCGGCGCGAGGCCGATGGCGTGATGATGAGCGACACCTGTGAGACGCACCGGTCTCGTATCTCTCACGGCGGAGCGACGACAGGGCAGATCGAGAGAGAGCGGCGCGAGGCCGTTGGCGTGATGATGAGCGACACCTGTGAGACGCACCGGTCTCGAATCTCTCACGGAGGAGCGACGACAGGGCAGATCGAGAGAGAGCGGCGCGAGGCCGCTGGTGTGATGATGAGCGACACCTGTGAGACGCACCGGTCTCGTATCTCTCACGGCGGAGCGACGACAGGGCAGATCGAGAGAGGCCAGGCCTGATTTTATGTTGTGTTGTGTGTGGCCAGCAGTCGTCCGCGAGGGGCTGCTGGCTTATACTTTCGTTTTGTATTTGTTTTATTTTATGTTATTAAACTTGTTGAATGTTCGCCGGTTCCCGGCTCCTTCTCCCCATAACAACTGAACCTCGTTACATATAGGGCTCTATTTTAAGGTTCTAAGCTCATGGTCTAAAGCACACGGTGCAAGTGTGTGTCCGGATCCACTTCTGCTAGTTTAGCGACGGGACAAATGGTCGGCGCTCCCGGCGCTGGTCTTAAAGTGTCGTCCCAATTCTCTTAATGAGTAATGGGTGTGTGTTGGGCGTAACGTGAAATAAACCAATCAGAGTCTCATCTCTCATTTGCTTTAAAAGCCAGTTGCGCTCGCATGGCGTATTCGCTGTTTACACGTTGGAATTAGCAAGCGGAAAGACTGAACGCTTCTCTAGCGAGGAAACGGATCTGCTCATGCATGAGGTTAAAGCTGTGTGTGTGTGTGTGTGTGTGTGTGTGTGTGTGTGTGTGTGTGTGTGTGAGGTTAAAGCGAGACCATCTACGAGAAAAGCCGGATTCACCATATCTTTTTGTACACTATTATAGTCTCTTACATTGTAATCATTTATTTTTAAACTTTGGCATGCTTGTGTGTGTAATAAGCAGTGTGTGTGTGTATGTGTAATAAGCAGAGTGTAGCACATTGTACACTAATATTACTAACGCGCTCTTTAAATAACAAATAAACTATCGCGCCATTGACTTTAGACCGGGTTATTGTTGGTCAACGGCTCAGTGTATTTCAGTTCCTCATAACAGCAACGCTCCATCAATGCGGCTGAACACACACTCGCTCTCAGACCAGCAGCCCATGCGCCACAGATCAGCGCTAATGCATTTGCTATTTAAACAACGCGGCGCATGACGTAAAAATGAAAACTGCGTCGGGCTGAAACTAGCAAAACACACTTGCGTCGCGGCTGGTGTGTGATAGGGCCCTTACTCTTCGATACATGTCAACTTATTCTACCAACTCGTTAGTTGACATGTAGTTGTTACTTATCTCTCTAAAGTGGAGGTTACTCAAGGGTAAAGCATAATCTGAAAACACTGAGAGGATACCTGTACAGATTATTATTATCAGACTTTTAAAAACCTGTTGCTTCATATGACTGAGACTGTCATCAGTGAACTCTGAACTTGATCATAAACAGGGTATTATTGAGCTTCTCTCTTTGCTTTAACAGCCAGGCATTATTATTATTATACACTACATAATCGAAACATGTAAGTGTTTACGACTGATATTTTAAGATTATATATGCTGTGTAATCTAAATTTATGCAATGCGTGCTAAAATTGTTATCAGTACGGAAAGTTATCACTTTACAGGCCAATACTTTCATTCAACTGCATTTGGACTATGAGGTACAGAACAGAAATACAGTCGAACACCGAGCCGTGGTTTACACCGAAAGAAGAATATTTACTCTAATATATCAATACATAGCAATATTTGAAGATATATTACTAATACACCCTTAACATCTTTAAGCGGTGCTGCAAATGAATAACTTAATTAAGAGTTTTGAATTGATTCACTGAAACATAAGTCTAAAGGAATACATAAAAATGACTAAGTCTAACAAATTTTTTCCTGCATTTTTGCCTTTTCATGTTTACATCAGAGATGCTATTGAAACATGTCTGCATTATTAGTAGTGAGTCACAAAATAAGGAAGGATCATGCAATTTCTCTAATGACAAGGTTTTTAAAAGACTTACTGGTCAAATAGTAAATGCATTAAAATCAGTGCAATATCAGCAAAATAATTGTGTGAATAAATCTCCCAGCCTCAGCCAGAACTAATGAGTGAAATCTGGGTTTGTGACTTCTCTACTTTATACTAGGGCTGCCACTTTCCATTATTGTTGTAATCAAGTAATTGACCAATTATTGTGATGATTAATCGAGCAATTGGATATTTTTGGTTATTAATAATTGAATCCATACAGTCTCAAAGGTAAGTAACCTTATGGTTTTATTAAACAATACTGTAAACATAATAGGGATGCACCGATATGAAAATGTTGGCCGAACCGATAACCGATAATTCTTTAGGTTTGAAAGCTGATAACCGATATATTGGCTGATAAATCTAAACCAAAAATGTTATATAATTTTTGAGAGCCCGAATCCTAAAACTAAAGTTTCACCATTAAAATCCATGTCCCAAGCACACAATTATAATAATGTTCTCATGATAATGTTACGTAGCTTATACGACAGCCTGGCGCTGCACATGTTGCACTTTCCTGTATTCTCCTTTTGTGAAGTGATTTCAATCATATTTCAAGCAATTTAAAGCCATCATGTTGAACAGTTCACATCTGAAGTGTCTCAGCAGAAGGAAATATTACTTACCAGCTTTAATATATCGGCCAAATTTTCTTATTGAGACAATAACATTAAAAATAAACATATATCGGCTGAAATTGATGTGGTGGCCAATATATCGTCCCTAAAACATACATGTAATATGGATGAACATTATCCAAATTACTCTAAATTTAATTTTAAATCATTACGTCATGATGTCACATCATGAACTCTACTTAATACATTTATTTTATTTTATAGTGCAATTGTAAAATTACAATACTAATATTAACGCCTTAATATATTTCTCAAACGTTAAACCATCAAGCTTTTATTTTGACAGAAATCCTCAGAGTCCTTAAAGCTTCTCCTTTGTTTGCAACGTGTTTATAAACGCTTGTCTTTACAAATCTGGTCAAATTAGTAGCGTATGTTGCGTTTCCAATTGCACATCAATCTCTGAGCAGAGTTTATGATTTACAGTGAATCGAGCGTCTGAAAACATGAGCCGCTCACAGTGAAACACGCAGCGCATGACTTTATTTCAGGAAATCACAGCCTTTATGATTTGATCATCACACTAAGCCAACAATGATTTTAAATTTATTTCAATATATAGGGCAGCCCTTGTATAAAATGCTCTAATAATGCAAGAATGTTATTTTTCATGTACGTCACTTGTGGCATTTTCCAATTGGTCAATTGTAATGGAGGATTTTTACATATGGAGTGATGGTGACAGCCCTAGGATGAATCCCGTACCGTTTGAAACAGACATGATTGAGAGTTTAAACAGGACGGTACCGGATTGTTTTTGTCCGGCTGAATCCTGTAGCGTGTGATGAAGCTGGGCTTCCCCGTCGTGTCGACCAGCATCAGCAGGGCGTTAAACAGCCAGAACGAGAGCGTCGGCACCAACATCGTCCCTGTTCAACACCACAGACAACATGCAGGATTAACCCACGATTCATGTTGGGGCAGAAACCACTTTGAACTCTTTGCATTATTTGGAAAATTTCATTAAATAAAATGTCTTGATGCAGAATACAGTGGTTTTTGCCAAAATGTTTCTATTTAAGTGAACTTTTCCAGGTCCAGACTGACACCAACAAAGATCAATGTGTTATTTTTTGTACTTTAAAGGCAGACGGTTCAGTCTAGAACAACAGATGCGTGCACATTTCATAATCAGTGTCCAGAGGAGAAGCTGCATAAAGGTTAAAAACAAGTTTTACTAAATCTCTAACCGATAAAAAACAAGGCAGCCTCATTTCCACCCGTGGCTTGGTGAAGCTTGGTCCACTGTGTCTGCCAGAAATCTCCAGACGCTCCCCAAAACCTCTGCAAATGCCTTCAAAACACAAGCAGCTCATTAATGATTAATGCTCGCTGGAAGAGAAGCGTACAGGACAGATCAAGCACAAGGAGCAGATCAGCAAGGTTTGAAATGCAAGGCTGACATGAAAATGAAAATGAAAATTTCTCACCATGTCACTGAGTTTCTGAACCCGACCAGGAAGAAAAGTCCAGATCCGATGACAAAAGCTGCTTTCTTCACCGAGTCCCAAAGTCCTCCACTATTCTCCTTTATAGAGATGAAGACAAAATGCAACATCAGATTGTTTTGAAGTTCAACTAATGTATAAAGTGCCACCATACGAGCATTTATTGAACTTAGTGAAAAGCACTGACTATTTCCCATATAATAATAGAATAATAGTAAACTAATCAAAACTACGACACAGTATTTCTGACAGGAACAGAATTGACAGCTTGTAAACTGGAGCTATGGTGCAGAAACAATTCAGCATTTACTATTATTACGTTGTTATCTTTTCGATGTGCAACTACAAGTTATTATTTGCATGATGTTTGTTTTCATCAAATGAAATAGCCGTCTCAGTCTTTTAAATAGTTTCTTTGTAAACGTCAGTAAATGTTGAAAACAAGCAGACTTGTTATGCAAAATAATACGGCAGCGATGATGTAACAACAGCGACACATCTATAGTTACAAAGTACGAGTTCAGTGAGACAGAACAAACCCAAGCACTGAGCAATAATGAAGTGAGAAGACTTACTCTGTCCATGCTGACTGTCTGAGTCCAGGAGCTGACAGTCGTGTGTTTATACTGTACATGTTTACAGCCTCGGCTACGTCACCAGCTGACCTGTGATTGGCCAACCGCTGGTCAGCTGACAGCCCGTGCTAAAGCAGCTCTCCTTTCTTGCAGGAGTGCCCTGATTCAAATATGATTAGTATAAAATAAAATATTTTCAATACAAAAATAATACCTAACAATAATATTGCATAGCTCATTATAAACACAGACTATCATAGACACAGCTTAATTGAGTGATTTATTTGCAGTCTCAAAAGTAAGTACACTGATATGAACATTTTGGCCGATAACCGATATGTTGGCTGATAAATCTATATCCAAATTTTTATATAATACTTGAGATCCTTATTACAAAAACAAAAGTCTCACCATTAAGAGCAATGTCCCAAGCACACAATTATAATGTTCTAATTATAAGTTTAAGCAGTCTGCCTATATGACGGGCTTGTGAAGCACATGTTGCACTGAACTGTATTTTTCCTTTTTTTTTTGAAGTGATTAAAATCATATTTCAAGCAATTCAAAGCCATCATGACAAACAGTGTCCATCTCAGCTGAAGGAAATATTATTGATCAGCTTTAATATTTATTTATTTATTTGTAAGCTAAAAATTAGCTGTTAATTTTATTGGAGGCTTTATTAGCTGTACATTTAGTTAAAATATCTGTCTAGAACATCCCAAACATCAGATATCTGAACGCAATAACACAACAGTTATTCACTTACATCTGCACATCTCATGTCAATAAGCTGGCTTCCCCATGTTCTGTTCTTTAGAAAGCCGAACGTCAGACTCTGTGTCATCATATAACTTTATTATACTCCAGTACCAAAACATACACACGTGACTCTGGATGTCATTATATCAGATGACCACATAACATCCCCCTTCTTGAGTTTATTCCTTTATACTGATGCATGATAGAACTGCTGCACAAACCTTTAATTAAACACAACATTTGAGGTTCATTTACCAGACTTTCAGGATAACTACAACATTATTCAACACACTTTCAGAAATGCATTTACTCATAAACAATAGCATTTCAACCCATTACCCAACCAACAATGCACCTACATTGTATTATTCTCAGTCTTTGTATTTTCCAGGTATTTTTACCATTCTTCCGGACCTTGTACGGTAATCTTGCTCTTTCTCTACTCATTACCATTTCTTTCATTTGAAATGTCCTTACTGTCAAGTGCAATGCTCTGTGATGCATCAAGCGACTGCTGACTATCAGTATTCATGTCAACGCTTTTCTCAAATGTTGAAGAGTCTGTTTCTCTTGTTTTTCTTAAATGCCTGCGATTTCGTCTGAACAGCTTTCCATCAGGAGTCTTTACTATAAAAGCCCTCAGATCACTTGGACGTGGCTGTGTTTACAAGAGGTAAAAGCGATATAAATACTGTTCGTTTTCTCACACAAACCGCTCGTTTCGTGTCTTAGGCCATCAATGTGTACTTACATTTACGAGTCATTAAATCATGTTTAATTTGGACTTCTCTGTGCTGCTCTTTGAGGTGGTGACCATAGACCTGCATTATATGACTGACAGACAAGAACGGTTTGACCTAAAAATATCAAAATTGAAACCACTGTGGAAACAAAGACACCTACATCTTGGATGCCCTTGAGGTAAGCTAAAACACACCAAAAATTCATTTCAAAGTGAACTATCCCTTAAAAATTGCTCATGCACTTGCATCATTGTCTCGGTGGTGAGCAATGCAGATGTTGGTCGCTTCGCCCTGAGCCGTCTCCCCATCAGTAATACTGCAGGTGATGATCCTATCCCTTCCATCGGCGTGTTACAGTACTCCAGTAATGATATGTATGGATTTCTTTAAGAGATTTCTTACCGTTTGCACTGCTCTCTCGGCTTGTCCATTAGACTGTGCATGACCTGTCACAGTGTCTGGTTGTGTTTCCCGTGTTTGTCACTAGAGGTCCTCGTTCTCACGGTGTCTTTCACATTTGACTTCATTTCCCAGCATTCTGTCTGTCACTCATCAGTTCATTGCACTCAGCTGTTTCCCATCACCTTGTTAGATTGTGTGTATAAATACCCTGTCTGTTTTAGTATTTGTTACGGATTCCTTAGTTTGTGTCACACCACTTCAGGTCAGTGTTTGTTCTAGTTCCTGTTTTGACGGCTTTATTTGGATTGACCCCAGCTTATTTGCTTTCAATAACAGACCATCTTCATAACTCATTTCCTCTCGATATGTCCTGTATTGATCTTGGTATCATGGATCGTTCTTTCGCCCATCCATTCAGCACTGCCTTTTTTAACATTTGCATCTCTGCATCCTCTGCAGAAAAGCATCAGTTTCTCTCCTGAAATAGGAAGTTGTGACGTAATCCAGTTCACTGCTAGATCCTCTTCCAGCAGATTTTCCTTCTCCCCATGTAGATATGCACGACTTAGAGCATCTGCTATGTATAGTTCCTTACCAGGTTTGTACATCACCTTCAGGATTGTATCTCTGTAGCCGTAAAAGCATTCTTTGTAGTCTCATGTTAGCCTGATGCAGCGGCTTCTTAAATATACTCTCTAACGGCTTGTGATCACTTTCAATCATGATTTCCTTTCTGTGCACATACTGGTGAAATTTCTCACAACCATAAACTATGGCCAACAACTCCTTTTCAATGTGTGCGTATCTACGCTGACAGTCGTTCCGAGCTCTAGAGCCATAAGCCCCTGGCCTTCCTTCTTGCAGAATCACAGCTCCTGTTCACTTATTAACCCACCTCCTCACAGCTCCTGTTCACTTATTAACCCACCTCCTCACAGCTCCTGTTCACTTATTAACCCACCTCCTCACAGCTCCTGTTCACTTATTAACCCACCTCCTCACAGCTCCTGTTCACTTATTAACCCACCTCCTCACAGCTCCTGTTCACTTATTAACCCACCTCCTCACAGCTCCTGTTCACTTATTAACCCACCTCCTCACAGCTCCTGTTCACTTATTAACCCACCTCCTCACAGCTCCTGTTCACTTATTAACCCACCTCCTCACAGCTCCTGTTCACTTATTAACCCACCTCCTCACAGCTCTTGTTCACTTATTAACCCACCTCCTCACAGCTCCTGTTCACTTATTAACCCACCTCCTCACAGCTCCTGTTCACTTATTAACCCACCTCCTCATAGCTCCTGTTCACTTATTAACCCACCTCCTCACAGCTCCTGTTCACTTATTAACCCACCTCCTCATAGCTCCTGTTCACTTATTAACCCACCTCCTCACAGCTCCTGTTCACTTATTAACCCACCTCCTCATAGCTCCTGTTCACTTATTAACCCACCTCCTTACAGCTCCTGTTCACTTATTAACCCACCTCCTCATAGCTCCTGTTCACTTATTAACCCACCTCCTCACAGCTCCTGTTCACTTATTAACCCACCTCCTCACAGCTCCTGTTCACTTATTAACCCACCTCCTTACAGCTCCTGTTCACTTATTAACCCACCTCCTCACAGCTCCTGTTCACTTATTAACCCACCTCCTCATAGCTCCTGTTCACTTATTAACCCACCTCCTCATAGCTCCTGTTCACTTATTAACCCACCTCCTTACAGCTCCTGTTCACTTATTAACCCACCTCCTCATAGCTCCTGTTCACTTATTAACCCACCTCCTCACAGCTCCTGTTCACTTATTAACCCACCTCCTCACAGCTCCTGTTCACTTATTAACCCACCTCCTTACAGCTCCTGTTCACTTATTAACCCACCTCCTCACAGCTCCTGTTCACTTATTAACCCACCTCCTCACAGCTCCTGTTCACTTATTAACCCACCTCCTCACAGCTCCTGTTCACTTATTAACCCACCTCCTCATAGCTCCTGTTCACTTATTAACCCACCTCCTCATAGCTCCTGTTCACTTATTAACCCACCTCCTCACAGCTCCTGTTCACTTATTAACCCACCTCCTCACAGCTCCTGTTCACTTATTAACCCACCTCCTCACAGCTCCTGTTCACTTATTAACCCACCTCCTCATAGCTCCTGTTCACTTATTAACCCACCTCCTCACAGCTCCTGTTCACTTATTAACCCACCTCCTCATAGCTCCTGTTCACTTATTAACCCAACTCCTCACAGCTCCTGTTCACTTATTAACCCACCTCCTCACAGCTCCTGTTCACTTATTAACCCACCTCCTCACAGCTCCTGTTCACTTATTAACCCACCTCCTCACAGCTCCTGTTCACTTATTAACCCACCTCCTCATAGCTCCTGTTCACTTATTAACCCACCTCCTCACAGCTCCTGTTCACTTATTAACCCACCTCCTCATAGCTCCTGTTCACTTATTAACCCACCTCCTCACAGCTCCTGTTCACTTATTAACCCACCTCCTCACAGCTCCTGTTCACTTATTAACCCACCTCCTCACAGCTCCTGTTCACTTATTAACCCACCTCCTCACAGCTCCTGTTCACTTATTAACCCACCTCCTCACAGCTCTTGTTCACTTATTAACCCACCTCCTCACAGCTCCTGTTCACTTATTAACCCACCTCCTCACAGCTCCTGTTCACTTATTAACCCACCTCCTCACAGCTCCTGTTCACTTATTAACCCACCTCCTCACAGCTCCTGTTCACTTATTAACCCACCTCCTCACAGCTCCTGTTCACTTATTAACCCACCTCCTCACAGCTCCTGTTCACTTATTAACCCACCTCCTCACAGCTCCTGTTCACTTATTAACCCACCTCCTCACAGCTCCTGTTCACTTATTAACCCACCTCCTCACAGCTCCTGTTCACTTATTAACCCACCTCCTCACAGCTCCTGTTCACTTATTAACCCACCTCCTCACAGCTCCTGTTCACTTATTAACCCACCTCCTCACAGCTCCTGTTCACTTATTAACCCACCTCCTCACAGCTCCTGTTCACTTATTAACCCACCTCCTCACAGCTCTTGTTCACTTATTAACCCACCTCCTCACAGCTCCTGTTCACTTATTAACCCACCTCCTCACAGCTCCTGTTCACTTATTAACCCACCTCCTCACAGCTCCTGTTCACTTATTAACCCACCTCCTCACAGCTCCTGTTCACTTATTAACCCACCTCCTCACAGCTCCTGTTCACTTATTAACCCACCTCCTCACAGCTCTTGTTCACTTATTAACCCACCTCCTCACAGCTCCTGTTCACTTATTAACCCACCTCCTCACAGCTCCTGTTCACTTATTAACCCACCTCCTCACAGCTCCTGTTCACTTATTAATCCACCTCCTCACAGCTCCTGTTCACTTATTAATCCACCTCCTCACAGCTCCTGTTCACTTATTAACCCACCTCCTCACAGCTCCTGTTCACTTATTAACCCACCTCCTCACAGCTCCTGTTCACTTATTAACCCACCTCCTCACAGCTCCTGTTCACTTATTAACCCACCTCCTCACAGCTCCTGTTCACTTATTAACCCACCTCCTCACAGCTCCTGTTCACTTATTAATCCACCTCCTCACAGCTCCTGTTCACTTATTAACCCACCTCCTCACAGCTCCTGTTCACTTATTAACCCACCTCCTCACAGCTCCTGTTCACTTATTAACCCACCTCCTCACAGCTCCTGTTCACTTATTAACCCACCTCCTCACAGCTCCTGTTCACTTATTAACCCACCTCCTCACAGCTCTTGTTCACTTATTAACCCACCTCCTCACAGCTCCTGTTCACTTATTAACCCACCTCCTCACAGCTCCTGTTCACTTATTAACCCACCTCCTCACAGCTCCTGTTCCTATCCTCCCAGTGCCAGTCTGTCTCTTTCTCCAGCAATTTCCTCAACGCTGCACTTATGTCCGACATATTGGGAATGAACTTTGCCAGATATTGCACCACTCCAAGAAATCTTTGCAGTTCTTGCTTGCTTTGTGGTGGTGGAATTTCAGTCACTGCCCTCATCTTTTCTTCATCTGGCTTAACTCCTTGAGCACTCAGTATGTGACCTATGTATTTGATCTCCGTCAGTCTTATTTTGCACTTGTTCCTGTTCAGCTTTAAATGTCTTTTTCTTGCACATTTATGAGCCTTTCCTCATGCTCTTGAATGGCATCTCCCCACACCAGCAAGTCATCGATGATATTTACCACACCTTCCAGTCCTTCTGTCATTTGTGCAATGGATCTGTCATGATTCTGCCATCATGTCCTTGATTTTTCCTAGTCTTGTGGCAGGATCATGACAGACTCATGTTTTGTGTACAAGCGCATGGTCTGTTGTTTGGGCCATGTGCTTGTGTTGTCTCGTTATGTAACTCCGCCTCCTTGTTACCCTTGTCTTGTCATTATTGTCTAGTCAGTTTCACCTGTCCTCGTCATTAGTGTTCCCTATTTTATCCCCTCATGTTTTCTGTCCTGTTTCGGTTCATTGTCAATCAATGTGTAACCTGCCTGTGTTTGTACCATTGCTGAGAATTCCTTGTCAAGTAAGAGTTTTTGTCTAAAGAGTTGTATATCCCAGTTCTTAGTCTAGTTATTGTTTTGCTTGTTAGTCAACCATCCTTACCTCTGTTTTACCCCCTCGTGGGTTTTGTTTTCCCTGCTTTCTATTATAAATAAACCTTGTGTGTTTGCATATTGTCTGCAATTGGGTTCATCCATCACCTTCATGACAGGATCTCTGAAAGACTTCTGACGCTGATGATATACCGAAAGGTAACCTAAGAAAACGGTATCGCCCAATTGGTGTGTTCATTGTGCAAAGATCCAGCTTTATCTGCCAAAACCCTTGATTCGCGTCTAGCACAGAAAAGTACTTTGCATTCGGCATTCTTGAGACCACATCTTCTACTGTCAGCATTGGATAATGCTCTCTTTTAATTGCCAGATTAAGATCTTTAGGACCCATTCAAATGCGCATTTTCTTCGATGTAACTGCAGTTACCATGCTGTCGACCCATTCAGTTGGCTCAGTTTGCTTTCGATGACTCCCATCTGCTCCATTCTTTGCAGTTCTTCAACCACTTTCTCTCGCAGAGCTACAGGTCTCCTTCTTGGCGCATGCACAACTGGTCTGATATTTGGATCAATTTGTATGTGGTGTTCTCCTGGTAAACAGCCTAGTCCTTCAAATAGATCGTCAAAATCCTTGAGAATGTCTCCGCTCTTTTCAATTTCATAGTCTTTTAATCATGCCCATTTTTTGACATGCAGATCGTCCTAGAATGACAGGTGCATCATGCTTCATTATTTCAAACAGGATTTTGTATTTCTGTCCTTTGTACACACAATTTAGTGCTTTGTTGCCCAATGGCGCCGTCTTGTGTCCAGAATATGTAACGAGTTTGCAGCTGGACCTCTGCAGTCTCCCTGCCACGTTTAGCAACTTGTACTCTCTTTCTGACATGACATTACATTCAGCTCCTGTATCCAGTGTCACTTTTACATCATTCTTGTTTATCTGGATTGTCTCGATCCATTGCTCATCCTCATTACTTGAGTTGATGGACATTTCTTTCTTTTTCCACTGTTATTGTACCAATAAACATGTTACCATCTTGTTCAATCACGTGCATTCTTTTCCTCTGACTCTGCAGGTCTTTGGAATTGCAAATCTTTGCAAAATGGTTTTTCTTCTGACAAGACTTGCATGTTTTCCCGTAGGCTGGGCATTTTCTGTACTCGTGCTTGTTGCCGCTTTCCTTTCTCATCACTGACGTCTGCTCTGATTTGGTGTCTCTTTTCTTTGGCTTTATGGATTCAGCTTTGTGTACAGTTACTTCATCATTGAGTGCTTTCATCTGACTCGATGTGATCTCGCTGGCCCTGCAAATGTCCACGGCCTTTTCCAATGTGAGATCCGTTTCTCTTAGAAGCCTGCCTTTTAATTGATCCTCTCTTATGCCACATACAATCCTATCACGAATTAATGAATCGTGGAGATCACCAAACTCACTAGTAAAGTAGTTCTGGTGAAACTGACTGTTTACCATTTACCAAACATCTAACGTTAGTTAGATATTACATAGCCTACTAATACAACAATGAGCGACTTCGTTATTTCTTTTAACATTAATGGAGAATATAACTTTGACGACTGGGATGCTGCTGAAGAAAGAAAAATGTAAATAAAACGGAGATTGATCTGATTAATTTATCGCCCTCTATAAGTGCAAATCGCTGGAGCGCAGAACTAATTGTTTTTTTGTTGTTTGATTAATTGTTTTATGTGTAATAAAATAACTATGCCTACCTTTGTGTTTCATGCGGAAAGAAAATATAAGCGGACTATAAATATCGCCGGTTGCTAAATAAACCGTCAGGCAAGTTATTATTTGTAAAAACTAGATTTAGCCTAATTAAAATATAAACTAATGTTTTAAAAATGTGTTATTTGGCAAGTGACCATGGTATAAGTGGGTTAATGCCCTCCGAGGTGTCCATTGTCAGGTTTTAATGAACCTCCGCTGCGCGTCGCCCGGTTCACACCTCGCCATCGCCCATTAAAACCTGACAATGGACACCTCGTCGGGCATTAACCCTTACTTACCAACTTGTACTCGTAGACCAAAAGTTAAAGTCACCATACAATCAAAATGGACAATTCTTGTTTTTTATGGAATATTGCAGTGTTTATTCTAAATGATTCATCGGGGCAACCTGTCACTCTCATGAGATCAGCAAACCACAACCATCCAATCCTCCAATCAATTCCCCTCGGACACAATCAAGCCCCGCCCACATTTGTTCTTATTCAAGAATTGACCTATGGCTAAGCCACGCCCCCTCCACTCACTCGGACACAGTCAACATTCGGGGACAGGCGCTATGGCAGCTGTCACAGTAGGAGACATTTCACAGGAGGCAATTGATGATTTTTGGAGACAGAAAGATTATATATCGACTCAAAGTCATCAAAAGGGCATTGACTATGCATTTTTTGAGGGTTATATTAATAATTTTATTGTTGAGAAGGTTGATGAAAAGCTTCAGCTCCAGGCAAAAATGTACAGGTCACGGTGTAAACGTGATAAACGGTCAGGGGATCCATCTCAGACCATCTCAGACAACAAGATAGAGAATCAGCAGTGGTCATGCACTGCAGTGTTTACATGAATCTTTCAGCACAACATTGCTAACATTTGTTATCTCGGTTATTTACAGATGCGTTAATGAAGCTAAGTGACATGTACAACGCAGCTAGAAGCTAACGTTACGTTAGAGATGTTAAAGATAACGTTCAAATAGGTTGTTGACTTGCAACAGATGTAGACATCCTTGCTTAATTCTTGTTTAATACCGCATAACTTAATCCAGAGCAGACACTTATCTCGGTTGAGATGTGGCTTGGGAAAGGGTAAGAAATACACACCGTCGCCCTGCCTCTCGGGATACCGAGTGTCGGAGTTGCATGTACCCCATGCACACCGTTTGACCATTTTAAACTTAAAATGACCAGAAAAAAACATATAACAACGGATGAAAACTGACTAACTGCAATGCATTTCAATGGACGTGGAAGCAGAGAATGTCCGAGTGTATTGGGTTAGCTATGCGCACTGATTGGCTCATCGCGTTTGGGGGTGTGGCTTAGCCATAGATCAATTCATACTTTGCATGTGACGTCACAAGTTCTGGCTGGCGGACAAGAACGTCGTTCTCCAGCAACAAAACCCAGTAAACTAATCAAGGATCTTGCCAGGACGTCGCCAGTTTTACTATACAAAAGTTGGTGTTTTGAGGTTTGTGATATCTATGGTTTTCAATGAGAACCAGAGATGACCCAACAGTAGAGCTAGATTATTTACGGAGGAATTATTACTGCTCGATTATCTTAAAAAACCTTGTCTGCTTTACACAATTTAGCTACCTTGGAGTTAATCCTATATGGTCCATAGTTATGCAGCTAGCTCACTAACAGACTTGATAGCTACTAAAAGACCCATAAGACCTGGAACTACAAGACTCTACGTTGAAAATACCCGTTTGTTGCCCGCAAAGTATGAATTGGATATATAAGGCACAATAGAGAACCAGACCAGCACAACTTCTGTTTCATGACAACATTAAGACAATTAAGACCAACGTTGAGCCCCTAACTAAAAACACACACTCCAAGCACTATATTTAAAGCTGCAGTCCGTAGCTTTTTTAAGTTAAAAATAATCCAAAATAATTATATTAAAAAAAACTTATTCTGCCAGTGGTCAAAACTATCTGCTTGCCATAGCTAGATTCAAAACGGTTAGCTTGTAATAATGATTTTAATTCCAGTGGTACTGGTGGGTTTCCGCGGGAGATTCGAGCATGTCTTTGCGTCATGACGTCACACCCGTACACATAAAGAAGGAGTTTCGGCTAGCCGGCTATACTGCGCGTGACGAGATGTTTAGATGTATAGGCTTTTCTCGCAGCACTTTACATGATTAAACTTATGGCGGATCCAGAAAGATCCAAACAACAATCATCAGTGTCAACTGGAGATTCAGCAGTTATAAAACCCAAAAGACTTCGTGCTTCGGATTTAAGGTGGCTAGAGAAAGAGAAAGAAACCGTCTCATGCGAACACAAGGATTTAAACATCGGCGGGGCTTTTGAAAAGTGCGTGAACTCCGTGTTTTGAAGGGGTTCGAGACGGAAGAAGAGACGGCTTTTTTCTGCTGAACAAGTAAGACATTTCAATAGTTCAATCGTGTAACAGTACACTGTTAAAAATTGCTGTAAAAATACAGCCAATTTCCAACAGTAAAATACTGTTATTTCAATAAACAGTTTTATCCTGTAAACTTACAGTCTATGTTCCATAAATTAATTGCTTGCTGTAAATTTACAGCATTTATGTGTAAACCAATTTGTTCCTGGAAAAAACAGTCTTGGACTGTAAAAAATAGCACGTGTGGGCGGGGCATCTTCAACGCGGTCTCTTTTCGAACAGAAAGCAGTCAAAGAACAAAATGGTTTCGCAACACTCCTGCTGTCTTAAAGAAGGCCACTGTTCAAGGTAAGTTTATTTCTTTGCTGTTATTCTATTATGTTGCTCCAGAGTACCTGTAAAATCGCCTTTTTCATGAGGTATTTTTTTTAACTTCTTACTGAGCGCGAATCGCGTTTTGAAGACAGAGCTCGACGGTTGAGACATTTCGCCTAGCTGCTTATGAATGCTCTCTGAGCTCCGATTACTAACGTAAATCTATGCGATTATTACTGCGAATTCTTTGCTTGGCTAAAGTTATTACCATTTAGGAATTAGTTGGGCTTTCTTTTGTAGTAGCCTAACCCTTAACTCGATTTATATGAATTTGTGATTCAGTAACGTTACACGGTGCGAATCTTACCAGATGCATCAATTCGCATAATATCATGCACATAAGATGGAGAATAATTACAAAACAACTCGAAATATCCAGATCCAATGTTGTAATTAAAATGTAGTGGTCAATTTGTTTAGTTTCCATGCAAATAATATTAAAATTCCCAAAGCAAATTAGATATGTATTTTGTTTTTTTCGATTTAGTGATGCAAGTACCTGCGTTTTGTGAGATTCACATGTAAGTTAGGCCTAACGTTATAGTATTAAGTCAAAGAGGTTGTGTTTGAAAGACGAGAGACGGATATTCTTTGCGGCGCGAAACACGTTTTTGCAGACAGACAGTTATCAACAGCTGAGGCATTTCACTATTCAATGTTCTCCGCACTCTGACGTCGATTTTCTTTGCTTGGTTAAAGATTTCGAAATAATTATTTTCTTCTTTTTTCCTAGGAATCCTTCACTTGATGTAAATGTTTTACTGAGACAGTTTGCCCTAATCTTTGGTGAGTTTAACTTTCACGCCATGTATAACTTACTTGCAAACTTTGTGCACAATCATGCAGTAACGTTACCATTTTTGCATTTGATATTCCAGAAGTAACACAGAAACAAGGATGACCGACACATGAGCTTCACAATTCTCTGTCACGTCACCATGTCCCTGGTGAACACTCTTATGGCAGTAGATCGTAAGTAATGATTTATAGTTCATTTAGTATTTATTTTATTTTTGTTTTTCTTACACAAAAATAAAATGAGTTAAAACGATTCATATTTTTATTACACACATCAATCGTTTGGCTTCAGATTTAGAAGACATTGATTCATCCACGGTGGTCTTGTGAATTAATGATATGATCGTGGTGTTGTTTTTTAAGTGACAAAAGAATTAAGATTAGTTAAGTACATTAACATGATCATTTTCTTTTAAAAGTGTTTGCAGAGTTTGTGATCCTTAAATACTGTTAATGTATTGTTAAAACCTGTTACTTATTTTAAATAAATGGCAAACAATGTACTAATACATAATCTATTTTGTCTTTATTTTTTCCATTGAGTAAAAAGTCTGTTTGGAATGTCTGTATACATTATGCTACATATAGGGATGTTAATAGATATCAGACAATAGAGTAAATAAAAAACAGTATTTATATTCTAACTTTATGCTGCAAGTACTTTGTGAAATTACAGCACAGCCTTAAAATTAAAAACTGTAAAATTACGGTAAAGGGCTGGAACCACAGCTGCCAGTACTTTACTGTGAAATTACAGCATTGTTGAAACCGTAAAATTACGGTAAAGGGCTGGAACCACAGCTGCCAGTTCTTTACTGTAAATATACGGGTGAATTTTTTAAAGTGTACGTTTTCTTAATTCACACAGTTATGGAGTTTCCTTTGTTGTGCCTTTCTTGTCTGAACTACACAGGTAGCCATAAAACACATTAAATTTAACATTGGTCACGCAATGATGATGATGTTGTTAACATGAACAATTTGAGAACAAAGTAGGCTATAATTTGCACGGTTGCTGTAAATCGCGTTGATTAAATCTAACGAAGCTTATCATGTCGAATGCTTTTTCCCCCTTAGTTGGTCAGAACAAAAATGGATGTTACTTACTTGTTCAGAAGACATTTTCTTATAAAAATTCTTATGTTGGTCAAACTTTCAGAAAGTGAATCTGTGTTTCTGTATGCCAGTATCCACACAGCGCGGTGACTGACAGCAGCACTCGCCTCAAAGCACTGTGTTCATCCGCGCTGTTTCATGCCGATTTACAACCCACGTAAAGATGATAATTCCGCGAATCACTGCAGTTACAGATTTCGAACAGAGAGATGGCGACAAAGAGGAAAAGATACGGACTGCAGCTTTAAAGGCATTTAATGATTTGTAATTTATACTTAAAGCATTACACGTCTATAAAAACATTTGCAATTGTTTAGTAAAGGATGTCAATGTTTGAGTTCTAGTTCAGCAGGGGTCGCCAGCGCACACCGTTTCGAGACCAAAGCAGTTTCTTCAATTGAAGCTTCGTTACTTTCATCCACTGATAACACATCGCTCCAAAGCTGCACGTGACAGGAGCAGGAGGCTGGTGTTCAGAAGTGTTGGAAAGGCTGCATGCGTCGTCAAGAGTGTCTTATTTAAAGGTGCAGTCTGTAAGAATGACAGCAAGTGGTGGAAATAGGTACTACAGTCCAAATTCAAAATATCAGAGATCATTGTTTCCCCGCCTCCTCAGACTCGACGCTCACGCGGGTTGCCGGTTTGAGGACACGCGACAGGAACGAGCGCAATTGACAACGAAATCCGAGGAGACTTACTCACTTACAAACTTACACTTAATGAGTTGATTTATCCGCGTTTTAATATGCTCTCGTTTATAAAGATTTTTAGATGGATATCGAGGCTTTTTAGGTTGTGTGGAATCTGCGATGTCTGACCCAGTTTGTTTGCTCGTTTCCAAGGCTGCGATACGCTGTGTTTCCTGGCAACTGGCATCCCGGGTGTCGAAACACTATTGGGTGAACTGGCAGTGGGCGGAGTCACACAGACCAAAACAAAAACCCACTGATAACACAGAATGTGTAAAATAATAAGTAAAATAACTGGCTGTGGAAGTTTTTTTCAGAGAACTCAGCATGTTTCCTAAATATCTGCAAACATATTATGGTATTTGTATAGCCTGGGAAAACCCAGACAACGTCCGGCAAATTTAGATTTGCTCTGAAAGTTAGTCTGGCAAAGAGCTCATTCAAGCCCATTTCCAATCCGTCGAAATCGCGGCACCAATCAGAAGCGTTGGGGCGGCTTTACACAATGACGACAGCGCTGCGATTTTGAAGCAGGTTTTGTAGCCTACATTACAAAGATGGACGCCGCCGTCGAACATCACTCGTTTCCAGTGCCGCTGCTAGCCATTTTGGTGCCCTAAGCATAATTCCTTTATGATCCCCCCCCCCCCCCCCGCCCCCCCTAAAAAAAAAACATTTTCATTTAGGATTTTCATTTAGGGGGGCTAAGCCAAATTAAAAAGCTAAAAAGTAACACTTTAGATTAGGGTCTAATGCTTACTATTAACTAGTTTCATTACCATGCAATGGCATGGTTTTCATAATCACTGGGATCCCGAATTTGAGGCAGGTTAGTTAGGGGTGTTCGGGGGAAATTTTGGATTTTTCTGAACTACAGATGTGCATTTTAAGATGTTGTGAAGGCAAAAAAAAAAAAAAAAAATCGATAACAACAGCTTTAAAACCATGTCAGTGGGCAGCTGATTATTTTTCTCTCCTCATCAGCATCACACTCTTTTTCTCTTTGTTTTTATCTTGCCCTGTCTCTTCCCCTCCTAAAGTTGGCTTTTTTAATTTACTAAAGGTTACAATTTGTATTTTGTTCTCAATATGTACACATTCATTATAAATCCTGTGCCTAACATGATGAAAACGGCTTTGTTCATGTTTCTTGTCCCCTCACAATGACAGTAGCCTAAACTATTACACTAGGCTACATGTTACATAGGCCTATTTTCAGTTAAAATGGCGAAATTAGACAAAACTATATTTGTTTGCCTAATTATTTTTTGTCATTCGTTTAACATTTATGACCTAAAAAAAACTGTCAAATAAAGTTAAGTTTAGCTACTTACATCTTATCTCGCACTTGACCGTACACTGAAGCGTCGAGTTGCACTGTTAAAATTCGCGCTCAGCGTCTGTGAACATAAAGCCCGCCTACTTTGGTTTGATTGGTCATCTCAAATATTCTGACATTGACGAGCAGGGACAGACCAATGAGGCTCAGATGAACACACACATGAACACATCACACACACACACACACACACCCTGTCCTGTGTTTCTGACGTGCTCTCTGTCTCTGCTCGGCGCCGCTGCGGAATGAAGAGGAAGAACGCACTGAATCTGATTATAACAAGAAGTTTGATGATTGGTTTTTCATTAGGCTATTTTTGGTGCCCCCTCAGCACTTGGCGACGCTGCTCGTTTCGAATCAGCTATCGCGTCTGTTTTAAGCCATTTGAACGTTTCCTTTTAGTTAAAAACCGAGCAAAGAACAACACTCGGAGATGTGTCTCCGCCGCTCTGCATACGTCATCTCCTTCATCGCTCTGATTGGTTTAGGTCTATCCGCGACATCCGTTGGTGACGCCCCTCTGGAAATGATTTGTCTATGACGCTTTGCCAGACCATGGTCTGGTTTTAACCAGGCTAGTAGTTGTATGCTTCAGTAGAGTGAAAAAGATACATACAGCACCTTTAACAAAAGTAACCATAATAAAATTAACTGTTATTCTTCGTAAGGTGTAAAATTCTGTAATTTCTTGCTTACTTTGCAACAGATCTCTTTCATCATCTTGTGTTCGAGAGATCCACCTATGGGAAGGTACCTGACCTCTGCAGAAGCATCCAATCACATCAAGTCTGGCTAGACAGACAGAAGCGCATAACCAGGCATTTACACCCTGAGCAGAACAGGCTTTGGAGAACCCGCAGAATTGCAGCCATTGCCTTGTGCTGCCTGAAGCTCCTGCGGCGCTGGGTTAAAGTTGTCACGATCCTGTGGTTAAATTGATCAACCACAAAGTTAAATGTTACTTATGGGGGTTTCATTTACAAATGTGTATATGGAGAAGACATAATTGCCAAAAGTATGAGGATTATTATTATTAATATAGGGATAATTAGGCACTTACACGCTGCTGTGATTGTTCTGTCAATGCTTGCTCAGTTGGTAAATCATTTTACCAACTGAAGTCTTTTTTTTAAATCCTAAAGTGAAGAGTAATTTTTTTATATTATCAGGAGACATTTCCAATCCCCCCATTTAGTTCACAAAATGACAAAACATGTCTTAAATGGGAAGAAATCAAAAATACCCACACGATGCAATGTGAATCAGGATTACATTTAATACAGTGGTGTGATGGAAATATTAAATTGGTCAAGTTGTGAAATGAGCAAACCTGCAGTCTATTACAATACAAAGTTTTAGTTTAATTCTACAAGCTTTCCATAACTTTACATTTTAATGACATTTATTTAGCAGCTAAAATAATAGACAATAGTAATTTGCACATTTATTGTAATTATCAAAGATAAAAGTAAATCATGAGAGTAGATTCATTTTGAATAAAAAAGATCAATTGATTCTGTGTTGAAGTTTTTTTCACAAACAATAAGTCATGGCATACTATGACATAAAATTAGCAAAAACACTTTTGTTTAAACACACACATCCCAGACAATTGAAAGTTCGGTCTGCTCATGCAATCCCAGTGATACCAGCCTTGCATTCAATCTATAAAATATATAATAAAATCAAAATGGCATTTACAACAAACATTATCACATTTTTAAATACACTTTCATGTTGAAAAAAAAAACAGAAAAAAAACGAAGTGTCTGGTGTACAGGGATAGGCTACTGACACAAGTCTTGTTTGGAAAAGAATCAAGGATCTTCAAGTATAAGTCCATCTTTATAAATGAATAAAAAAGGCTCTGGGATGTAAAGACGTCTGTCCCTGTTCTGCTTTGTTTGGGTGACTTTTTTTCTATCCAACACATATCTAACATGAGTTTCTATTATTGTCGTTTTCACAATTCACATACTTTCGTATGTCTCCACACAAAGTTCACAGCGTGGAATACTTTAGCTGCTGATGGACCGGAAGTGACCTGTTTATTCCTGTGGTCAAAGAACGTCATTTTATACCAGGGATGAAGATTTGGATCGGATAAAAGGTAGGCTATCTAATGCGAATGTAGCAATGTTTAATAATATTGTTTTTTTGTTGTTTATGAAGAAAATGACGTTCTCTTGAAAAACATGAACGTTTTGGGAAGCTGTGTCGAGTAACGTGGCATTTCGGTAAAGTGTTCAAGTGTAGCGTATGAAAGTGACTTTAACTCATGGGCATCGGAACCGTTGTATATGTGTGGGACAAGAGTAAGACCCACTCACTTTTTAAGACCAATGCTATTGGACCCACTCACTTTTACCGTCTCTAATTCAGCGCATATGTCTGTTCGCTTTTCAGAGCGTCGTCAGTCAAATCCATTACACTTGAGGAATGCCTTATTAAACTCCATTTCTGTCGAATCATTATATTTCTCAACGAGCCGAAACTGACGAAAATATCCACCCGTTACCCTTCCAGTCAAATATTGCGCTGCAAACATTAATAACAGCTTTAAGTTGTCAATGCTGCAGATAATCCACGGATAGCTGTGCATAATGCACGCCGTAAAGCAGAGTTTAGTTTACTTGTTTAATTAAAAGGCACTAGAATACATGAAATGGCATTTACTCCAGTAACATTTTTCTGGGGGAGGACACACACACTTTTTTTTATCTTCCGACGCCCATGTTTTAACCACATATGAACTTAAAGATGATCTAAATGGATGATTAAATCGTATTGTGTCTTAATTGTCTTTCTGTTGTACATAGAGGCCATATTTGTTAAGGAATTACACTTTTTATGTAGCTAGGCCTATTTTACATAATAGGCATACATATTATAATTTTAGTTATCTACAGTGTGTTAACACTACTTCTAACTGTGTATCGTTCTTGAAACCATTGAAACACTTTTCGCTTTAATATTTGTAATAATAATACCTAATACATTTTATTTATAATGCGCTTTTCTAAAACCCAAAGCGCTACAGACAATAAAACAAGTAAAATACAGAAGTACAAGAGTAATAGTACAAAATCATTACAGTACAAATCATTATACTAATCAAAACAGTCTATGTAAGCAATTTTAAAAAGATGTGTTTTTAACAACTTCTTGAAACTGGCTAATGTAGGGGCACCTGGACAGCTTTTTCATCCCTTTTCCCGCACGTCGCATATTGAGGAAATGTCCCGCATTTTCATCAGTCTATTGGTTATTAATTATCTTATTAAGAAAACGTGCATGCGTTCTTTTGCCTTTTTAAGAAAGCATTTTATTTATTATTTTTGTAGCGTAGTTTTTCACCTATATTTAACAGCGCTTCGTCATAAGTAGGCCTACAAATACAACAGCCGTTTTTTATATCCTATCCAATGGTTGAAAAGAAAGGAGTAAACACGGTCACTGGTAGGTTGTGACGGCTGTCAATCAAAATGTGGAGCGGTGATTCGTTCCATGTGTTCCCTGTCAGAAAACAAATGGATAATTCGGTCAATTAAAATGTTAATTTAACAGAATTGATCTATTGTTGTTTAACCTGTTGCCTGCTGGGGCTGTTTTAATTCACATCCTTTCTAAAAATATGAAAGTTTTTGGTTTTGGTTCATTGTTTGTTTTGTTGGATTTTAGTTGGACTTGGTCAGAACTGTTTTTCTAAAATAGTGATCTGCATGATGCCTGCTGCCTTTGGGCTCACTCAGTGATGTTGAATTTAAACGACATGTAAAATAAAGATTTGTTTCTGGAAGGGATTAAAGAAAAAAAAAAAAAGTGTCAGCTGAAAGGCAGAATACAAATGTTTTTATTAAGTTAGATAGACATTATATTATAGTTTCAGGGTATGTTCTAGTGTTGGTAACATGTCCCGCACAAACTTATAATCGTCCCAAATTTTTTTTGTTTGATGATGTCACCCTCTCTCTAACAGTAAGAGGAAGTGCATTCCATGACCTGGGTGTGGGTTCCGCGACAGAGAAAGCTCTCTCCCCCATAGGTTTTAATCTACAGGGAGGCTGAAGAGTCAGAGATTCTGCAGGCCGAAGGGAATGAGAAAGCGTGCACAGGCTGACTAAGTCACAGATATAAGAAGGAGCTATTTAGTGCATAGCTTTGTGTGTTAGTGTTGGAGTTTTAAAAGCAACACGTGACACGCAGCCAAAGCAAACTATAAAGCACATCTGTTATGTGCTGACGTGGTGAAGAATTCTGGATGTACTGCAGGCGTTTTATAGATTTAACAGGTAACAAATGCATGAATAAGCCTTTATTGCATGAAACAGCTTTAGTGTTTTTTTCTGTTTTCTTTTTTTTTGGTGTTCTGTCTCAAACGTTCCCTTACAAAAAAGAAGTATACTTCAAGTTAATTTTATGCAGTATACTTAAGTAATGTTCAAGTATATTTTCAAGTATAATTATGTAGTAAGTATACTAATGTCAATATGTACTAGTACGGTAGTAAACTTGTAAGTGTACTATTTTAATACTATTTCAATACCGCTTGGGACTAAATTGGCCCACTTCCAGTATATAAAAGTATAGTATAAAAGTATAAGTGTTTATAAGGATTAGGCAACACAAGGAATATGGACTTCGAACCAGCACAGGACTGCAAACACAGGGAGATTAAATAGGGGAACAAACATAAGAGGGTATTAATCGAACAGTCGCAGAAGTGAGAAGAAAATGGTTCGACATTAAGCTTGAGAGCAAAAAACTAATTAGTTCACTTCGGAAAAATCGTATTCAAACTGGAGAAGGACCACCATCGCAGATGCTATTACTGGCTCTCATAATAAGAAATACCGTATGTATATAATAATTTTTCAAAATGCTGTGCAAGTACCCGATTAAGGTGAATTAAAATGCAGCCGTACAGCAGTGTAGCCAGAAAATCATATCTGGGTGTGCATAAGAAAAACTGGGTGTGCCACATTCATTTATTGTCAGATTAATATGCAACAAAAAACCTGACCCGGCATATCACTAACTTTACAGAATAGACTGGGCTGAAGTGTAAGACTACTCAGGCTCGCCACATAATACTAGGCCTATATAGCACCTACAATATAACTCAGGGCTCAACATTAAGGCTTTTCATGTGCTTGTCCTTCGAACAAGTAAATCGGTCATTCACTTGTCCAAGTTAAAAAAATGCTTATACAGAATTTTTTTTTTTTTTGTGTGTTGTAAATTATAATTTATTCTGAAGCACTATTCTCATCAGTGTTCAGTCAGCTTTTACATATTTAAATCTGCATATGTATACATTTTTTTATATTTTTTTTATATGTATGAGCATTTTTCCCTAATCGTTTTAAATAGGCTATATGTTTCATCTTTCATTTTAAATTCTTTAATTTGATCAATAAATTCAATTGGAATAACAATACACTATATGGCTGTTGCAATCAAATTAATTAATTTACACTGAACAATTACAACTGCATTAAATAATGTTATGAGATTGTTGTAAATATTTTTTGAATATACAAATATGAAATATGGAAAAGAATGATAGCCTTTTAAACACTAAACTAAACCACCAGTAGGGGGCGGCAGGTGACCGTCTTAATGAGTGAGTTATTGAGTCATTTATTCAAATGATTCATTCAAACGACTGAATTGTTCAGGAATGAGGCAGTTGTTTAATGCATAGACATCATGGGCCATTGAATCTTTGATCTAACCGATTCGGTTAAAGCGTTGAATCATTCAGTAATGCGGTTATGTGTTCCGATCTATGGTTCCGATGATATGCGCTGTGGTTCTGCTGTGATCTTTGATTGGAACTATTTTCGCTGCTCAAAGAGAACAAAAATAGTGTTGTCTAAAATGTAAGTGACTTAATATTAATTACTTTTTTATTGAACTGTCATATGAAATCAGTGTCACATTTTCAATCTTGATGGTATTCAGCACTCGTGGTCGTGTGATGTTGCTTAACTGTATCATATTATAGCCTAAATATAAAAAACTCCACATTACATACATTTTTTTTAACCAATGTATGTTCATTGTGTGTGAACTGCGCTCATTTGTTTTCATTTCTCCTCATGAGGCTTCGCGAGCCTCTACAGCGCAACCGTTACCATTAGACAGTCAAGAGGCTGTTTGCGGATTGGTTGGCAGTCAGAATGTTAACGATAATAATTAAAAAATTAAATTAAATTTTAACTTGTAAGTAAACAACAATAGTCCAAGTTTAGAAAAACATTTTTATTACGACTTTAAAAAATAATTCTGCATCTACTTTTAGGTGTGCCAGCTGCCACTGTGGGTGGCACCAGCACACCCTGGCACACCCGTGGCTACGCCTATGAGCCGTAGTTATTAATGAGCAAAACGTTCGGGTGTTAAGCGCACTATTTACGCGTGACTGGGAGCAGGTGTAGATTTCTTGTGTACCAACTCACATTTGGAAAATACGAACATTTTAATGAATCCGAAAATTTACGCCAGAACCACTTTATACACGATTTACACAAAAATTCGTTCTGCTCGTGTTTCATGAATGAGACCCATAGTGTGCTAGTGACTTCACAGATGTACTAAATGTTATACAATGACCAGTGACCACAGTGTGTTTGTGAGTCCAGAAGAAGCACTGTTACAATCATCTCCATCAGCTCAGCTATAATACTATATATATATATAAATATATGTAATACTTGTGTGAATGTTCTATATCAAACTGCACAAGAGAACCTGTTGATTCCTGTGATACCAGGTTGTCATTTGATTCCAAATCAAATGATAAAGCTTAAGTGAACTGTTTTTTTGTCTTGCATATAGCCTACTTATATTTATTTAAACTAATTACAACATGTCATTATTTTATGTAATCTATTTTGACAGTGTTGCAGAAACATTATCAGATTAACACATTTAACAGCATTACTGGTGTTGTTACAGTAGTTTAATATAGTAGGCCTACTTAAAGTGTTTACAAATGATATAATGGGGTAAAAATGGAGAGAAATATGGCAAATATGAAACTTCAGTGTTTGTGTCAACTTCTCAAAGACAGACAGGACATCTGTGTCATAAATCTGCTCCTCTGTCCTCATAAATGACATATGAAGGTGAAATACTTTGTCAGTGTGTGTGAATCAGTGTGTGTGAATCAGTGTGTATGAATCAGTGTGTGTGAATCAGTGTGTGTGAATCAGTGTGTATGAATCAGTGTGTATGAATCAGTGTGTGTGACTCTTCAGGCGTTCCTGTGACGCTCCATGAAGACTGAATGAATCATGGAGGACAGAGAAACATTCAGAGATGGAGATGTTTCTCCAGCATTCAGGTACATCTAAACCTTCATATGACCTTAATGTTATGGATAATACAGTGCATGTCACATAACAGTGTGTTCTGCATGTTTGCCGTGATTGGGAAGGTGTTCTGAGAGCTAGTCTGGTGCCGTGAAGGGAATAGATGGCTGGATTTATCCTTGTGCAATGTCTTCACTCTTCAACTTTTGGGAAGATTCTCTGTATGAGGTTTATCTACATGTAAAATAAGCTAAATGAAAATGAGTTTCTGTCTCCTATTCTGATAAAGTCAATTCCATATGGAGAAATCAAACTCACCGGAGTCCAGCTGTGTGTCCATGAAGAGTGACCAGTCTATGGACCCACGACCAGAATTTAAGGGAGAACACACACCAACTGATCTGAGGTACAACATTTCTGTCTAGATAAATAGATAGATAGATAGATAGATAGATAGATAGATAGATAGATAGATAAATAGATAGATGGATGATGCTATCATTATACAAGTTGTCGTATCATATGTGTAATTTTTGTCTATTCTCTTGTCTCTATTCTGTAAAAATACAATACAACATTTTGGATGATGGATAACATTATTATGGTGCAATGTAAAATAGTCAAGTTAACTACATAAATTCTTCTTGTCACAGTCAGAGATCAAACTCACTGGTGTCCAGATGTGTGTCCATGAAGAGTGACCGGTCTATGGTCACAACAATAAATTTTAAGGGAGAACACACACCAACTGATCTGAGGTACAACCTTTTGGATGATGGATAACTATCATGGTGCAATGTACAATTGTCAAGTTACAGGGTTCCTGCACACTTTTTAAAGTCAAATTTAAGGCTTTTTAAGACCTGACGAAATCAAAATTAATACCGTACATTAGGGGTGTGCAATATTGACAAAAATATATCTCAATATTTTCAACGTTTTGTTGATACTAATTAGATGATATTTTACTGATTGTTTTTGTGCTGGTGCATGGCTGGTTTAGGTCTGTTGTTGACAGCTGACTCACGAAGATATTCATATTTTCATATTCTATGCAGTGGTCAGTTCACAGCAATGACAGAAATTAATATTTTTATTAAACGGCAATATTTGCAACCTTAAATTGATTTCCAGGGGCATTTTCATCTATATAAGGACATTTGTTCTAAAATTATTTAGAGTTATGCATCACCTATACAGTAGTTATACTTATTTATACAATAATAATTAATTCTACAATAACTATACAGTATACTGTTACCAGTCAAATTAAATCATTCAATCCACATCCATCTTTGCAGTGCAGAGGTGACACCGAAGAGGCATCAGAAGTGGGATTAATATTTACACTCCATTTACAATTGCATAAATAAAGCTATGAGATAGTTGTTGTTTTTTAAATCAATATTCAATATTTAAATAAGAAATTATTTCTAATTTTAACGTTTTAATTAAAGGGTACTTTAAATATGAAACTAAAACCGCCAGTAGGCGGCGGCAAGTCACAGTGTTAATAAGTGAGTTGGAGTCATTCATTCAACCGATTCGTTCAAACGGCTGATTCATTCGGGAAAGCAGCAAGTGATTCGTTCAAAACACGGATTTTAGTCAAGAAATCATCGCTGTTTGTTGCATTGAGACTCTACTACGGTTTCATTTTAAAATTCTAGTCGGCAAAATAAAGGGAAAACAAACAATATTGTGTCTAAAAAGCAGTGTTGGGAAAGTTACTTTTAAAAAGTAGTGTTTTCTCGTTACTCGTTACTTCTTAAAAAAGTAATCCGTTACTTTACTTAGTTTCCCCCTTTGGAAAGTAACTTTTTATGTTACTCGTTACTTTTACGTTACTTTTATGTTGCTTGACTTTGGGCAGAACCCAATATCTGTTCCTAAAATGTGTAGGCCTACATAAAATTCTACTATGAACTCTACTTATTGAAAAACTAGAAAAAAAAGAGAGATTTTGAGATAGAAAAAAAAAATATATTTATTTAAATAACATTTGAAAAACCTGTATAAACTGAACACCAAAGAACAATATTAACTATTGAGCGGTGGCGACGCGTTCATGAAAAATGTCACAAAGAACCGGCAAAAGAAATGATTATGAATATCAAATATAGCAAGGAGACATTTCAATTGTTTATTAATAAACAAGTGTTTTCTTTGTCAGTCAGTGTCGGCTGCAAAGATAAAGTTGACGATGCTGACTCGCGATCTTCACAGTAGTGAACGCGCCAGAGAGAAATGCACATTTCATATGGATTACATAAGCAGAGAGTCTGTTTTCTCTCATTTTAAATAGTTTTGTTTTAAAGTAACACCAGGTAACTTTTCAGCCTTCATAATATATTTCCAAGTCTCTTGTGATGGTACATCGACTTACAATAGGTTGAATGACACGTCTGCCATAGCCTGACGGGGTCTGTAGCGTTTTTAATCGTACTTTTAAACTTCGGGTTTCGGGTAGTAACCGGCGAACAAAGAGAACTACAAAATTCGACTGCTTTACGGCATATACGTCACTTCCACCACCACCCCCACTTCCTTAAAATCGGACTTGCGAGCCAAATGTTATAGTCATGGCCGAAGCAGCACAGAAAAACAAGAAAGCAAAGGTTTTATCGGAGCAAAGCAAAAAGAGAAAGTGATCGCGTTAAAGGCAGAACGAGGATCAACATTGCAGAGCTGCCAACTCACGCATTGGTCGTGAGACACCCGCATTTGATTGGTTTCACACGCTCACACGCCACACCCCCGGTTTCTCACGCTAAATTGTCAACCCGGTCGGTCAAATGCCTGAAAGATGAGTTTATCTATAGATCTCTACCTGTTGAGCCACTCGTGATCGACAAGTTATACCGCAAATTAGTTCAAATCTCCCGGAATCTAGAGCGAGCGCGCACGCGAGACAGAGACTGTGCTCCAACGCGCGCGGACGGCAGAGAGAGAAAGCGGGCGAGAGACCTTGCGTGTGCAGGGAGCATCGAACCCCCCATAGAAAAAAGAATGCCTCTCTCTAACCTCTCTAATTCGCTAGAGTAGTAGCGAATTATCAATCTGGTAGCTAGTAAACGATATTCTAGTTTTTGATGGTTAGCTATCGCTAGTATTCTCGTTCTGATTTGAACTTTGCAATCGATGAAATGCAAATAGCAAATGTTTGACCTAAAAAGTGTAGTCTACTCAACATGTACAAAGAAATGAGGGAGATTATTAATAAAATCATATTTTAGGATACCTAACATGTCTGTGATATTTGTTTATTTGTCTTGCCTCAAGCTATAATGCAAATCGATTTGTAAAATTTGCAGATTCATTTATGGTAGCTTGATATTATAATATTGACGATATATGGTTATTATCAACCACTCAAACATTGCATTGAAGTATCATATAGATTCAGTAAAACGGTAACCAATAGACTAGGCTACTATAATGACGCTGGCTTGTAAACGTGAGCATCGCGATCATTTGTCGTTAGAAAAAAAATAAAACCCATGAAATTATATTCATATGACATGCTGAAATATATGCCACTGTACCTGGGATGAAGACATTTCACACGCGACGCAAGGAGAACACCTGCATGTGACCTCCTCCTACAGTGTTCAGGGCTATCATGGTTGTCAACAATTGCACGTGCATGTAGGATGACAGAGTTTACGACAGTAGTAGAGGACAATACTGTTTCCCAACTGTAGGGGGACCCCGAGAGCAAAAGCTACCTGTTGTTACTTTAAAGTAACCATTTCAAGTTTTCTATATATTTCTCAGATCTTTGAGGCAAGTAGCTTGCGCTAAGTTTCGGTTCATTTATGAGACGAGCTCAGTCCACGCGCCGGCACGGAGCTCCTGAGAAGTCCTGATTATATTGCCTGCTATATTTACTCTTATTTATTAAAGACAATTGGTTGATGAAACATTGATTAAAATTAAGATACAATTAATACAAAACGAAATTCACTTTAAAGAAAGGCTTTCTACAAAAACAAACTTAATGAAGTGGTCAAAATCATGTCTGCCCACTCCATTTGTCTCCCGATTGCGCATCTTATGCTCTACTCATGCTTTTCACTTTTCATATAATCAACATCGATGAAATTAAAAAATTAATTATTTTATTTAAACATAAATATTAAACTAAATCGTTTTCTTTAATGACTAGGCTACAACACGCAGGTCTATACAGAGAAATTTAATATCGGAGCGGGATTTGAGCGAACGCCGTCTTATAAGCATGTGGGGGTAGAGGTACGATTTTCGAGCAATCATCGAATATTATTTTGCTTGATATGCCAATCCTTAATATTTGGTGTTTTAAATGCCTGTTTGAGGTCTCTGTGAAAGATTTAAAGCAGTCTTTTAGTGCCGCTTTCAGAGCGGTCAAGTCCGAAGAACTGTTACGTCCATAACATTGTTTCTTTCCTCATAAATGCGAACACGAAAAATTCAATACAATTAATATTTTATGTTCTGTGGAGAGCCAACCCTTCTTCATCCGGTGGGAGTATTACTTTTGGTTTGCGCAGTGTAATTCACAGAATTGATTGGTCTGCTACCAGCCTCTGTCACGTACCATGTGGAGCTTGTGACTATTGCAAGCGCGCAGCTGAGGAGACAGTGTTGCTGTCAAATCTGTCCATGGGAAAAGTAACGTTGTGCGGAATTGAAAAAGGAACTACGTTTCGTTACCAAATTTTCAGTAGTAACGCGTTACACTACTTTTTACCCGAAAAAGTAGTTACGTTACTTTGTAACGCGTTACACACAACACTGCTAAAAAGTAACTCACAATGTTAACTTTAACTGTTATATAACATAAATATCACACTTGCAATTGACCCTTCGCTAAGCCACGCCCGAATACCGCCACTGGACAATCGTGTCTTAGCGATACTTTTGAGCTTTCGAGCGAGGGAAACATGCCGAAGCACTGTGCGTATGGATTGTGCAAATCTGATACCCGGTATCCTAAAAGTTTGGACGGGGGAGTGGAATTTTTTTCCTTCCCGAAAATCTAAAAGCCGAGGGGAGAAATGCAGGGCGTGATCAAGCAGTGTGTGGGACCCCATTCACAACTACATGTCCACAGGATTAACAATAACACCTATTGCTTGGAAATAATGACGGTTCCTTGGTCATACTAATGCATATTTTTTAACGTAAAATAAGACGATTAAAGACAAGACGGAGGCTCACTGACATACTTTAAAATATATTTCAGCAGTTTGTTAATTGACGGCCTACTACCCCTGACTGAGTAACTTTAACCCAATCCGATCGCGGCTCTCCCGGTGTTAGTGTTATTCCACAAGATTTATGGATAAGCTGTTTGATTTATTATTATTAGGATTATTTTCACTTACCCTGCTGTGCACGAACATAGCTGTTCCTCAATTTGTGTGTTTCCCATTTGAATGGTCAGCATATGAGGCGCTGCTGCTTGCGCTGGGACTATAGGCTTTAGCTTCAATTTTTAACAATTTTAACAATTTTGTAACATCAGTAACTTGGGAGGGCGGGGCTTAGTGAAGGGTCAAGTGTGCACGGGAAAAGGACACTCTTGCTGATGTGATATTCTAATATAAGAACATAATATGATATAAAAATAATACAAAAACTCATTTAGGGACATACCTATAACTGCACTGACACATCACGCAGTGAAAGCACGATAGACAAATGCGATGTCAGCAGTGCCTCGTTAAAACAATGATTACAATATCATAATAGACAATACACATTGCACACCACTACATGCACACAAAGTATGAACTTACAACTGAACTGACATTTACCAACTTTCTCCTCCTTCTCTCCTCCTCTCACGTGCAGGAGACAGACGTTATCCTGCCGCGAGTGTGATGCGAAGAATTGTCACGTGAACAAGCAAATCCACAAAGATAGAATAATAAAAAATAATACGTACGCTAATTAGATAGCTTTTATTTGAAAAGCATTTAGATATGTCTAAATCAAACTGTCATCTAAAATTTAAAGACCTTTCATAAGTAAAAATAAGACTTTATAAGACTTTTAATGGCCTTATATTTAAAAAATTGAATTTAAGACTTTTTAAGGATCCGCGGGAACCCTGAGTTAAAGGGATAGTTCACCCAAAAATTTTAATTAGCCCATGATTTACTCACCCTCAAGCCTTCCCAGGTGTATATGACACCTTCTTAGACGAATATAATCAGATTTATATAAAAAAATGTCCTGGCTTTTCCCAGCTTTATAATGGCAGTGAATGGAGGATGAGATTTTGAAGCCCAAAAAAGTGCATCCATAACAGTTATTCATACGGCTCTCCGGGGGGTTAATAAAGACTTTTTTAAGCGATGTGTTTGTGTAAGAAAAATATCCATATTTAAAACTTTATCAACTACAATAAGTAGCTTCCGACAGACGGCTGTACGCATTGATTTACGGTGAAAGAGTAAACCTTGACCCGACGCATGACGTACTGACAAACGTGGAAGCGCTGAGGAAAGAGCAAAACAAAACACCATCACGAATCAGAAGTCTAAACGAGAGTTTTTAAAGAGAAATATGGGAGGAGCTTGAGTTTGTTGCCCAGCCATATTTGTCTGAACCTCGAGAGTCATCAAAGCTTACGCTACTCCTACATCCTTCAACATACATCGTCAAGAGTTACTCTTTTGGCGTAAGTCTGCCGGAAGCTAGTTATTAAGAATAATAACAATATTACATTTTATTTGTTTGCGCCTTTCAAATCACCTAAGGACACCTTACAAAACAAAAATAAACAGAACATTAATACAAGCCCAACAAACTCAAAATAATAAGTACAATGAAAATGTTAAGAACCATAAAATCCAGGAAATTAAGTTGGAATGATGAAATTTATGTAAGATAAGCTAATCTAAACAGATGTGTTTTAAGTTGTGATTTGAATTGATGGAGAGAGTCTAGTTGGCGAATGTGAGGTGGGAGAGAAGACGTGGGGCAGAGCGGCTGTAGGCTTTAGCCCCCATGGTGCTGAGTCTGAATGTTGGTACAGTTAAAAGTGCAGCCGTGGAGGAGCGAAGTGTTCGGGGAGGATTGTAAGGAAGAAGCAGATCTGAGAGGTTATGAGGGGGCAAGAGTATGGAGGGCTTTGAAGGTAAGCAGAAGAATTTTGTAGTTGATCCGGTAAGGAATAGGAAGCCAGTGGAGCTGAGTAAGGAGTGGTGTGAGGTGCTCAGTTGATCTGAAGATAATGATAATACGAGCTGCAGAGTTCTGAATGGATTGCAGGCGATGGAGGAGTTTATTTGTGGTGCCAATGAGGAGGGCGTTGCAGTAGTCAATGCGAGATGTGATCAGGGCATGAACAAGGACCTGTGTATTGTGTTGGGAGAGAGGGTGGCGGAGTCTAGAGATATTGCGGAGGTGAAAGTAAGCAGTCCGAGTGATATCACTGATGTGGGGGCCAAAGGAAAGTGCACTGTCTAGAATGACGCCAAGACTTTTGACTTGAGAGGAGGTGGGAATCGGAGAGCCATCAACTGATATGGTGAACGGATGACTTTTGGAAAGTATGGCCTTTGAACCAATGAGGAGAACCTCACTTTTATTTCCATTAAGTTTCAGAAGATTGATTGACATCCAGTTGCTGATAGCATGTAAACAGGAGGTGAGGGTAGAGGGGGGAAGAGAGGTATTTGGTTTTGTGGAGAGGTAAAGTTGTGTATCATCAGCGTAACAGTGAAAATTGATCCCAAAGTGACAGAGAATGTTGCCAAGGGGTAATATGTAGATGATCAAGAGCAGTGGTCCCAGTACTGAGCCCTGAGGAACACCATGGGTGACTGTTGAAGTTTTTGATGTGACATTTTTTCCCTGAATGAACTGATTTCTATTATGTAGATATGACCTGAACCAGGCTAGTGCATTGTTAGCGATCCCGATGGCATCCAGACGTTCCAAAATAATTTTATGAGAGATCGTATCAAAGGCTGCAGTGAGGTTGAGAAGAATTAAGATGGATAAAAGGCCATTGTCAGCTGCTAGTAAGAGATCATTTGTGATTTTTACCAGGGCTGTTTCAGTGCTATGATTGTGGCCAAAACCAGACTGAAAAGGTTTGTAGAGGTTATTCTTATGCAGGTGGGCTTGAAGTTGAGTTACTATAGTCCGTTCCAAAAGTTTGGTGATGTATGGGAGGTTGGAGATGGGACGATAGTTGTTTGGGTCATTAGGATCCAAACCAGGTTTCTTCAGAATCGAGGTGATGGAAGCAGTTTTAAGAGATGTAGGAACAGTGTAAGTAAGCAGGGAAGAGTTGATAATGGATGTTATGATCAGTGAGATAGAGGGCAGACAGGTTTAACCAGGGTAGTAGGGATGGGATCAAGCACACAGGAAGAATTCTTGGACTTAATGATGAGTCTAGTAATTTCTTCAACTGATGAAGGCTGGAAAGCTGATAGAATGGAGAATGGTGGGTCCAGTGTGGTGGTCCAGGATGGGCAGCTGTATGCAGAGGCAGAAGAGTTCAGCTGGTGGTGAATATTGGTAATTTTTGTACTAAAAAAATCCAAGAATGTGTTACACTGAGCTATGGACGTGAGGTGATTTGGAGTGTCTACAGGCTTAAGTAGATTATTAATAGTGGAAAATAAAATCAGAGTATTATTTTCATTGGTACTGATAATGTCAGAATAAAAAGAGGATTTAGCAGCAGTCAAGGCACTTTTCTATGAAATAAGATGATCAGTATACATTTGTTGATGAATGGTTAGACCAGTTTTCTTTGATAGTCTCTCCAATCGTCGACCCATCATTTTCATATGTCGGAGTTCAGGGGTGTACCATGGAGAAGACCTAGTAAATGAGACTGTACGAGTTTTCAAGGGAGCTAAGGAATTTAGTGAATGGGATAAACAGTTGTTGTAATGATCAACCAGGTAAGCAGTACAGAGTGAGGGGGATGTAAGGCAAATAGAGGTATTAACTAATGTATTAAGGTCATCTGGGTTAATGTTTTTAATATTCCGGAATGATATGGAGCGCATCAAGTTTAGATTAGGGAGTGGCAGAATAATATCAAAGAAAAACATTTTATAGACTGAGATGGGAAGCTCTGTGGAATTAAAATGCACTGTGTCACTCCTAAGCAGCAGACTAAATCTAAAACATGGCCTTTATTATGAGTTGGGAAAATAATATACTGAATGAGGCCAAAACTATCTAAAACAGAAATAAAATATTTAGTACAAGTGTCATTTTGTTTATCACAAGGGATATTGAAGTCACCCATTAAAATGACATTAGGACACAATGCACATAAATCGGATAAAATAGCAGTAAGTTCGCTTTGGATAAAAGCGTCAGCTAAATGAATAAATGTAAATGTGACTGAGACTGGCGAGACTTTGAGTTTTTCACGATAGATTAGAGCGAGACCACCACCTCTTCCAGAGAGGCGTGGTTTGCAGGTGTAAACAAACTCAGGAGGTAATGCATGGTTGAGGTGGAAGTAAACTTCGGGCTTTTGCCAAGTCTCAGTAAGACACAAAACGTCGAGTTTAGAATCCAATATGATGTCCGCGATTAAAAGAGCTTTATTGGGGAGAGATCGGACATTAAAAAGTGAAAATTTTAATCCTTTAGATGGAACAGCGTGGTCAGCTAGCAGAGGAGCTAGAACACTATGGTCAACTTTTCTCTCTGTGCTGTGGGGTTTGCGGGGACCAGTAGACCAAAAGGAGCTGATGGAATTAGAGTTATTGTAGGAGAAGTTCCTGCGGGATCCACGGTGGATGTATTTTGGTCGGCAGAGAATGTCACGATGGCTGAGGAGGCAGGACAAGGCCGTGGGACGTAATCAAAGCCGCTGGAGTTCTGCTGCTGAGTAAGACAACCGTGGAATGACTGTTATGATGGTGAGAAGCAGGATATTTCAGAGTAGCATTTTAAACGTCCACATCTTGCCGCCTCGGTGATGCTGCAGGATTGTCATCAGGCTCCGACAGCAGACAATAGACCGGCAGGTTATACAGTTGACGACGTCAACTTGTCGTGGAAGCAGTCAGGAACAGGGTAAGTCGAGAATATTGCCAGACAAAGACAGCAAATACCACAAATACCACAATGGTAGAGGTATAGCAAGTTTAAGAATCAACTTAGCATATAGCAGTAATTCAAAACAAACGTGCGGTGAACAGTGGCAGCAAGACACGCTCAATCCGCCATCAAATTCAATTGATGGTCAGTATTTTCAGGGTTAGTGTTTTCAGAGTAGAGAATTTTCTTTTCTGAGTTCATTTTTGGGTGAACTATCCCTTTAACTACTTGAATTCTTCTTGTCACTATTTCTTTTAAAGGCAATCACACACTCAGAGATCAATCATATTCTCCATATCTCCATATTCTAATATCTCAATTCTATTGTCTCTCTTCTATTAAAGTAAATTCCATGTGAAGAGATCAATCTCACTGGAGTCCAGCTGTGTGTCCATGAAGAGTGATCGGTCTATGGACACATTAGTAACATTTAAAGGAAAACGCACATCAACTGATCTGAGGTACGATATTTTGGTTAAGAGAGACAGATAATAATCATCAAAAATCTGTTTAAAATCGTTTTCATTTTCAAAAAATAAAACTGTCAGTTTTCTTTTTTTTTTTTATCAAACTGTTACTGTTTTTTTTTGTGCAAAAATTTTGTTTTGATCCTGCACCAGAATTTGGATGTGTCGTTTCTTCCTCTTTTTTTAGTGTCACAGACTGTTATAAATGGCATTTTATTTCATCCCTCAAACCCTGAGTATTTGTTTACATCCATGCTTTGGACCACTTATACCAACTCACTGTAGTCACACTAGCCACATGAATAAATTACTTTTAAAAGAATATAGTGTTTATTTATTACTTTCACATCTATAATTCATGTTGTAATCTATTATTTTAATCTTTCAGTCATGACTCTCAACTGGCCCAAAGCAGAATCAAAACAAATCTGCTGAAGAAGTTTCAGTGTCTGTATGAAGGAACAGCAAAGCAGGAAAACCCAACACTCCTGAATGAGATCTACACAGATCTCTACATCACAGAGAGTGGAAGTGGAGAGATCAATAATGAACATGAGGTGAGACAGATTGAGACACAATCCAGGAGAGCAGAAACAGAGGACACACCGATCAAATGCAGTGACATCTTTAGACCTTTACCTGGACAAGAAAAACCCATCAGAACTGTCCTGACAAAGGGAGTCGCTGGCATTGGAAAAACAGTCTCTGTGCAGAAGTTCATTGTGGACTGGGCTGAAGGATCAGAGAATCAGGACGTCCAGCTCATATTTCCACTTCCATTCAGAGAGATCAACTTGATGAAGGACAAAACACTCAGTCTTTCAGATCTTCTTCATCGCTTTTTCCCTGAAGCAAAAGGAAAGGAAATATCTAGTGATGAGTATAAAGTGCTGTTCATCTTTGATGGTCTGGATGAGTGTCGTCTGTCTCTGAACTTTAAGAGTGAAGTGAAACTGTGTGATATATCTGAATCAGCCTCAGTGGACGAGCTGCTGATGAACCTCATTGTGGGGAATCTGCTTCCCTCGTCTCTCATCTGGATCACCTCCAGACCAGCAGCAGCGGATCTCGTCCCCTCTGAGTGTGTCCATCGAGTGACAGAGGTACGAGGCTTCAGTGACGCACAGAAGCAGGAATACTTCAGAAAGAGAATCAGGGATCAGAGTCTGGCCGACAGGATCATCTCACACCTGAAGTCCTCAAGGAGCCTCCACATCATGTGCCACATCCCAGTGTTCTGCTGGATCTCAGCCACTGTTCTAGAGAAGATGTGGAGTGAAGCAGAGAGAGGAGAGATTCCCAAGACTCTCACTCAAATGTACACACACTTCCTGATCATTCAGACCAACATCAAACATGAGAAGGACTATGAGAAGAGAGTGAAAGATAAAGACATGATTCTCAAACTGGGGAAACTGGCTTTCCGGCAGCTTGTGAAAGGCAACCTGATCTTCTATGAGGAAGACCTGAGCAAGTGTGGCATTGATGAGGCAGAAGCATCAGTGTACTCAGGACTGTGCACTCAGATCTTCAGAGAGGAGTTGGGCTTGTATCAGGGGAAAGTCTTCTGCTTTGTTCATCTGAGCATCCAGGAACATCTAGCAGCTCTATATGCACACATTTACTTTACAAACAAGAACAGAAATGTCTTTGAACAAACCAAACAAAGTCTTTTCTCTAAGGTTTTAAACCAGAAGAAATCTCATTCATTATCAGGTCTGCATCAGAGAGCTGTGGACGAGGCTTTACAGAGTAAGAATGGACATCTGGACCTTATCCTGCGTTTCCTTCTGGGTCTCTCAATGGAGTCCAGTCAGACTCTCTTACGAGAACTACTGACACAGACTGGAAGCTGCTCCTACAACAAAGAGGAAACAGTTCAGCACATCAAACAGAAGATCAGGGAGACTCACTCTCCAGAGAGATCCATCAATCTGTTCCACTGTCTGAATGAACTGGGTGATGATTCACTGATGCAGGAGATACAACGTTATCTGACATCTGGAAAAATAGGAGAAACCAAACTCTCCTCTTCACAGTGGTCAGCTCTAGTTTATGTGTTGCTGACATCCGAGCAGAAGATGGATGTTTTTGATCTAACACAGTTTATTGGAGCACAAAATAGAGCAGATGAAGTTCTTCAGAAGCTGCTGCCTCTGGTTAAAGAATCCAGATCAGTTCAGTAAGTCACACTGACAACAATCATTACACTGATAAAACATGAGCACATTTATGATATTAGCAGGTGCTTTCAAGCCGAAGCAGCTGAGGTGTGTGTGTGTGTGTGAGAGAGAGAGAGAGAGAGAGAGAGAGAGAGAGAGAGAGAGAGAGAGAGGATTGTAGAGGTCAGTGTGTAAGACGTCATGAGGATTGAATGTGACGGGGATCAAAACAGCAACAGTGTCTTTAACAGTGTCTTTTTCTATATATTGATGCTGTTTATAGTTTTCACTTTTTATTTTATGTTTGCAGCTGGTATCAGTTCACCATGCATCTTTAATCTCTACAGGTTGAGGGATTGTGGTGTTACAGATGAAGGTTGTGTTGCTCTGGCTTCAGCTCTGAGATCAAGCCCCTCACACCTGAGAGAACTGAATCTGGCTGAGAATAAACTAGGAGACATAGGAGTGAAGCTGCTCTCTGATGGACTGAAGGATCATCACTGTAAACTGGAGATACTGAGGTAAGATTTTATTAATGTGTCAACATCCTTCATTTTCTTCGTATGGTTAATTATGTACAAAATAAACAAAAACAAGACAAAAAATTGACTGATAGATAATTTTGTTGTTTAATCTTCATTAGATTGTTTTCAAAGTTTTAAGAATTTTTATGATTAATACTTATATGTAATGGATAAACCGTGTCTAGCTATGCATAACCCCTTTTGTACCTTGCCCCTCGTTCCCAATGTGTTTCTCTTGAGCGATGGACTTGAGCGATGAAGCAGATAGTGGTGAGGCTCTTCTTTGCCGCAGTCCATTTTACTGCAGAGGAACTTCGGGTTGCAACGGCCAACCTTTAGGTGGAAGCACAGGCACCGATTGCATATCCCATGGGTTTTTAGGTGGGCTTTTCTCCTCTGTAGATCCAACTCCCTGAAGGCCTTCCAGGGAAACAGCCTGCCAGCGTGTGTCTCATCAGCACCGGCAGTGCACAAGCCCAAGTGTGGCTTCAACTGAGACTCTGGGTCTGAGGTATCTTTGGAGAACGCTTTCTTAACTCTTCCTTCTGGCTTGTCTGCCGGGCCTTTCACTGAAGAGCTTCCCTCTCTAGGCCCTACCTCCAGCTAATCTACCTCCATCAGGATCACCGCCTGCTTCTTCAGGAAGCGCAGTAAGTAGTCGAAGTGGTCATGTGGAGCAAAACCATTCACAGGAACGAATTCTTGTGCGCAATCCATTTCTCCTTCAGAGCACTTGGTAGCTTGCATTCAAGGGACTGCGCTACCCAACGTTTCTTTGTTACCTCCTCTCCCCCGTGGAGCTCTTCTACCCACTTCAACTTTTGCCAGCTCCGTACCCAGTCATGCAGTCTGTTGACCAGCTTGTATAGCTGCTGCTTTACACACTGTTATCTTGGCTCCAGGGACAAACACCTTCTGCTCAACCAATTTGATTCTCTCCACCAGGCTCTCACTCAGGACTTAAAAGTCGACGTCCTCCTTCACATCAGTGTTCTCCACTTCAGTACATTTCTCCTCTGCACCCTCGGCGTACAATTTAAGGTCGACATAGGCGAATTTGCACCATAACGGTTTCTTAGCGAGCCGGAGCGTTTCTGTATAGCGTTTCCCTTGGTGCTCCTTCACTGGTCAATGCTGATAGGGCAGTGGCAAACTTAGCTTAACGCTCTCGAACCTTTGGTTTAATTCTGTTCCGTTTTCTTCCCACGGAAAGGGCCACCCAGTGTACCAAGGATATTACTCAGTATTCCTCATTTGTTTGTTTATTTGTTCACAAAGAATAATCGGGTAATAAATCTGAAATAATAAGAAATACATCATTTAAATGTTCATGTGCATACTACAAACATACCTCAATAGCCCAATAACAATATGCAACAATAAATAACATTAATAAAAAATTTAAATTATACAATAACATTAAAGGTGCAGTGTGGGATTTTTAGCGGCATCTAGTGGTGAATCCTGCAAATTGCAAACAACAAGTCACTCGCGGCCTATCCCTCGGTTTTCAAACTCGAATGAGAAGCTACGGTGGCCGACGTAAGACAAAATATGTCGTCGTCTGAGTCTGAGTCAGCAGCAGAGAGTAGTAAGTCAAGCAATGAGGTTTCTTTAGCGCTGTTTGTTCGCTTTCGGCTACGATAGAAACATACCTTCAGACCTTCATAGAAGGGGATTCCCGCGCCTATGTAGATATAAATGTCTCATTCTAAGGTAATAAAAACATAACGGTTCATTAAGTAAGGTCTTTATACACCACTGAAAACATAGTTATGGATTTTATATTGCATCTCTGTCAATAGATCCTCAGAAATATTACACAATGCACCTTACATAATATAATAATAGTAATCAGCTGATTGTCTCACGAACGTAACCAACAGATTCTCCCCACAAAGCAAACCCATAATACAGCGAGGGAGAAGACCCACATGAAACTATGCAACTATATATTTTTTCTAACAGGGTAGTAAAAGTTTAGCTGGCTAATATGAGCTGTTACTGTGGCTGAGCTGGTTAAAGCGTAAAGCCTTGTTTAAACTCGACGCGTCCGCATGAGCCCAAAGGTGCAAAAATGACGTGATTGTGACATCGCGCGCGCCTCCGCATCCCCTATACACACTTACTACACACAATAGGCTTTTTTTCTCTGATTTTGGAAACTCTAAGCGATCGACTTAAAATGCTTCCAAGATCGACGGGTTGGTGATTCCTGTAACTGTTTTACGGTCAATGACAAGAGTAGCCTACTAATCAGCTGTCTCACGAACTTAACCAGCACATTTATCCCCACATAGCAAAGCCATAACACAGCGAGGGAGAAGAATTAAGTTACATGAAACAATCCAACTACATATTTACACCACTGACAAGGGAAAAGTCACTACTCACGGTGTTTATGACTAGCTTCTTCTAGCTTCCTGCGGCTTCTCTTTCAATGTAGTGACGAAACGCGCTCTGTAACGCTGTGTGTTCGCGTTCGGCTACTGTAGAAAAATGACGTCACAATATGGCGACCTTCATAGAAGGGGATTCCCGCGCCTATGTAGATATAAATGCCTCATTCTAAGGTAATAAAAACATTACGGTTTATTAAGTAAGTTCTTTATACACCACTGAACACATAGTTATGGATGTCATATTGCATTTCTGTTAATAAATACTCAAAATTTTTACACACTGCACCTTTAATATATTATACTAACAATATAATTTCATAATTTTCATGTACACACTTCACACTTCAAATATTATGCACCATACTCAAGTCCTACCAAAACCAATGCAAACAGGAAACTACAGCTGGAAACTACAGTTCCCAGAATGCCCTGTGGCAAATCAGGAAGAATAACATTACTTACATTAAATACCGGTCCGCGATTCATACTTCATAAAACGTTTTTAAAGCCAAAGAAAATAAATACAAATGGACCCGTATGGTATTGCGATGTTATAAGTAAGTCTAAATGTTAGCTTTATGTACCACGGCTACGCCACCTCATCAACTTATAACGTTGGAGCATAGCGTTATCTTTATCAGTTAACTAAACTGCTTAGATCTACTGGAGCATAGCGTTATCTTTAACGTGCATCGGATATAAACACAGTACAAACATAGCATGGCGACAGCATACAACATGAAGCGTACATCATAAAAACAGACAAGAAAACATTTGAAATTAAAAGATCTTACCAAGTGGCTGCACACCGGGGTTGAAAGTCATTACAAACTAAATGAATCGCGCTTCCTTTTCATGTAGTAAATACCGGTCACATGTTTCACAGCACATTCCTCTCTTAAAAAGGCATTACACTACTATATACCTCAAACGTTTCTCCATAAGTGTTACTTGAGTCAAGTCAAGTCAAATATATTTATATAGCGCTTTTCACAACACAGATTGCATCAAAGCTGCTTCACAGTATCAATCAAAACAACTTAACAGTGTTTGTTTATTACTGGAAAAGACATCCAAGTTTGGTAGAGCTGATCAGTGGTATGATGGGTCATTTCATTTGAATATCCCCAACTGAGCAAGCCAAAGGCAACAGTGGCAAGGAACCGAAAAACTCCATCAGGTGACCCGATGGTGTCCTAAAACTCCTTCAGATGACCCAATGGAGAAAAAAAAACCTTGGGAGAACCCAGGGTCAGTCGGGGCCAGTTCTCCTCTGGCGTTTATGAAGTAGAGGCCGAATTTACAGTAACTGTAAGATAAAAATTTTTATATGAATGCCTGGCTAAATAGATGCGTCTTTAGTCTAGTTTTAAACTGGGAGAACGAGTCTGACCAACGAACAATATCAGGAATGCTATTCCAGAGCTTCGGAGCTAAATGTGAAAAAGAAATCCTCCTTTGGTGGATTCTGGATATCCAAGGAATGACCAGAAGCCTCGAATTTAGTGATCTTAAAGAACGCGATGGATTATAGGGCGATAGAAGATCCGTTAAATAGACTGGAGCTAAACCATTCTGAGCTTTATAAGTCAAAAGCAAGACCTTGTAATTAATACAGAACTTTATAGGTAACCAATGAAGTGATGATAGAATCGGTGTTATATGATCATATTTTCTTGATCTAGTAAGAACTCTAGCGGCTGCATTTTGGACTAACTGTAGCTTGTTTATTGAAGATGCAGGACAACCAGCTAATAAAGCATTACAGTAATCTAGTCTCGAGGTCATGAATGCATGAACTAACTTTTCTGCATCAGAGACTGATAGCATATTACGTAGCTTAGCAATGTTTCTAAGGTGGAAAAAGGCTGTTTTTGTAACATATGAAATATGCTTTTCAAAAGACAGGTTGCAGTCTAATGTAACACCCAGGTCTTTTACTGTAGGGGATAAAGTAACAGGGCATCCTAATATGTTAAAGTCGTGCTGTGAAAGGTTTTGTGGACGGTTTTTAGAACCGATAAGTATTACCTCTGTCTTGTCTGGATTTAATAAAAGAAAATTACGCGTCATCCAATATTTTATATCTTTAACACAATCTGTCAATTTGGATAATTTAGCGTATTCATCTGGCCGTGATGAAATATATATTTGAGTGTCATCGGCATAACAATGGAAACTAATTCCATGTTTCCTTAGAATATTACCAAGTGGCAGCATATATATTGAGAATAATAAAGGGCCTAACACAGATCCCTGCGGCACTCCATAGTTTGCCGAAGTTATGATCGATTTTTCTCCATTTAAGTAGACGAAATGGTAGCGGTCAGATAAGTATGACCTGAACCAGCTTAATGCTTGTCCTTGAACACCAATGTAATTTTGTAGTCGATCTAAGAGTATTGTGTGATCTATAGTATCGAACGCAGCACTAAGATCAAGTAAAACTAGAACTGAGATACAGCCTTGGTCCGAAGCTAAAAGTAAATCATTTGTGATTCTAACAAGTGCAGTTTCAGCGCTATGATGTGGCCTGAATCCAGACTGAAACTTTTCATAGATGTCGTTTTCTTGCAAGAAAGAGCTGAGTTGAGCCGCCACAACTTTTTCTAAAATTTTTGACATGAATGGAAGATTTGAGATGGGTCTATAATTTGCTAGGTTATTTGGATCTAATTGTGGTTTCTTAATAAGAGGTTTTATTAACTGCCAGCTTGAATGTTCTTGGAACATGACCTAAAGATAAAGATGAGTTAATAATATTGATAAGAGGCTCTTCCACTATAGGTAACACTTCTTTCAATAGTTTAGTTGGTATAGGATCTAATAAACATGTTGTTGTTTTAGATGAAGTGATAAGTTTATTTAACTCTTTTTGTTCTATGGTTGTAAAGCATTGTAATTGTTCTTGTGGGGTGATAATTGCGGCTGAATTATAAGGCACGAGCAAGGATTGAGCGTTTACGATTGTGATTCTGATGCTTTCAATTTTCTCGGTGAAGAAGTTCATGGAATCATTACTACTAAACTCTAACGAGGTATTTTGTTCAGACGACGTCTGTTTATTTGTTAGTCTAGCCACGATATTAAATAAAAACCTTGGATTATTTCGGTTGTTTTCTATTAGTTTGCTGAGGTGCTCAGCCCTGGCCATTTTAAGGGCCTTTTTATAACGTGACATACTGTCTTTCCACGCGATTCTAAAGACCATCTAAATTACGGGTTTCTCTCTTTAAAACATACGTAGTATTATTGTACCATGGTGCTATACTTTTTTCTCTGACCTTTTTTAATCTAATGGGTGCAACAATATCCAATGTTCTAGAGAGAATGGAGCTCATAGTGCTAGTTAATTCGTCTAGTTCATCTGTTTGTTTGGGTTCAGGCAGCAGCTGAGTCAGATCAGATAAGCTATTTGAGAAATGATCTATGGTGGATGGAAGAATTGTTCTACCTGGTCGATAACGTGGCGCAGCATGACATATTACGGAGGTGCGTAATATGCAAGTTACCATGTAATGGTCCGTGACATCATCACTTTGTGGAATGATATCTATATCGGTTGGATCGGTTCCATATGATATAATTTAAATCGAGTGTATGATTAAGACGATGAGTTGGTCCGGTGACGTTTTGCTTGACCCCGAAGGAGTTTAATAAATCTGTGAACGCAGCCCCTAACGCATCATTTGAATTATCTACGTGTATGTTAATATCTCCAACAATTAATGCTTTATCGACGTTGACCAATAGATCTGAGAGAAAGTCTGCAAACTCTTTTAGGAAATCGGTGTAAGGCCCTGGAGGTCTATATACGGTAGCCAATGCTAGAGATAATAGGGATTTTTTTTTTACATCTAAGAGCGTAACATTTAGCACAAGTACTTCAAACGAATTAAACCTATGACGAGTTTTCTGAGTAACATTAAGGATATCTCTGTAGATTGTTGCAACACCGCCGCCACGACCGATCAGACGGGGCTCATGCTTATAACAGTATCCTGGCGGAGTAGACTCATTTAGACCGAAATAATCATTTGGTTTAAGCCAAGTTTCAGTAAGGCACAGAACATCGAAATTATTATCTGTGACCATTTCATTTACAATAACCACCTTAGGTGTGAGCGATCTAATGTTTAGAAGACCTAGCTTTAGAAATTGTTTTTGTTCACTAATAGCGAGATTTTTTGTTTTAATAACAATTAGATTTTTTCTTGATCCCGCGGTAGATTTATTATTTGGTCTCAGTAACTCAATTTAATGTACCAATTAAATTGGTGCAGTAGAGACTGTGATTTGGATTTTTGGTTACTAGTCAAATGGTATTTGTGACCCGTCACGGAAACCAGGGACACAAGTCGGCAGCACAACTTGCGAGCAAAATGAGAAAGAAGCGTTTTTTTCCAAAATTGGTGATTTCCGCTTTTTTGCAGAATCTGTTAGTTGAGATCATGAAGAAGCCTCTCCATGTTTGAGATAACAGTATTGGTATATTTAAAAGCGTACATTTTGAGGTTGAAATCGGCTTGTTTTTCGGAGATTCTAGCATGCAGTAGGGGCGTGTCATTGTCTGTGTGTATTTCCATACTGAATAGCCGCCGGCGCTTTTGCCCCCGCCCCCCAACAGCGTGGCTACTTATTATGCAGCGCTCTGGCCGGCTCTATCTGATATCAAAATTCAATGAAGATCGATGCCGCAAAGATTGTCGCAGACGAGCTGAACCGTGGCCGTTACACCGAAAATGTTTTCGCCGCACTTTGTGGGCTCGGGAAACTGAACCGGAGGTATGGGCGCGGCGCGCGCGCCCTCGGTGCTTGAATACGGCGGCTCGGCTCGCTGACAGCGGTGGCTAACTGTTTCATATGTGACGTCCCGATTGCTTTGAATGGGGAACGTTTTGTGAACAGGGAACAGACTTAATGGACTGGCAACAATCTCCATAGAACATGAACTGGCACAGAGAATCGAAATAGAGGATGCAGTTAAGACCTTTGCTGCGATGAATGCCTGCCGTGCGCGTTTCTGAAACGTAAGTTAAGCTTTATTTGCTCCTTAGTCGTTATGTAAGATGCTGAACCTGCTGATGATATAATGTGCTTGCGGACATTTCATTTGTGTGTGTATACGCACATAAGAAAGTGGTGTAAAGAGATTTGCAACAGTAATCTGAGGAGGAAATATGATTATTTGGAAAATTCCTGTCATGACTGCTTAAAGAAAAATGCCAGCAGGCATTTACCTCCTGCATAAACTTTAATAGTGTTGACATTTTGGGCACACGTGCGTTGCGCACTATTTGCGTTATATGTAGGCCTATGGCTTATTGGTCTTTGTGTGTTGTTGCTGGTTTTGCGTTATATGTATATGGCATATTGGTGTTTGTGTGTTGTTGCTGGTAAACGTTGCAAATAGAGGGGCAGCACAATTGTTTTTCGCCTAGGGCGGCAGAAGTGCATTCGCCGGTTCTGGGGGTGAGTTTGCATTAAACATTAAAGTTTGTCGTTTTGTTTTAATTCTAAGAACACGTACATGTTATCTCATGTTTAGTCTGTTTAGACCTTCCCATACCTACCTATTGTTATTAGCTAGCTCAGGAAAGAAAAAAAAGCTGTAAAGCACAGGGGGAGCTTTACAGGGGGTATGGCTTATCTAAATGAGATGTAAATGAGCCCTATTGTCACTCCCAGCAGGAGAGAGAGGTGAGAATGCACAATCTTTTGAGGCCGTTTTCTCCCATTTTAGCTTTTTTGAGTTCCTACCTTCAAATGGCCACAACTTCTCCAAATATTATCAGATTTCCACGTGTTACACATCGTTGGAAAGCTTGGAGACTACACTTTCAGAATCTATGAATAACTCAAAATGCCGAAGAACCGACTTGTGTCCCTAGTTTCCGTGATCGGTCACATTTAACATCTTGGAGATGTTATCCGACAGAAGATCTGCCCCGATTCTACTTGTGTGTAAGCCATCAGCGCGGAATAACCTCGGTCACTCCCAAAACAGATTCCAATTATTTACAAAGAATAGTTTCTCCTCATTGCACCATGACAATAACCATTCATTTAGCGCGAATAATCTACTGAACTTTTCATGCCCTTTTCGATACGTAGGAAGCGGTCCAGACACAATAATCGATGTTTCAGGGGATGTTCTGCGTACCGTATCGATAAGGCTCCTGAAGTCTTTCTTCAGAACCTCCGTCTGTCGCAGCCTAGTGTCGTTAGCTCCCGCGTGCAGCACAACAGCTCCGACGCGCTCGTCACCGTTCAAGATCTCAGTTACCCGCGCAGTGATATCAAGAACACGAGCACCAGGAAAGCAATGAGTGTGCACCTTACTTTTACCTAACGTAGCGTGGACGTGTCGGACCGTGATTACAGCATCGCGTTCTGTTTCACGAAGAGGGGAGAAGCAGTTCTGGGTGGAGATCTCGAAAACCGGGAGGGGCGAAAAGATTCATGTCCTGGCACGCGGCTTCCGCGGAACCACCCAGGCTTCGTGGTGGTGTGTTGGAGCCGGGGTGAATGAAACCATTGCTGATCGTGACCTGGACGCTCGGGACCAATGCTGAGAAACCAGTGGTGGAGGAAGTACTGAATCTCAGCACTTAAGTAAAAGTACATATAACCAGAGACATATTTACTTTAGTGAAAGTAGAAGTACCACAATGACAACCCTTCTTAAGTAAAAAGTACCTGATTAGTACCTGATTGCAGAGAGGAAGTGGTGCAAATCGAAAGATTCGACAGACCTGGGTCTTTATCAATCCCTTCTCTCTTCCTTCTCTGCTAATATCTCTACTGCTAAAATGGCTTACTATCACAACAAAATTTTCAATTCTTCTGACTCTCGCATGCTTTTCAAAACCTTCTCCTCTCTTCTTAACCCTCCTCCTCCTCCTCCTTCATCAACCCTAACAGCTGACGATTTTGCCACATTCTTCATAGAAAAAACCATCAGCGGCCAATTTACCAATCCACAAACTGACACACACATTTTACCAACAAACGCACACATTCTACCCTCCTTCTCTCTACTTTCAGAGGCGGAAGTCTCTAAACTCCTCCTTTCCAATCGCCCTACTACCTGTCCGCTTGATCCTATCCCCACTAATCTACTTCAAGCCATTTCTTCCTCAGTTGTACCCACACTCACGCACATCATAAACACCTCTCTTCACACTGGTACCTTTCCCACAGCTTTTAAGCAGGCTCGAGTAACCCCACTGCTTAAGAAACCCAATCTAAATCCAGCACATCTAACAAGTTACAGACCGGTATCTCTTCTTCCATTTGTCGCGAAAACACTTGAACGAGTTGTTTTCAACCAGATATCCTCCTTTCTTACACAGAACAACCTCTTGGACGACAATCAGTCTGGTTTCAAAAGTGGACACTCAACTGAGACTGCCCTGCTCTCAGTAATTGAAGCTCTGAGACTGGCAAGAGCAGCTTCCAAATCCTCAGTCCTCGTCCTGCTGGATCTGTCTGCTGCTTTTGACACAGTTAACCACCAGATCCTCCTGTCAATCCTAAAGATGAAGGGCATCTCGGGAACTGCACTCCAATGGTTTGAGTCTTACCTCTCAGGTAGGTCCTTTAGGGTGTCGTGGAGAGGTGTGGCATCTAAGACCCAACATCTAGCTACTGGGGTGCCTCAGGGCTCAGTGCTTGGACCACTCCTCTTCTCCATCTACATGACATCACTAGGATCTGTGATTCAGAAACATGGCTTTTCCTATCATTGCTACGCTGATGACACGCAACTCTACCTCTCATTCCAGCCTGAGGATCCGACGGTAGCTGCTCGTATCTCAGCCTGCCTGACAGACATTTCTGGCTGGATGAAGGACCACCACCTTCAACTAAACCTTGCGAAGACAGAGCTACTTGTGGTCCCGGCCAACCCAACACTTCATCACAACTTCTCCATTCAGCTAGGCTCGTCATCCATAACTCCATCAAGGTCAGCTAAGAACCTTGGGGTTGTAATTGATGATCAGTTGAAATTCACAGACCACATTGCTAGAACTGCCCGGTCCTGCAGATTTGCCTTGCACAACATTAGGAGGATCAGGCCCTTCCTTACAGAGCATGCCACACAACTCCTTGTCCAAGCACTTGTTTTATCCAGACTGGACTACTGTAATGCTCTCCTGGCTGGTCTTCCAGCTTGCTCTGTCAAACCTCTACAATTGATCCAGAATGCTGCAGCCAGAGTAGTCTTCAATGAGCCGAAGAGAGCACACGTCACTCCTCTCCTCACACAATTGCACTGGTTGCCAGTTGCCGCTCGCATTAAATTCAAGGCACTGACGTTTGCCTACAGAACAACCACTGGCACTGCTCCCTCTTACCTAAACTCATTACTTCAGACTTATGTGCCATCCAGAAACCTGCACTCTGCTAGCAAATGTCGTCTTGTGGTACCATCTCAAAGAGGCACAAAATTTCTTTCTCGGACCTTTACCATGGCTGTTCCCTGTTGGTGGAATGATCTGCCTAACTCAACCAGAGCTTCTGAGTCAGTAGCCACTTTCAAGAAACTGCTGAAGACATATCTTTTTCGGCAGCACTTGATTCAGTAGAATTAACACTTTCTCTTCTCTTCTATTCTATATAAAAAATAAAATAAAAAATAAAAAAACTGCACTAAAATTGAACTGAGAGGGGTTATAGCACTTACGTATTGTTGTCCTACTGTTAGTTTAACTGCTTCTATTGTTCTCATTTGTAAGTCGCTTTGGATAAAAGCGTCTGCTAAATGAATAAATGTAAATGTAAATGTAAATGATTTTAATTGTACTTTAAGTATTAAAAGTAAAACTACTTGCATCACAATTTATTCCCTTAATGTCTATATTCTAAATAATGATTAATAAAATAGTTAATCCTAACTCATTCAACCTAATACTCCTATTATGATGTTCAATAATGATGGAAAAGCAGTTCTTTTTTTAAGTTTCTGTCACCATTTCTGAACAAGCTTGCAATTAGGCAATATACATCACATCAAGCTTAATGTGACCTGGTTTGGCTGTAATCGCGATTCATTTATGGCGTAATTCTGAACCTCTTGGCTTGCCATACTAATCCTAACCAAACGTAGAATACACACGCAGCCCACACCACTACTAAATCTACCCTAACCTACCCATGCGTATCCTATGCACATAAAAATAAATTTCCGTGTATAAATTGCACGATAAACACACTGCGTGCTATAGAGACGCATTTAGTGTGACCGGGTTGATATGGCAACCAAACTTCACTGGTGAGACAAACGTGCGACGAACGGACGGTCAGGATGACGTTTTGGCAGAGGAAAACTGATCAGAAAATGTAACAGAACATTGTAGAAATGTAGTGGAGTAGAAAGTATAATAATTGCTGCAAAATATAACGAAGTAAAAGTAATAAGTATGCACTATTGATTCTACTTAAGTAAAGTAAAGATACGTGAAAATGTACTTAAGTAAAGTAACAAAGTATTTGTACTGTGAGAAACGCACGGAGTAGATGTGGTCAGCGTCAGCGGGTTACTAACGTTAATCGCTGATCCGTGTGCATCAGCGTGTGATGTTTCAAGAGCTAAACGCCGGTCTCTCAGCTCAGCTTGTCTCTCTAGAAGGTCATGGATCTGTTTTTCTACAGCCTCTAATTCAGACTGCACCGCGAGCAAATCAGATTTGTTCTCATCTGCACCAAGAGGTAGATAACATACATCTGATATATTCGCCATTTTAACAGATGGACAGTAAGTTAGCAATGATGCAACCAGTGATGCTATTAATATTTATACTAATTTATGACTCAAGTTTTGGGTATAATCCGTATTTTTAGTGGTACGGGTGTAATGTAGACGCACGATAGACGGGAAAATGTTTGTTTGTAAGTGAGTGTAAAGAACGTGTCTGACAATCGATCGTAGGGCAGAGCAGTAAAGCGGTGTCTCGCTCTACAACCAACAACCAAATGATCCAACGTATTTGCGGTATATGGGGACTTTCCATAGACATAATGATTTTTATACTGTACAGACTGTATATTCTATTCCCTTACACTAACCCTATCCCTAAACCTACCCATCACAGGAAACATTCTGCATTTTTACATTTTCAAACAACATCACTTAGTGTGATTTATAAGCTGATTTCCTCATGGGGACCAAAAAATGTCCCCACACGAACAAGGATTTCGGATATTGCCATCCTTGTGGGGACATTTTGTCCCCATAACGTAGGGTTTACCAGGCCACACACACACACACACACACACACACACACACACACACACACACACACACACACACACACACACACACTCTCACACACACACACACAAAAATAATTATTGAGTTTGCTCTTATTTTAGCCTAATAAGTGTTCCTGATATCTGTTACATATGCAACAATACATCAAATAATTAGTTTGTATGTATATAGTTAAAATAAGATTTATTATTATTAAATTTTTATTCCTCTTTTTTTTAACCTACAGTTTGATAGTGATTGTTTGCTGTTGTTATTTTATTATGTTTTTGCTGTTATATCATAAATACTGTTCCCTTCTGAAGTCTCCTCACAAAATTGCACTGGTTGCCAGTTGCCGCTCGCATTAAATTTAAGTCACTGACGTTCGCCTACAGAACAACCACTGGCACTGCTCCCTCTTATCTAAACTCACTACTTCAGATTTATGTGCCATCCAGAAACTTGCGCTCTGCTAGCGAATGTTGTCTTGTGGTACCATCTCAAAGAGGCACAAAATCTCTTTCTCTGACCTTTACCATGACTGTTCCCTGTTGGTGGAATGATCTGCTCAACTCAATCAAAGCTGCTGAGTCAGTAGCCACTTTCAAGACACTGCTGAAGACGCATCTTTTTCGGGAACACTTGATCCAGTAATACTAACACTTTCTCTTCTATTCTATTTTTATTTAAAAAGTAAAATAAAAAAAGCCTGCGTGAGATTAAACTGAGAGGGGTCATAGCACTTACATTGTTGTCCTACTGTTAGTTTGAGTGCTTCTATTTGTCATGATTCTGCCCTAGTGTCTTTGATTTTCTTTAGTCTTGAGGCAGGATGATGACAGACCCGTGTTTTGTGTGCAAGCACATGGCCTTGTGTTTGGGCCATGTGCTTGTGTTGTCTCGTTACTTATCCCCGCCCCCTTGTTATCCTCGTTTTGTCATTATTGCTTTACCTGTGTCACCTGTTATATTATCATTAGTCTCCCTACTTAATCCCCTTGTGTTTGCTGTCCTGTGTCGGTTCATTGCTAATCATACCTGTGAGTACCTTGTGGAAAGTCTTGTCATTGTGATTAATTATTAGAAGTAGTGATGGCAAGATGAGGCTTCCTGAACCACTGAGACCTCGCAGCCCATTGCTTCAACCAAAGGTTCATTACTCGAAGCTTCATTCAGCATTGCTCACTAGTGACACCTAGCTACTGTGCAAAGAAATTGCAGGCAAATTAATTCATTCTGAACCAATGACCCGCCCCCCTCCCGCAATGTTTTATTTATTTGTCTTCTTCTAAATATGAGTTAATGTCTCTGTAACCTTTCATTTGCAATAATAAATAGATCTGTGCAGACATTTGTCCATTGCCTGGGTATGAAATAAAACGTGTAGGCCTATATTTCTCTGTCTGCATTTACTTGTACAGAGACAACTGTCACACACACAGTTAATTAATTATTCCAAAAAATATTGGATAGGGACAGTATGAACAACAAAAGTGACTGTGTTGAGTGCAGTGCTTATGGTGGAGGGACTCGAGGAAGTGTAATAAAGTAAACTGCAGTAAACACCACAGTTTGGGGTGGATGATGGAAGGATTGCAATAGATTTTTATTGAGAAAATGAATTTTTTTAAGTGTGTTGGGGTTTAGACAATTCCTCTTCTTGGACAAAACCTCACCAGCCTTGGAAAAATATCCTTTCACAAGGAACAGAGGATGCAGGGGAACATAAAATGTCAGTGCCAGCGGGTATAAATGAAGATACTGATGCTTCTGTTGAGGCCAGACAGGGGAGGATCTCCTCTTTCTTGCTGGCTCCATTACCATGAAAAAGGAAGATGTCGTAAAAAAGCAAAAAAATCCAAAAGGGCAATCCAAATTAAAAAGCAGTCCAGTCAAGATCCAAAAATCTAAGCTACCAAAAATCCAAAGCAATCCAAATAATCTTATCTAATTAATATAACAAGACTATAATATAGCTACTATAATTAATAATAACAATTATTCATTATTATCAATAACTATTCTAACCTGATATAATGTAATAATATACAGCCCTAACACATATATGACACAATAACGACAATGAGAGTTCTCTAACTCTGACTCTCTGACACGCTACAAGTGCTTACTACTCCTGCAACAGCCAGAAGGTGGCGCGAGTTTCGAACCCCCTTTACCCAGAAGCGACACTCAGACCGAACCGATGACGTATCCACACAAACCGAGGCCTCGTTTGTCATCAGTCACGTGATTTTCACGTTAACAACACAAGCCTCGAATCGCGGCTTCATCTGGCACGCCCATTTTTTCTCGACACAAGCTCCGATGCCTCGGTTCAAATGTCACATCACTAATTAGAAGTATTGTTTGTTTATTGTGAAGTCATAGTTTAGTCTTGTCAGCCTAAGATTCCTTGTTCCATCTGTGTTTCGCCCCCTCGTGGGTTTTGTTTTCCTGTTTTTGTACCAATAAACCTTGTGTTCATTGTACACTGTCTGCATTTGGGTTCATCTCCTTGCATCATCATAACAGAATTGTTCTCATTTGTCTGTAGTTTTGGATAAAAGCATCTGCTAAATTAATTAATGTAAATGTAATGAAGTTGTATTACCATTTATAGAACCAATTAGTTGCAAAATGTCTGTATAAAGTGTTTTGAATCATCACTATCCATCCCTTATTTTATTAGATTTTTTAATGATCAAATACAGAGAGTAACAAAAATGCTTGCATTGAGTTCCCTTTCTAACCAAATGTTATTGTTTGATTGTAATCATAATGCAAAACCTGATACTTATCTAACAAAAATATCTAAAAATATCTAAAAACATCACGTCTTATAAAATGTCTACATATATATTTAAAAAAAAAGAATACAATTGAGAAATCATGTCTTAAAAAAACAATGGGATTCAAAATGCCTCTCTATGTATTTATATCGGGAGCTGTAGTAAAGCCTACAGGCGCTTACACGGCATTACACACATTTATATTTTTTAACACCACTGGATGGCGCTTTTCTCACTTCAAAATTTTTATTTTAAAGGGCACCTATTATGGCCCTTTTTACAGGATTTAATATTGGTCTCGGGTGTCCCCAGAATGTATTTGTGAAGTTTCAGCACAAAATACCCCACAGTTAATTTATTATAACCATTTGAAAATGTCATTTTTTTGGGCCTGTTTTAAAAAGAGCGGTTTTGGTGTGTACCACCTTAAATGCAAATGTGTCACGGATCCACAATCGTCAGCACCAGACATCCTCACTCCACCCACTCGTTCACTTTCCCCTGAATACTGATTATCTGCACCTGCCTTCACCACCTGTTGCCACTCAGCATCCATATCACTAACACTATTTATGCTCAGCAGCTTTGTCAGTTCTCTGTCCGGTCTCGTCGCTGTTACACCGACTTACCCGACTCTCTTCCGCTAAACCTGCATCGATTACAAACCAGCTAGTCTACTTACCTCCATCATCCGGTCTCCATCCAGTCTCCTTGGGTACTCGTCTCGTCTGATCCTCCTTCCAGTCTGGTCTTCACCCTTCCTCTCTTCGGTTCTCCACGTGTGCCTGCATTCAGATAAGAGACTAGTTCAGACTTCCATTCTCATCAGTTCTAGTCCTGACTACATTGTTCATCTATCAACTGCTTTTATCGATCCCATGCTCATAATAAACCTTTGTGTTATTGAATTTGTCTGCGTCCACTTTGCAGGAGATTATTCAAGCTTTTCATCCACTAGTCACCCAGTCTTCTTCGTCTGCCTCTGGCAGTCCCATGGCCCGACCAGCGACCTACTCAGGTGAGGAGGGGCAGTGCAGCGGTTTCTTGCTTCAGTGCAAACTGTATCTGGAAATGCAAGCCTCACAGTTCCCCACGGAAATAGCGAAGGTCGCTTTTATCATTTCACTTCTCACTGGACGTGCACTTCTCTGGGCCCGGGCTCTATGGGATGCTAATGGTACCATCACTCAATCTCTGTTTCATTGGTCATTTTCGAGAAGTTTTCGCTCAAGCTCCCAACGCTCTGTCTGTTCACGATCAATTATTCCGTCTGCGACAAGGAAAGTCGTCTGTTTCAGAATATGCATTAAAGTTCCGCACTCTGGCAGCTAACAGCGGGTGGAATGAGACAGCCCTGATTACCGCCTATCGTCAGGGTCTCAACCGAGACATTTGCTAACAACTGGCAATTTATGATGATAACATCGGTGTGGAGAGTCCTTTCTGGTACTGGAGGGCTCCACCGCAGTCATTATCCTGGGACGCCCGTGGCTGGAACTCCATTCGCCAAACATCTGCTAGTCTACAGGAGAAATCTGTCAGTGGGGAAAAAGCTGTTTTCTCAGTGTCTGTCACCTGTCAAGAAGGTTTCCTCTTCCTCATCCACCTCAGTGTCCAAGTTATCCATCGGTTCAACCACGATTGAAAGTCCAGCCACCGACTTCGAACCTGAGATCCCCATCTACTACTGGGCGTTCCAGGATGTGTTCAGCAAGCAACTGGCTACAAAACTTCCACCTCATCGGCCATGGGACTGTGCGATCGATCTGCTGCCTCGGGCGACACCACCTCGCGGTAAGATCTACCCACTGTCCATCCCGGAACAGAAATGGTAAATGGTAAATGGACTGCATTTATATAGACACAATGGCCACCAAAGCGCTTTACAATTTGCCTCACATTCACCCATTCACTCACTCATTCATACACCGACGGGCGACGGCAGCCATGCAAGGCGCTATCCAGCTCGTCGGGAGCAGCTGGGGTTAGGTGTCTTGCTCATGGACACCTCGACACTTGGTCAGGTGGAACCGAGGATTGAACCACCAACCTTCCGGTTTGTAGACAACCAACATGAACCACTGAGCCACTGCCGCCCCATTAAAGTTCAGACTTCCATTCTCATCAGTTCTAGTCCTGACTACATTGTTCATCTATCAACTGCTTTTATCGATCCCGATAGGCCATGGAGGAGTACATCGAGGAGGCTCTTCGTCAGGAATACATCTAACCTTCTACGTCCCCTGCCGCTTCCAGTTTTTTCTTTGTGAAAAAAAAAGGACGGAGGCTTGCACCCCTGCATTGATTATCGAACCCTCAACGCTTCTACTGTCAAATTCCGTTATCCCCTTCCTCTGGTTCCAGCCACATTGGAACAACTCCGTGATGCCCGGATCTTCTCAAAACTCGACCTTCGCAGTGCCTACAATTTGATGCGAATTCGTAAGGGAAATGAATGGAAGACGGGGTTCATCACTCCTGCTGGGCACTATGAGTGCAGGGTCATGGCCTTCGGTTTATCCAACGCTCCCGCTGTCTTCCAAGGTTTTATGAATGAGATCTTCAGAGATTACCTCCATCAGTTTGTCGTCATTTATATAGACGACATACTCATCTACTCATCCAATCTGTCTGAAAACACCCGCCATGTGAAGATGGTTCTTCAGCGACTACGCGATCACCAGCTCTTCCTTAAATTAGAAAAATGTGAATTTCATCAGGAATCCATCCAGTTCCTGGGGTATGTGATACATCCACACGGCATCTCCATGGACCAGAGGAAGGTGGAAGCCGTTGCTAACTGGCCACGACCTACCAACATCAAGGAGATTCAACGCTTCCTGGGGTTCGCCAATTTCTACAGAAGATTTATTCAAGGTTTCAGCAAAATCAGTTCACCCATCACCTCCCTGTTAAAGAAAGGGGCCAAGTCTCTGTCCTGGACCACTGAAGCCACCAATGCCTTTGAGAAACTCAAAGAGTCCTTCTTCTCCGGTCCTACCCTCAGCCATCCAGATCCAGATCTTCTGTTCCTTGTCGAGGTGGACGCTTCAACCACTGGGGTAGGAGCGGTTCTTTCACAGCGGCAGGGGAAACCTCCCAAACTCCATCCATGTGCCTTCTCCAAAAAACTGTCCCCGGCGGAGCAGAATTATGACATCGGCAACCGGGAACTGCTGGCCATCAAGCTAGCCTGGCAGAGTGGAGACACTGGCTGGAGGAAGCGAAGTACCCATTCGAAGTCATTACCGACCATCGTAACCTGGAGTATCTTCGAGAAGCAAAATGACTCAACACCCGTCAGGCCCGCTGGGCGCTTTTCTTCACTCAATTCAACTTCACTGTTTCCTACCGTCCAGGCACCAAAAACATCAAGGCTGATTCGCTCTCCCGGTTATATCAACCAGAATCCGCCTCCTTGAATCCGGAACCAATCCTCCCTCCAGCTGTGATAGTCAGTCCCATTCAGTGGAGTATGGATGATCAAATCGCTGAAGCCACTCAAACCAAACCTGCTCCACCGGGAGGTCCTGAGGGACGGACCTATGTTCCATCACGTTTGCGTCTGTCCCTCATGGACTCAGTACACACATCTCCGGGCTCTGGACACCCAGGCAGCCAACAAACCCACTCGCTCTTACAACAACGCTACTGGTGGCCCAATATGACCCAGGATACTTCCCGATATGTGAGGAGCTGCCCAGTCTGTGCCATGGCCAAAGTCCCTCATCGTCTTCCTGAAGGCAAACTGGTTCCACTTCCAATACCCACAAGACCCTGGTGTCACCTCGGGGTGGACTTCATTACCGACCTCCCTTCCTCTGACTCCCACACCTGTGTTTTGGTGGTTGTAGATCGCTTTTCGAAAGCCTGTAAGTTGATTCCGCTGCCTGGCTTACCCACAGCTTTGTAGACCGCCGAAAACCTCTTTAATCAAGTCTTCAGACATTTTGGGATTCCCGAGGACATCGTTTCAGATCGGGACCTCAATTAATTTCTCGCGTCTGGAAATCCTTCCAGCTCCTTGGAGTTACTGTGAGTCTTACCTCGGGATATCATCCTCAGTCCAATGGCCAGACGGAAAGGAAGATTCAGTAAATCGGGAGGTACCTGCGGTCATATTGCCACAATCAACAAGACTGCTGGAGTCGATATCTACCCTAGGCCGCGTACGCTTAAAACTCTCTCCGTCAATCTACTACCGGTCTAACTCCATTTCAGTGCATCCTCGGTTATCAGCCACCCCTGTTTCCCTGGTCAGGTGAGCCTTCTGATGTCCCAGCAGTCCATCACTGGTTTCAAGAGAGCGAGAGGGTCTAGGACTCAGCACACGTTCATCTGCAGAGGGCTGTTCGGAGACACAAGGGCCAGGCAGACACTCGGAGTACTGCGAATCCCACCTATCAATCTGTCTCTCTACCAGGGACATCCGTCTCCGACAGCCCTGTCGTAAGCTGAGTCCCATATACATAGGTCTGTTTGCAATACAGAGGCAGATCAACGAAGTTACCTACTGTTTAGCCAACAGCCATATCACCCTGTAGCCCAAGACTGGTTGCCCACTGAAGCTAAGCGGGGCTGAGCCTGGTCAGTACCTGGATGGGAGACCTTCTGAGAAAACCAGGTTGCTGCTGGAAGAGGTGTTAGTGAGGCCAGCAGGGGGCGCTCACCCTGTGGTCTGTGTGGGTCCTAACGCCCCAGTGTAGTGACAAGGACACTATACTGTCAAAGAGCACCGTCCTTCGGATGAGACGTTAAACCGAGGTCCTGACTCTGTGGTCATTAAAAATCCCAGGATGTCCTTCGAATAAGAGTAGGGGTGTAACCCCGACATCCTGGCCAAATTTACCCCTTGGCCTCTGTCCATCATGGCCTCCTAATCATCCCCATATACTGATTGGCTTCATCACTGTCTCCTCTCCACCAGTAAGCTGGTGTGTGGTGGGCGTTCTGGCGCAATATGGCTGCCGTCGGATCATCCAAGTGGATGCTGCACATTGGTGGTGGTTGAGGAGATTCCCCCTTCAATGTAAAGTGCTTTGAGTGTCCAGAAAAGCGCTATATAAATGTAATGAATTATTATTATTATTACTGGTTATATCTCCCTGCACACTACCGTATTTCACCCTATTTTCATGTATCACTCCTTAAACTGTACATTAACCCTCTGGTTCGTCCTTCTCCAGAAGCTGATGCTGACAAAGTACCTCCTCATCCTACCATTGACCCATCTGAAGACAACATCTATCAAGTACAAGACATCCTTGTCACGGATCCACCATCGTCAGCACCAGACATCCTCACTCCACCCACTCGGTCACTTTCCCCTGAATACTGATTATCTGCACCTGCCTTCACCACCTGTTGCCACTCAGCATCCATATCACTAGCACTATTTATGCTTCAGCAGCTTTGTCAGTTCTCTGTCCGGTCTCGTCGCTGTTACACCGACTTACCCGACTCTCTTTCGCTAAACCTGCAATCGATTACAAACCAGCTAGTCTACTTACCTCCATCATCCGGTCTCCATCCAGTCTCCTTGGGTACTCGTCTCGTCTGATCCTCCTTCCAGTCTGGTCTTCACCCTTCCTCTCTTCGATTCTCCACGTGTGCCTGCATTCAGATAAGAGACTCGTTCAGACTTCCATTCTCATCAGTTCTCATCCTGACTACATTGTTCATCTATCAACTGCCATTATCGATCCTGTGCTCATAATAAACCTTTGTGTTATTGAATCTGTCTGCGTCCTGCCATTTCATGACAAAATGAGCTGCATATCCCCGCCCTGCCTTTGGATGAGCGCGCATACCTATGGCAATAAACAGTCGGTAGAAGCAGAATGGCTGAGAGTGAGAGACCCGCTGTTTTGTATGGCATTCAGCCGTACATGTTTGAACCGGAATCAGACCCAGATGACGAAGAGACTCTGGCAGAATAAACACAAATGAGAATGGACCAGGACGTCTCGGAATGGTTATTTGAAACATTTATGTATTTAGAGTTGTAAACGCGTCCCCTTTGCAATTATGAATGTGCAACACACACACAGACACACAGAAACTGTGATAGCGTTGGCGCAATTTTTGAAACTACAAACAAAAATGATAGCGTTTGCCACATAAAAACGAAATTGCATTTATGCGAGGGACCTGTTGTGTCATGTTTACATTACGTTACTTGTCGTACAGGTGCTTATGTGGCAAATGTGAGAAGATGGCTACAGAACATACACAGTTTTACACAGTTCTTTAAAAAAATATTTATAAACGTTTGGTTACACACTATACAAACAAGGTTGAAATTATATACATAGACATTCTACGACGACGACAACAACTTTAGACGCATTTGTTGTTGAATTGGCTGACATCGACTGAAATGATTAATTGCTTTAAAAATCATAAAATACACTTACTTCTACTGGAGGTGACGTTGGATCTCGAACAGTAGGCAACGATCCACACTTGAGGATTAACTTTGAAGCAAGACCTGCTTTGAATTGACCCTCGTTCACAAAACAGTCAGTCAGAAAATGATTCGCGCAAACATAAACGTATTTTGGAAGTTTAAGAGGCCCCAATTTCCTTCGTAAATAAAATCCATCCACTGCATTTTCAGGGGCTCTGATGTTGGAAGTAAGTGAAAAATACTATGTACATACATCCCACAACAGAACACTTATTTTGCTTAGGAGACATTTTTGACAAGGCAGCACAAATCGTCAGAACACCGGCTGTCGTTGAAACAATGGAGGATTGTGTACAGATCACAGAGGGCCGGGTCTATGCTAAATGATAATCAAAAAATATTATTGAACGAAAATATATTACATTGGTTTTCATGGAGAGAAAATAAAGTTAAATTTAACTTTTGACCAGGAAGAAGCCAAGTGTGACCCCTAAACGAAGAGGACCAGAGGGTTAAAATGATACCCATTTATTATTCACAATATGGAACAAAGAAAAAAAACAGAGTTCGTTAAGAGCATGACTCAAACATGCCATTAATGGGCTTATACAACTCTTTTATTTTTTGAGTATTTTTTATTCATTCTGCATCTGTCACGATCCACACAGGAAACAGGGGTAGATCCAAAAATGCAGTATTTAATAGGGAAATCCATAAATCATTATCCAGTCCAAGCAAAGGTCAAAATCCAAAAGGCAATCCAACACAAGAAACAAAACAAGAAACAGGCAAGAACAAACATCCGAAGTGGTGTGATACATAACAAGGAATCCGTAACAAATACTAAAACAGACAGGGTATTTATACACACACAATCTAACAAGGTGATGGGAAACAGCTGAGTGCAATGAACTGATGAGTGACAGACAGAATGCTGGGAAATGAAGTCAAATGTGAAAGACACCGTGAGAACGAGGACCTCTAGTGACAAACAAGGGAAACACAACCAGACACTGTGACATAACCCCCCCTCTACGGAGCGGCTACCAGACGCTCCACGACATAGTTACAACACAAGAATTCAGGAGGGAGGTGGAACGGTGGAGGATCGGGGGAGAAATGGTGGGCCAGGTCCATGAAGGGGAACAAGAACAAGGAATACAGGAAGGACAGACCAGGGTGGGGCAGGGGAAATGGACAGTTCGGGAGGCCAGGGCGGAAATGTCAGTCCATCTGGCGGCCAGGGCGGAGACTTTCCCTTGGGCGGCCAGGGCGGAGACTTTCCCTCGGGCGGCCAGGGCGGAGACTTTCCCTCGGGCGGCCAGGGCGGAGACTTTCCCTCGGGCGGCCAGGGCGGAGACTTTCCCTCGGGCGGCCAGGGCGGAGACTTTCCCTCGGGCGGCCATGGTGGTGAGAACCCTTCAGGTGGCCATGGTGGACACTCCGGATCAGGAACAGCGGACACCGGCTCAGGAACAGCGGACACCGGCTCAGGAACAGCGGACACCGGCTCAGGAACAGCGGACAAAGGCTCAGGAACAGCGGACAAAGGCTCAGGAACAGCGGACAAAGGCTCAGGAACAGTGGACACCGGCTCAGGAACAGCGGACACCGGCTCAGGAACAGCGGACACCGGCTCAGGAACAGCGGACACCGGCTCAGGAACAGCGGACACCGGCTCAGGAACAGCGGACACCGGCTCAGGAACAGCGGACACCGGCTCAGGAACAGCGGACACCGGCTCAGGAACAGCGACAAGAACTGAAACGGTTACAAGAACAGACACAAAAACAGAAACAAACACAGGCTCTGGCGCTGGAACAGGCACTGGCTCTGCCTCCAGCTCAGGAACGGGCACTGGCTCTGCCTCCGGCTCTGGAATGGGCACTGGCACTTGCTCCGGCCCTGGAACAGCAGACACTGGCTCCGGCTCTGGAACAGCAGACACTGGCTCCGGCTCTGGAACAGCAGACACTGGCTCCGGCTCTGGAACAGCAGACACTGGCTCCGGCTCTGGAACAGCAGACACTGGCTCCGGCTCTGGAACAGCAGACACCGACATATCCAGGATCCGCGCCAGACGTTCCAAATAGTCCGTTAGTGCCTTGGCGGCCACACAAATGGGCATTTCTGGATCTGTCTCAGACTGGGCAGACTGGACGTGCTCAGTCTCTGACTGGGCAGACAGAGCGTGTACCGTCTCTCGCTGGGCAGACGTGACGTGAACCGTCTCTCGCTGGGCAGACGGGACGTGAACAGTCTCTCGCTGAGCAGACGGGACGTGAACAGTCTCTCGCTGGGCAGACGGGACGTGAACAGTCTCTCGCTGGGCAGACGGGACGTGAACAGTCTCTCGCTGGGCAGACGGGACGTGAACAGTCTCTCGCTGGGCAGACGTGACGTGAACAATCTCTGACTGGGAGGACGGGACGTGACCATTCTCTGACTGGGCAGACGGGACGTCAACAGTCTCTGTTTGGGCAGACGTGACTTGAACCATCTCTGAATCAGCCTCCAGAAAAGCCGTGGGCCGCTGGGACATGGCCTCCAGGCCTTTGAGGAGGCTAGAGGTCTTCCTCCTCCTCCGCCGTTTCTGCTGGTGAAGTGCGCACTCTGGGCTGGACGGAAACAGCGCTGGATGAAACTCTGGACTGGATCTCACCAGCCCAGGGTCGAAGAGGGGCCTGAGTGGATAATGGTATTGAGATTCCTCTCGGCCACCTCCTCCATTGCGACCTCCACGGGTCCCGCGAAACTTGACCAACCGGGTCCCCTCAAAAAACTCCCTTCTCTTCCACTCGGTGGCTGGGGAAGAGATATTAAAAAACATACCGCTGGATCTTGGTTTTGACGGATTCCTTATGTCACGATCCACACAGGAAACAGGGGTAGATCCAAAAATGCAGTATTTAATAGGGAAATCCATAAATCATTATCCAGTCCAAGCAAAGGTCAAAATCCAAAAGGCAATCCAACACAAGAAACAAAACAAGAAACAGGCAAGAACAAACATCCGAAGTGGTGTGATACATAACAAGGAATCCGTAACAAATACTAAAACAGACAGGGTATTTATACACACACAATCTAACAAGGTGATGGGAAACAGCTGAGTGCAATGAACTGATGAGTGACAGACAGAATGCTGGGAAATGAAGTCAAATGTGAAAGACACCGTGAGAACGAGGACCTCTAGTGACAAACAAGGGAAACACAACCAGACACTGTGACAGCATCTCCCACATATGTGTGTTTTAGCAAGGTGAGTTGCAAGTTGGTGAATGAAGACACTTGCCAGGTTACGTGTCACGACTCCTTTATTAATTTATCCAGTGTAAAACCCGGACATTTTTGTAAATGACTGTCTACAGGATTTAACAGAGCAACAGCTCACTACCAGCTACAAAAGACACTGTAACAGTCTGTCAGTCACAGGCAATTCTAGTTGCATTTTTCATCAATTAATTTCTTAAATTATCCTTTAACTATGTTCTGGTTTGCCACCCAGTGGCGAATCTTTTTTTTTGGCCCGATGCCAAACTTGCTTGCGACCCCTGCCATAGAGAATGCATTGCAGTGCCTGCAGTTCGAGAAAAATAATCTTTGTATGTAAGTCTATGTGAACACTGGGCGATTCTCGGCCAGAGTAAAAGCGCCCAAAAAGAGGCCGTACTTCACAGAACGAGACTTGATGCTGATTGGACTATATCCAGAGGCAGAAAAAGTGGGTGGAGCGTCGCCTTAATGAAGAAACCGTCCCTTATGAAACTAAATGTTTTCTTTAATGCCTACAACACGTATAGTAAAGAATCCAGATCAGTTCAGTAAGTCACTCTGACAACAATCACTACACTGATAAAACATGATCACACTTTTGATTTTAGCAGCTGCTTTCTGACCAAAGCAACAAAAGTGGTACATTTTCAGCAAACAGCAACAGTGTCTTTACCAGTGTCTTTTTCTATATATGCTGATGCTGTTTGTCCTCCAATGATGTTTATGTGAATATTTTACTGCCTCTAGAAATCACATTTGTAGTTTACACTTTTTATTTTATGTTCGCAGCTGGTATCAGTTCACCATGCTTTTTTAATCTCTACAGGTTGTGGAAGTGTGGTGTTACAGATGAAGGTTGTGTTGATCTGGCTTCAGCTCTGAGATCAAACCCCTCACACCTGAGAGAACTGACTCTGACTGAGAATAAACTAGGAAACAAAGGAGTGAAGCTGCTCTCTGATCGACTGAAGGATCCTCACTGTAAACTGGAGATACTGAGGTAAGATTGTATAAATGCGTCAACATTCTCCATTTTCTTCATATGGTCAATAGTGAACAATAATAACAAAATAAACAAAAACAAGACAAAAAATGTACTGATAGATAATTGTTTAATCTTCATTAGATTGTTTCCAAAGTTTTAAGAATTTTTATTACCAATACTTATATGTAATGGATAAACTGTGGCTAGCTGTGCATTCAGGGCGATACAAGACTCTTCTGTTTCATTCCTGATCACCCTGTCAGGTTTATTCTGTGATGAGAACCGTTTGAATATATATTATCCTGCTTATTATACATCTACGTGCTACATAAGTAAGAATTGGATACAAAATATTGATTTGAGTTTAAATATAATATTATCAGGAATCTCAATGCTTCCGCATTTAAACCAAGACGAATGAAAAAGCTCAAACAAGACGACCATTTATGGTATGATATACAGTCGTGACACTTATTACACAGCTTTTCAATAAATTAATAACGCTTCGAGTTTGGTGAACTCTGACCTGCAAATTCGCATCACATGAAGACGTGTGACCAGTAGAAGATCGACAATTGACCCAATGAAAGTATCCAGTGTGTGTCTGAAGGTTTCCTGCGCATTCTGTATTTTCCATCTCAATTGTACCTAACACTATAGTGTTATTGCAGTTTAACCCTCCAGGGTGGGTTATCGCGCCAGCGCGTTTTGCTAGATTTTTTTCACATAGCAGAAAAATAGACTTAAAATACTCTATCATTTCTGGTCATACAGACCTAAGAAATATGAAAAAATAAACTGTTAAATGCCTATTTTTTTATGTGCCCACTTACAATCGATATAAAACATTGTGCTTTTGTAAAATAAAGAAAATAATCAGGGTGTGCTTTCTGCCTCTCTGTCTCTGTGAACTTTTTTTCTGGAGCACGTCTCTAAATTTAAACAAAACTCAGCGAATACTATTCACACAGGCATGAGCAATATATCTTTGTAATCATTTGTGTGTACTTTTAAATGATCTAATTCAAAATGAAAATAAATATTCTCTGTTGATGTAATCTATATAAAAAGAGAGAGATGTCAACCGTTCTTATTATCGCCCTGGCATCTCATTATTCTGCTAATCTGACACCCCCACGGAGAGCGCGCGCTATTCAAACGCAAATGATCTGAAGCAACACATTCAGACGTGACAGCGCCCGCATAAACTCGGTAAAACACATTATAAACTGCTTACACACAAAATCTTTTTGTGTCACACGATTTTTGAAACCTCTCACTCAAAGTGCAAAACTACATGCCAAATCTTCAAAACCATTAGCTATTTATCAGCCTTTGACTCAGTTTTCAATTGCATTAAACACTTTTTTCAAAACACTACACACAATTATCTACCTAAAACACAAAGATCAATTAGGAAGTGACTTGCTTTCCTTTTCCAAACACAAAAAATGCTACACTTATTCACCAGGTCACACAGACACACTCCTCACATGTGCAAACACTAATTGCTTACGTAAATGTTTATAGTTTTGGTGTATGCCAATGTATACAACAGTAATGTTTGGCCTAATAAATATTTTCTGTTTCTACATTGCATTGGCGTTTCTGGTGTACTTGTACTTGTTACCTCTCAGCAGATTACTTTCACTGTAGAACATCGTATTGAAATGTAGATATAAGCCTATGAAAGACCAAAGAGCTTTAGATTTAGAACAGCAGTGTTTACATGGTATATCCAAAAATGTATTATTATGAAAGAAGTGTTTGCCATTTGATGCAAATGCTTCATTCTGACATGTGTTTATGGCATTTTGAATGCAGTGTTGCATTTTGAAGGAGATGTGAGGCATTTTGCATTTTGTTTGTGCAGCTTTGAGAATTGTGTTGTAGAGTTTTGAAAAAAGGAGACTTGGCTTTGAAAACGTGTGTAAGCAGTTTGTTACGGCCTTTGGAACAGTTACTCTGGTCTTGAGCAGTAGTACTACTACTATGCTCTAGGGGGCTCTCCAGACTTGTCTTCCTCTGGATAAAAAACAGGGAGAAGTAGAGTTGGGGTATGTTTGGTTGGAGAGAAGCATGGCCTCCTTCTGCTAACCTTATGTGTAGAGTCCGGGTTGAGAAACTGTTGTTTTGAGCTCATCCAAGTAAGTGTTGTTCATTTTGTGTTGTAATCATTGGTTTTGCTGGTTTTCTTCATCTCATCTAATATGTGTGGTGTTAATGTTAGCCTGTATGTTGTTGTTTAGAAGGACTTCTCGGATATACCGCGACCACAGAGTTATCTTTCTTATGCTACGGGATTGAGACATCTTCCCTTCTATGCTGTACTGGGTCTTATGGGGATACTATTTGGTTATGCCAATATCATCGTTGGATATATTGGATCAACGGAGATCTGGGATGTTTGAGTGCTGCAAGGACACCATTATTGCAACGTACCCTAAGCTGAAACATGGATTTAATGAAGCGTAGAGTTTTAATTGAACTACTGGACTTTTTGCTGTTTTCTTGTATGACCAACCCCACTCCTGGTACCAAACCAGACAACATACATGCATACCTTCAATTGTTGACTCACTAGTTGTATGATGTGGTGTGACTTATCTGATATAAATATGTTTGCATTTACCTCTGTGTTTGGACTTGGTTTGAGTGTTTCTGAATCTGGTTAAAATTAAATTTAGTCAACGAAGTCCTCCCTTATAAACTTATTTGTGATGCACCCTTCTGAGAGTTCTCAGTTGGACGGTTACAAGTTGGTAAAAACTGTAATGTCCTATGTCGTTTTGTGAGGCTGTGAGGAATAATCCTGGGACATTTACCTCAGAACAAGAGCTGCTTTATCCAAAGCATCCAGCTGAGAATTGAGTACGTTTTTTATTCTTGTGCTTTGTTCTAATCGCGAAATAGAATAATGTCTCTAAACGCAAAAATACTGTTTAAATTTGAATGACGTTTCTGTGTGAATGAATTAACGGCACAGGTGGGTGCTGATGTTTACTACAGCTTTCAAAAAGACTGTTAAAAATGAATCGGGTGTCTGTGTGTGAATGAATGAACAAACAGATGCGCATTGTTACAGACTAAATATGAAAGACAACATTTCGTTGACTAGTTTTGGATAGATTATACAATTTTTACTCTAAAATAGACATAAAATAAGCTTTTGTTAGACAGTTTCTGCTCATGTTAAATATATAGTATGTTTTGTCAAAAATAAACTAATCAACTAAGATGTTATAGTGTTTGTTCCAATGCAAGCTATATCAAACTAAGGAATCCTTAACTTTGAAATTTGTATGATAATTTATTGGCCTACCTGAAAAAAAGAATACTTATAAGACATTTATGGAAAAAGACAATTTTCTTTTCAAGATGTTTCCAACTCTATTCCAACCAATTCTCTAGAATAGCCCATATAACCTATTTGAACAGGATTTGTTTCCAGGTATGACTAAAAATGTACTTTTGACTTTCAGGCCGCTGGCCGCCGTCTCGAACGGCTACATAAGAAAACTGGCCTTACAATCCACTCCATGCTTTACACCGAACACACTCAGACGTATAGGGATGCCCTCGATGCTGCCCGCTCAAACTATTATTCATCACTCATAACCTCCTCTATGTCCAGGCCTAAAACCCTGTTCAGGACCTTGGACAAACTCATTAAACCCCCTGTCACTGCCTGTCCTAAGACCCCTGAGCAGTGCCAGGCCTTCTTACACTTCTTTGATGACAAAATTAGCCAAATCTACCAATGCTTCAACCCAAATGCTATCTCTCACTCTTCTTCTCCTTCCTCTCTGGGCCCTCAGCTTTCCCATTTCACTCCTATAGACTCCCTCACTGTCACTGACATTATAAATAAGTCTAACTCCACATCGTGTCAGCTTGACCCTGCCCCCACCCCTCTACTTAAAACTTGCATCACATCCTTATCTGAACCCATTGCATTTATTGTAAACACCTGCCTCAACTCTTGTGTTGTGCCTGCTGCCCTTAAGACTGCTGCAGTCACACCCATTCTCAAAAAAACGGACTGCGACCCCACATCACTATGTAACTACCGCCCTATCTCCAACCTCCCCTTCCTGGCCAAGGTATTGGAAAGAGTGGTGGCCTCACAACTACACACCTTTCTGAATCACCATGACCTGTATGAGCCTTTTCAATCTGGTTTCCGTTCTTGTCACAGTACAGAGACTGCCCTTCTGCGCATCGTTAACGACCTTCTACTGTCTGCTGACTCTGGTTCACTTAACATTCTCATACTCCTTGACCTTAGTGCTGCCTTCGATACCATCAACCACAATGTTCTAATCACCCGTCTGTCTGCTATTGGTGTTTCTGGTACAGCCCTCATTTGGTTCCAGTCTTACCTCTCCAACAGAAAGCAGTTTGTGACGCTTGGTCCTCATCAGTCTTCCAAGTCCCCTGTCACCCGTGGTGTCCCCCAGGGTTCGGTACTTGGGCCCCTCCTCTTTCTCATATACATCCTCCCTATTGGCCCGATTATACGCAGCCACGGTCTTAAATTCCACTGTTATGCAGATGACATCCAACTCTATTTGACCACTCACTCTCCAACTGATTCACCACCGTGCTCCCTCACTGACTGCCTCTCTGACCTAAAATTATGGATGCAAAACAATTTTCTTAAACTCAATACAGATAAAACTGAAATTCTGCTGATTGGCCCTAAAAGCATCCTTTCTAAATCTCCCCGTCTCACTCTCAATATTGATGGTTCATCTGCCCACCCTACCCCTGTTGTCAAAAACCTTGGCATTTTGCTTGACTCCACCCTTAGCTTTGATCCTCATATCAAATCACTCACTAAGACTGCCTTCTTTCACCTCCGCAACATTGCTCGCCTCAAACCCTTCCTCTCTGTTAGTGATGCACACACTTTGGTTAACTGCTTCATTATGTCCCGTCTAGACTACTGCAACTCACTTTTCCTTGGTCTCCCTGTGAAATCACTTCAAAGGTTACAATATATTCAAAACTCGGCAGCCAGACTCCTCACCCATACCAGACGATCAGCACACATCACCCCCATTCTCTACCAACTCCACTGGCTACCAGTTCCATCCCGGATCAAATACAAAGTACTACTACTCACCTTCAAAGCGCTCCATAACCTTGCTCCCCCCTACATCCGCGACCTCCTGATCCCGTACACTCCATCACGCTCACTCAGATCCTCTGACCAAAATCTCTTGGCTATCCCCCGCTCCAGACTTTCCACCCTGGGTGGCAGATCCTTCAGTGTCTTGGCCCCCAAACTCTGGAACAGCCTCCCTCAATCTCTTCGTGACTGTCCTTCACTTTCCCTCTTTAAAGCTCATCTCAAGACCTTTTTGTTTAAGGAACATTTTTCCACACCAAACTCATAGCTTCACACAGATTACTTGTCTTTGTTGTATTGTTTTGGTTGTTTCTGGTGTGTATACTTGTCTTTCCATTATGTAAAGCGACCTTGGGTTTGAGAAAGGCGCTATATAAAATAAACTTATTATTAGGTGTTCAAGCACGAAGTGCTGAAAACCTATTGTAATTGTAAGGATTTTTATTAGGTGTTCAAGCACGAAGTGCTGAAAACCTATTGTAATTGTACTGATTTTTATTATTATTATTATTATTATTATTCTTCTGCCGTAAAACGCATCGTGCAGACCAAACCGTAAGAGCTAGAGACTTGAAACTTTGTCAGATGGTAGTACAAAAATCGAGGAGAGCTTATCAAATTATGAGCCCGATTGGCCCATAGGTGGCGCTATAGCAACCAATTGCGCAAAACTGCTCATAACTCCTAGACCGTAAGTCGTAGACTCAAGTGTCTTATATCATTGGAAAGCTGGACTCCTGACTTAAAAAACGTATATCTCCGATTTCATTTCCGTCATGATAGATTTTCCGCCATTTTGAATTTTGTCAAAAAACGACTTTTGCGAACTAGTCCCTGGTTTTTCGCCCGATCGGAACCAAACCAGTGCACAAATGTTCTGTGGAGTCTGAATATAAATTATAATCGAAAAAAAGTTGAAATTTCGATTTTCGGTCGCTAGGGGGCGCAAAAAGAACGTTGTGGGAGGAGCCTATTTTACTAAAATGGCTATAACTCCAGAAGTAAATTAGGTAGGTTCACCAAACTTGGTACAGGTGTGCATAACTTCAATCTGAGGTCACAGTAAAAAAATCGCGACGATCGAACACTAGGTGGCGCTATAACATGAAAAAAACATATAAAGGACTGACCGTTAGTCCGATTGACTTGAAAATTGGTATGCAGTGTCTTGGTCCAAGGCCCCATGTATGTCTATGAGGACATTGGCGTATCTCAAAAAACATGGCCGCCATCGACCAATGAAGTTTGAGCCCCAATGAGACGAGGTTAACGGAGGCCAATCGGAACGAAACTAGATGGGCATGTTTGACTCATGGCCTAAGAGGTCTGTAAGAGTTTTGAAAGAAATCGGCCACTAGTTGGCGCTAACGAGTTTTACGGCTCTGTAATCACGTGGTGTTGCACACATCCCCCCAAAATGCATATCATTTGATAGATCTCCTCATGGTGAACAACTTTGCCTCTAGAACCATTGCTGTCAATCAAATCGTTCATTAAATATTCACGAATATGTTAAAAACCTACTTTTGCGAACTAGTCCCTGGTTTTTCGCCCGATCAAAACCAGACCAGTCTAGGACAATTCTCTGGACTCTCTAGATCAATAATTATCAAAAAAAAGTTGAACTTTGCCCTTTGGTTTACTGTAATAGGGTCATTTAGAAAAGGGGCGTGTCAAAATACACTCAAAAGCCTATAAATCATAAATGAAAACTCAGAACTTGACAAAAATTGATGAGTATATGTGTCATACCATGGTGAGGAAGCATGCAAAGTTTCATGGAGATCGGACCATAGGTGGCGCTATAACTGTTAAAAAGCTTTAAAACCATACATTTCCTATGGTAAATTGCCTGTATTGGCTGTAAATTGTCTTTTCCATCTATGATCGTATACTTTTCATATCATAATGTTTAAAACCAGTGCAGTACAATTCTCTGGACTCTCTAGATCAATAATTATCAGAAAAGGTTGAACTTCTGCATTTTGATGGCTATAATAGGGTCACTTCAATATGTAGCCTTGACCAAATGTCCCCAAAAACCTATATCTCTTCAATGAATGCTCAGATCTTCTTAAAAAAAGGTCAGGACATATCACTCTAAACAAGCTTGACAAATTTTAGACAGATCGGACAAAATTTGCCTCTATAACAGTTAAAAAGTTGAAAATGATATGAATATAGTGGCATTTTAAGCCAATAAGTGGTGTTTTACTGCCCCCTGCTGTTTAAAATAGTAATTTTGTCATAATGCTGACTATCATTGTTCTATAATTCATTTTTAGAATTAACATAATCACTATTTTAACATTTACAATCACATTTAGTCAAAATTCATTGTCACATTGACAAATGTGAACCCTGAATGAGACAGTTTAATCTACAATAGAATGTGTGTGTGTGTAGTCCCATGTTTCTGAATAAATTCTGAATAATCTGATTAATAGCTTGCAAAGACATTAAATGCTTATAGACCATTAAAATATATTTTCATAATGACTTTGTGTGTGTGTGTGTGTGTGTGTGTGTGTGTGAAAAGCACCTGTGAAAACACTTTATTAATAAGTAAAATGGCCAGCAGAGGGCAGTAGAAGACCACTTATTGGCTCACTCTCATTTTGACAAACTTGATTTTCAACAGTAAATCAAAGCACTAACCAAAGCACTAACCAAACCAGTTTTTCCATGTTAAATATTATAACACAATCATTTTTTGTCAGAGTTTATCACTTCATTTTTATTGGCACTTCACATCAATGCAGCAATGTGGTAAATCATGGTAAATCACGATATAAACATGGTAAATCATAGTAAAAAATACTATTACATGGTGTATCATGGCAAATCATGCTAGCAATGTGATGAATCATGGTAATCATGCTACAATCCTGGTAAATCATTCTAGAATGTGGTATATCATGGTAAATCATCCTATAACATGGTAAATCATGGTAAACTATGTTAAATCATGCTAGATTCATGGTAAATCATACTGGAACATGGTAGATCATGAAAAATCACACTAAATTTGGTATATTATGGTAAATCATGCTAAAACATGGTCTATTCCATCTATGATGTCAATGGTTAAATGCTTGCTACATAAAACTTAATGTCTTTTGATGCTTTTGTGCTTAACGGCCTTAAAGGCCTTAACTGCTTGAACACCGCTAAATGCTGCTTGCAGCTTTAATTATTAGGTGTTCAAGCACGAAGTGCTGAAAACCTATTGTATTTGTACTGATTTTTATTATTATTATTATTATTATTCTTCTGCCGTAAAACGCGTCGTGCAGAACAAACCGTAAGGGCTGGAGCTCTGAAACTTTGTCAGATGGTAGTACAAAAATCGAGGAGAGCCTCAGAAAGTATGACCCCGATTGGCCTATAGGTGGCGCTACAGCAATCAATTGCGCGAAGCTGCTCATAACTCCTAAACCGTATGTCGTAGACTCAAGTGTCTTATATCATTGGAAAGCTGGAGGCCTGACGTAAAAAACGTATATCTCCGATTTCATTTCCGGTATGCAAATTTTTCCGCCATTTTGAATTTTGTCAAAAACCTATTTTTGCGAACTAGTCCCTGGTTTTTCGCCCGATCAAAACCAAACAAATGCATACATGTTGTCTGAAGTCTGAATATCAATAATCATTGAAAAAAAGTTGAATTTTCGATTCACGGTCGCTAGGGGGAGTAAAATGATCGTTGTGGGAGGAGCCTATTTTACTAAAATGGCTATAACTCGAGAAGTAAATGAGATATCTTCACCAATCTCAAGAGACATGTGTATGAGGACAGTCTGAGGTCACAGTAAAAAAACCGCGTCGATCTAACACTAGGTGGCGCTATAACATTAAATAAACATAAAAAGGGCTATGACCACCTGACCGTTAGTCCGATTGACTTGAAAATTGGTATGCAGTGTCTTGGTCCAAGGTGCCATGAATGTGTATGAGGAAATTGGCATAACTCAAAAAACATGGCCGCCATCGGCCAATGAATTTGAGCACCTATTAGACAAGGTTAACGGAGGCCAATCGGAACGAAACTCGATGGGCATGTTTGACTCATGGCCCAAGAGGTCTGTAAGAGTTTTGAAAGAAATTGGCCACTAGTTGGCGCTAACAAGTTTTATGGCTCTGTAATCACGTGGTGTTGCACACATCCCCAAAATATGCATATCATTTGATAGATCTCCTCAGGCTGAACAACTTTGCCTCTAGAACCATTGCTGTCAATCAAATCGTTCATTAAATATTCACGAATATGTTAAAAACCTACTTTTGCGAACTAGTCCCTGGATTTTCGCCCGATCAGAACCAGACCAGTCTAGGGCAATTCTCTGGACTCTCTAGATCAATAATCATTGAAAAAAAGTTGAACTTTTGCATTTTTCGTATGGCTATAACAGGGTAATTTAGAAAAGGGGCGTGTCAAATACACACAAAAGCCTATAAATCATAAATAAAAACTCAGAACTTGACAAAAAATGATGAGCATATGTGTCATACCATGGTGAAGAAGCATGCAAAGTTTCATGGAGATCGGACAATAGGTGGCGCTATAACTGTTGAAAAGCTTTAAAACCATGCATTTCCTATGGTAAATTGCCTGTATTGGCTGTAAATGGCCTTTTCCATCTATGATCATAAAATCTAAATGTTTAAAACCGGTGCAGTACAATTCTCTGGACTCTCTACATCAATAATTATCAGAAAAGGTTGAACTTCTTCATTTGAATGGCTATAATAGTGTAAATTGGATGGCTGTAACATTTTGGATGGCTATAACAGCCAATAAGTGGTATTTTACTGCCCCCTGCTGTCATTTCATCATACTACTCCCTAATATTGTTATATATAATTGAAATGTAGACTTTATTAAATCATTATTTTAACATTTACAATCAGATTTTGTCCAAATTCATCTATTGGAGTATTATGGACTGCATTTATTTATTTTATTTATTACTATTTACAATTGTGTCACAGGAAGGCTAAAATACGAAAGTATAACGTTGGGCCACGCCCCCCAAGTACAAATTCACTCATAACTCGAAAACAGAAAGTCTCTGCACGCTAGGTAAGGTTCTCTCGGGGTTCTTGATCCAAATCTATCGTCGCGGGGCTCGGGAACGCCCCCCGCGACGAATTCTTAGTTAATGTTAACTAATGTAGTTAACATTAACTAAGAATGAACAATACTCCTTCAGCATTTGTTAATCTTTGTTAATGTTAATTTCAACATTTACAAATACTTTATTCAAATCTTGTTAACATTAGTTAATGCACTGTGAACTAACATGAACTAACAATGAACAGCTGGATTTGTATTAACTAATGTTAACAAAGATGAACAAAAACAGTAACAAATGTATTGCTCATGGTTCATGTTAATTAATACATTAACTACTGTTTAATAAATGAACCTTATTGTAAAGTGTTACCGACATTTTTAATCTTTTTTATCAGCTTTCAGCATTGGCTAACAAACAAACGCTTAAAGCTATTTTTTTATTAGTATTATTATAGTTTTATATTATTACATCACAAAGAAATATGTTAAATAATTGCTTATACACCATTAAAAGAGATTTTCACAATAACATATCCCGTGTGTGTGTGTGTAAGCATATGTCTACATTTGAATGCAAAATCTCTTGTGTGACCAGCAGAGGGCAGTAGAAGACCACTTATTGGCTCACTTTCATTTTGACACACTTGATTAGGGATGGGAATTGATAAGAATTTAACAATTCCGATTCCATTATCGATATTGCTTATCGATTCGATTCCTTATCGATTCTCTTATCGATTCTCATTGGGTGAGGGAATAAGTAAAAATTTGTTTGTTTGTATTAACTTATTGAACTTATAACTTATTTTGTTTGTTAATTATTATTAACTCGCTGACACAGCACAGAGTATTAGGGGTGTGAACCTACAATGGTCTCACGGTTCGGTACGATTATCATGTTATCGATTCAGTTCAATTTGATATCTCGATGCATTACATGCACTGCATCCTCAATTTTACTTCAAAAGTGATGTGTGTGTGCGTGCGCGTGTTCACCCGTTCGTGAAGTCGCAGTGACAGAAACAGTGACATTCCAGTTTAAGTTGTGTGTGCGCGCGCGCGCGCGTCTCAGATGAGTATGTGCCTGGAGAGTTTTGCGCATCTCGTGTGTGTAGAGTTTGCATGTATGCGTGAGCGACTTTAGGTGTGTCGTTGTGCATTTCATATGTATTTGTTTGAGCATTCAGCAGTATACATGTATGTTTGACTACTTAGTATACGTGTATATGCAAGTGTTTCATATTTGTGTGTGTGAATGAAGTTTGATTTAAGCCCTAGACGGCACCTCATATATTGTCGTCTTTTCGCGTGAAATATAACCAAACGAGCGCTTCTGCCTCGATGTTATGTTTGATGCGTTCTGAATCAAAATAACGCAGCTCGTGTGTGACGTCATGACACATTTGCAACGAGAGGAACCGATAAGCGGAATCGTTAAGCAGGCATACTAACGGTTCCAGGGAATTGGTTAACTGGGCACCGGTTCTGAAGAAGAAACATGGTAAATCATTAGCTGCGTCCCAATGTGCATACTACGCCCTAAATAGTATTGAAAATTACTAATGTCACATACTATTTAGGATGGATAGTAGGCTATGCACATTGGGACGCAGCTATTGTAAACAATAGCCTACTATTACATGGTGTATCATGGCAAATCATGCTATAATCCTGCGGTAAATCATTCTACAGGGTATCCGCGGGTCCTTAAAAAGTCTTAAATTAGATTTTAAAAATGTATGGCCTTAAAAAGTCTTAAAAAGTCTTATTTTGACTTATGAAAGGTCTTAAATTTTCAATGGCAATTTGAGTTAGACATATCTAAATATTTTCCAAATTAAAACTATCTAATTAGCGTACTTTTTTATTTACTATTCGTTCTTTGTGGATTTGCTCGTTCACGTGACATTTCGCGTCACATTCGCGCCAGCATTACGTCTGTCTCCTGCACGCGAAACAGCAGGAGAGGAGAAGAAAGCTGGTTAATTTCAGTTCAATTGTAAGTTTATTCTTTATGTGCGTAGTGGTGTGCGATGTGTATTGTCTATTATGATATTGTAATCATTGTTTTACTTTAACGTTAACTATGTACGAGGGCGCACTGCGAGCTGACATCGCATTTGTCTCTCATGCTTGCTTTCACTGCGTGATGTGTCAGTGCAGTTATAGGTATGTTCCCTAATAGACGTATAAAGTTTTTGTATTTTATATATCATATGTTGTTATCATACAATATTACATCAGCAAGAGGGCTGTTTTCCCGTGCACAATCACAAATAAATATCTGAAATGCTTAAGGACCACAAAAAGAGATTTTCACAATATCATAACCCAAAATTGTGTGTGTGTGTGTGTGTGTGTGTGTGTGTGTGTGTGTGTGTGTAAGCATGCACAATGGAATTCACATTGAAAGACTGGTTTGCTTTAGTGCACAATACTGATTAAACCAAGTAGTTCAAAATAAAAGTGGTACTATAGCAATAAGTGGTCTTCTACTACCCTCTGCTGGACATTATACTTATTAATAGTCTTTTCACATGTGCTTTTGCATTCATATATTTAGACACTAAAAAATAACCTTATGTGACAATTACTATAATAACACAATCATATTTTGTCTTTCAATTCACTTTACTGTTCTGAAGCTTCACATAATTTCTAGCAACGTGGTAAATAATGGCAAATCACGATAGAAACATGGTAAATCACAGTAAATAATATTATTACATGGTGTATCATGGTAAATCATGCTAGCAATGTGATTAATCATGGTAAAGCATGTTACACTCCTGGTAAATCATCCTATAACATGGTAAATCAAGGTAAACTAAGACAAATCAAGGTAAACTATGATAAAGCATGCTAGAATCATATTACATCATAGGCTACTAGAATGTGTTCAATTGTGGTAAATCATGCAAGAATAGGGTAAACCATGGTGAATCATACTAGAACTCGGTATATCATAGTAAACTATGGTAAATCATACTGTAAGATAGTAAATCATTAACAATCACACTGAAATGTTGTATATCATGGCAAATCATGCTAAAACATGGTCTATTCCATCTATGATGTCAGTGGTTAAATGCTTGCTACATAAACCTTAATGTCTTTTGATGCTTTTGAGCTTAACTGTCTTAACTGTCTTAAATGCTTGAACACCGCTAAATGCTGCTAGCAGCTTTAATTATTATTATTATTATTATTCTTCTGCCGTAAAACGCATCGTGCAGACAAAACCGTAAGTGCTAGAGACTTGAAACTTTGTCAGATGGTAGTACAAAAATCGAGGAGAGCTTATCAAATTATGAGCCCGATTGGCCCATAGGTGGCGCTATAGCAACCAATTGCGCGTAACTGCTCATAACTCCTAGACCGTAAGTCGTAGACTCAAGTGTCTTATATCATTGGAAAGCTGGACTCCTAACTTAAAAAACGTATATCTCCGATTTTATTTGCGTCATGATAGATTTTCCGCCATTTTGAATTTTGTCAAAAAACGACTTTTGCGCACTAGTCCCTGATTTTTTGCCCGATCGGAACCAAACCAGTGCACAAATGTTCTGTGGAGTCTGAATATAAATTATAATCGTAAAAAAGTTGAAATTTCGATTTCCGGTCGCTAGGGTGCGCAAAAAGAACGTTGTGGGAGGAGCCTATTTTACTAAAATGGCTATAACTCGAGAAGTAAATGAGATATCTTCACCAAACTTGACACACGTGTGTATGAGGACAGTTTGAGGTCACAGTAAAAAAATTGCGTCGATCTAACACTAGGTGGCGCTATAACATGAAAAAAACATATAAAGGGCTGACCGTTAGTCCGATTGCCTTGAAAATTGGTATGCAGTGTCTTGGTCCAAGGCCCCATGTATATGTATGAGGACATTGGCGTATCTCAAAAAACATGGCCGCCATCGACCAATGAATTTGAGACGAGGTTAACAGAGGCCAATCGGAACGAAACTCGATGGGCATGTTCGACTCATGGCCTAAGAGGTCTGTAAGAGTTTTGAAAGAAAAAGGCCACTAGTTGGCGCTAACGAGTTTTACGGCTCTGTAATCACGTGGTGTTGCACACATCCCCCCAAAATGCATATCATTTGATAGATCTCCTCATGGTGAACAACTTTGCCTCTAGAACCATTGCTGTCAATCAAATCGTTCATTAAATATTCACGAATATGTTAAAAACCTACTTTTGCGAACTAGTCCCTGGTTTTTCGCCCGATCAAAACCAGACCAGTCTAGGACAATTCTCTGGACTCTCTAGATCAATAATTATCAAAAAAAAGTTGAACTTTGCCCTTTGGTTCAATGTAACAGGGTCATTTAGAAAAGGGGCGTGTCTAAATACACTCAAAAGCCTATAAATCATAAATGAAAACTCAGAACTTGACAAAAATTGATGAGCATATGTGACATAACATCATTAACAAGCATGCAAAGTTTTATGGAGATTGGACCATAGGTGGCGCTATAACTGTTAAAAAGCTTTAAAACTATATATTTCCTATGGTAAATTGCCTGTATTGGCTGTAAATTGTCTTTTCCATCTATTATGTCAGTGGTTAAATGTATGCTTAATAAAACTTAATGTCTTTTGATGCTTTTGTGCTTAACGGCCTTAAAGGCCTTAACTGCTTGAACACCGCTAAATGCTGCTTGCAGCTTTAATTATTATTATTATTTCATTTATATTTTGATTTTATATATATATATATATATACATACATAGGGCTGTGAAATGATTAATCGTGATTAATCGCATCCAAAATCAAAGTTTGTGTTTACATAATATATTTGTGAGTACTGTGTATAATTATTTTCTATATATAAATACACACACACATCTATATATTTAAAAAAAAATGTGTTATTTATATATAAAATATTTATATTTATATATAATACAAATTATATATATATATATATATATATATATATATATATATATACACAGTGTATATATAAGCAAATATTTCTTAAATATGTGTGTATTTATATATACAAAATAATTATACACAATCCTCACACATATATTACCGGTATGTAAACACAAACTTTTATTTTGGATGCGATAAATCGTTTCTATATATATATATATATATATATATGTGTGTGTGTGTGTGTGTATGTATGTATGTATATATTATATTGGCCACTCTAAAGAATTGGTTCAAAGTTAGAGTTGGAAACATTCTTACATTCTTTCTTGTCTGACACACCTGAATGAAAGGCTCATTATGCGGGTCATTGTCTCCTGCGGGTCATTGTCTTCTCTAATTATTCATGATAGGGGTTGGGCCATTAACGCCCATTCGCATATTGCCTTTCCAAACAAAGAAATGGGTAACACTTTATAATAACTACACGCTAATAATAATTAGTTAAGCATGAGTAAACAGGTAATTCATCATTCATAAAGCATTAATAGACATTAATAAGCAGTTTATAAATACAGCTATAAATGCACTCTTCTTGATTTACAAGCATATCTATAATTAATTTAATAATTGTATTTTCATCCTTTATTAATGATCAATTTATTATTTCTAAGTGAATAATTGCATTTTTTATAAACCAGTTATTTAAGAGTTTTCAGTGGTTCATAAGATTACTTAGAACGTGTAAGTAAATGATTAATAAACTATTTAAATGTACATTCATACATCTTATAATTCAGACATATAGTGATGGTTACTTAGTGTGTTAATAAATGCTTTATTAACATGTATGCTGTAATTCAGGGTTAATTCGGGTAGTTATAAAGCATTTAGTAGTGGTCAGTTAACTATGTTTGTGAGCTCATCTAAAGTGAGGACTATTCATGCCTTGTAAAGCATTTATAAAGGAGATTTAAAGGCTGTTAAATATTTCTGTGTTCTGTATCACTGTGTTGTGTTTGTTACATTTTACTGTTTAGAAGATTGATGCGCCTTTAAATCTCCTTTATAAATGCTTTACAAGGCATGAATAGTCCTCACTTTAGATTAGCTCACAAAATAGTGACCACTACTAAATGCTTTATAACTACCTGTATTTACTCCATTTACTTACACTTTCTAAGTGATCTTATGAATGACTGACAACTCTTAAATAACTGGTTTGTAAATAATGCTATACTTCATTTAGAAATTATTAATTGATCATTAACAAAGTATGAAAATACAATCATTAAACGCATTATAGATATGCTTATAAATCAAGAAAAAAGCGTTTATAGCTGTATTTATAAACTGCTTATTAATGTCTATTAATGCTTTATAAATGATGAATTAACTGTTTACTCATGCTTAACAAATGATTAATAGCATGCAGTTATTATAAAGTGTTACCAAAAAAGGTTTTTCACAATTTAAAGCAGCACTATGTAACTTTTTCAACCTTTATAATATTTTTCCAAAACCCTTGTGATGGCACATCGACTTACAATAGGTTGAATGACAGTTCTGCCATAGCCGGACAGTGTCTGTATCGCTTTTACTGGCACTATGTAACTTCGGGTTTTGGGTAGGAACCCAAGCACAAAAAAAAAATTTGACTGCTTTACGGCATACATCACTTCCCCCGCGTCCTCAAATTCTAACGTGCGGGCCCAACGAGCGTTTTTTTTTTTTTTTTTTTTTTACCTCTGTATGTTGTCATGGCTGAAGCAGCATGGAAAACCAAGAAGCCAAAGGTTTTGTCAGAGGACAGTAGAAAGAGAAAAAGGGAGAGTGACCAAATAAAAGGCAGGACGAGGATCAATAGTGGTCCAGCGTTCACTCGCTGGCGTGAGCTAAAGGAGGAGGAGGGGTGCCCGACCGATGATGCCCGTCAAAAACTAAATAAATCAGTAAGCCTATGTCTTAACGGTTTGTACAAGTTTGGTAGGGGCTACATTCTTGCAAGTAAATAATACATGATTAGACGGACACAATAAAAGGATAACTATCCTATGTCTGCAGGCTGATTGTCATGTTTGTTTATTTATTTTTCAGGTGAAAGTGTCTTGCCTCAGGCTATAATGCAAATCGATTTTTCAAATTTGCAGATTCATCTATGGTAGCTTGATATTAATAATTGACGATATGGCTATTACCTACCACACAAACATTGAATTGAATTAGCATATCCATTCTGTAAAACAGTAACCAATAGGCTACTATAAAGACGCTGACTTGTAAACGTGAGCTACGTGATCTTTTGGCGTTTAAAAAAAATAAATAATAATGTACCTTGGATAAAGACATTTCACACGCAACACTGGAGTCTGCCCAAGACGTGAGAACGCCTTCCTTCTGCAGAGTTCGGGGGTATCGTTTGTCAACAAATGCACGCATGTATTCCCTGGTGTAACGATGACAGATTTTACGACAGTAGTAGGACAGAACTGTTTCCCAACTGTAGGGGGACCCCCAGAGCAAAATTTCAAAAGTTACCTAATGCTGCTTTAAAACAATCTATTGTTTTATGTGAATGATTAGGCAGGATGATTTTCAGATCATTTTGAAGCAAAAACTCTAGGCGACAACATCCATTAGTCAAAAGTCTTGTGGGCGCATATTTAGTATGTGTTTTGTGGCCTTATTTCAGAAACTTTATTTTTTTGTTTTTTTCAATAACCATGCATAAACAATATTCTCTCAAAAATACAAACATGTGCATATATGTTGCTCACATATTATGGTAACCCTGTTTCTGCTAAATAGAGTATCATTTCACCTGTGCCATTAATATGTTTAGAATCAACTGAAAAAAGCACAAATGTCAGGCATGTCAGAACATCTCAAGGACCCCCAAAACACCTTAGACCCCAGGGGGTTAAGGTCTTTAATTACACTTAAATTACTATTTGACTCAGATTTAGGTTGAAATGGCAATTAATTATTGTTCTTTGTTCTAATACTATGAATTATGCTGTACCATGTACAGTGAGGAAAATAAGTATTTGAACACCTGTGAAAATCAATGTTAATATTTGGTACAGTAGCCTTTGTTTGCAATTACAGAGGTCAAACGTTTCCTGTAGTTTTTCACCACTAGACTGATCTAGAGAAGATCTGTGTGGAGGAGTGGGCCAAGATCCCTCCTGCAGTGTGTGCAAATTTTGACCCACTCCTCCACACAGATCTTCTCTAGATCAGTCAGGTTTCTGGGCTGTCGCTGAGAAACACGGAGTTTGAGCTCCCTCCAAAGATTCTCTATTGGGTTTAGGTCTGGAGACTGGCTAGGCCACGCCAGAACCTTGAGATGCTTCTTACAGAGCCACTCCTTGGTTATCCTGGCTGTGTGCCATTGTCATGTTGGAGGACCCAGCCTCGACCCATCTTCAATGCTCTAACTGAGGGAAGGAGGTTGTTCCCCAAAATCTCGCAATACATGGCCCCAGTCATCCTCTCCTTAATACAGTGCAGTCGCCCTGTCCCATGTGCAGAAAAACACCCCCAAAGCATGATGCTACCACCCCCATGCTTCACAGTAGGGATGGTGTTCTTGGGATGGTACTTTCTTCTTCCTCCAAACACGGCGAGTGGAATTATGACCAAAAAGTTCTATTTTGGTCTCATCTGACCACATGACTTTCTCCCATGACTCCTCTGAATCATCCAAATGGTCATTGGCAAACTTAAGAAGGGCCTTGACATGTGCTGGTTTAAGCAGGGGAACCTTCCGTGCCATGCATGATTTCAAACCATGACGTCTTAGTGTATTACTAACAGTAACCTTGAAACGGTGGTCCCAGCTCTTTTCAGGTCATTGACCAGCTCCTCCCGTGTAGTTCTGGGCTGATTTCTCACCTTTCTTAGGATCATTGAGACCCCACGAGGTGAGATCTTGCATGGAGCCCCAGTCCGAGGGAGATTGACAGTCACGTTTAGCTTCTTCCATTTTCTAATGATTGCTCCAACAGTGGACCTTTTTTCACCAAGCTGCTTGGCAATTTCCCCGTAGCCCTTTCCAGCCTTGCGGAGGTGTACAATTTTGTCTCTAAAGATCTTTGGACAGCTCTTTGGTCTTGGCCATGTTAGTAGTTGGATTCTTACTGATTGTATGGGGTGGACAGGTGTCTTTATGCAGCTAACGACCTCAAACAGGTGCATCTAATGTAGGATAATAAATGGACTGGAGGTGAACATTTTAAAGGCAGACTAACAGGTCTTTGAGGGTCAGAATTCTAGCTGATAGACAGGTGTTCAAATACTTATTTGCAGCTGTATCATACAAATACCGTATATACCCGAATATAAGACGACCCCCCCCCCCACCATTTTCCAGACTTATTTTTGGGGGAAATAGATTTTTGTGGAAAAAAATCTGGTTTTCAACAGAAAATAATTTTAAGAGCAAATTTCCGAGGCGTTGTTCCAAATGCCTCGCATCACCTGTCGTCGGCGGAGACGTCACATATATTGGCCATATATTGGAGACGTCCTGATTGGCCATGACTGCAGCTGCCCTGAGTGCGACGGGATGGATTTAACCACCCTGCGGGGTCGTCTGGCCGCTTTCGACGACGATCCAGCTCCCGCTCTCTCTCTCCCTCTGCTCGAGCCGCGCAAGAAAATGCGCCGTTCACAGAGGATGCCAGAGTGGACGGAGACAAGCGAGCAGAGACACAGTTCACATATCCCGTCTTTTGCGCGCTCAAGTTCGTTATTTCAAATGTAGGCGCGCGGAATGCGCGCTCATAATGGAAGCGACGCGCTCGTTTTTTCCAAGCGTGTCCGCGCCACATCGGGATCCTCGGCGCTCTCGTCAGTCGACGGCACGGGAGAAAAAGGCTATCAATCGATTCCTCCACTCGAATATAAGATGACCCTGAATATAAGACCCCCCATTTTTCAGCCTATTTTTAAGACAAAAACCTCGTCTTATATTCAGGTATATACAGTAAATAGTTAAAAAATCATACATTGTGATTTCTGGATTTTTTTTTTTGATTATGTCTCTCACAGTGGACATGCACCGACGATGACAATTTCAGACCCCTCCATGATTTCTAAGTGGAAGAACTTGCAAAATAGCAGGGTATTCAAATACTTATTTTCCTCACTGTTCTAATATTTCATGTTTATTTTATATGTAGCCCCCATATAACTGCATAAATATGTAAGTGCATAAAGAGAAAATCTAGAATCTTGCCTAATGTGTCTCATGCTCAATCTAACCCAGATTCTACACAGATTTGCAGTTTAAATTAAACTCCATTCTGTGTTTTAGCTACAGCCTTGACTTCCACGCCGCTGCTTCCTCAAATCCATTCCACTCGCTCATTCAGAGTCCAGGTAGTTCCAGCTCAGTTTAATCACCGTTCTATATTAATGCGCTGTTTTCATTGAAACACACACGTGACTCGCACACAGAGAGAAAGGAGATCGCGCTGCTCACACAGAAACATTTAGGAGCTTATCAACGCTCCCACAACTTTAAGTAGTAAAATAGCTTTGCTACTGAATCACTACAAACAAAACTTAAAGGTGCCGTAGGTGATTCTCTGTAGAAACATTTTCTCCTCATATCCTGATAGCTCACTCTAATCAGTCTAAATGTATTTTTATAAATATATGTCGTCTGTGAAAGGCATTGGACCATAAAATGTTCGTACAATCGATGTGTTCGGTCGGTCAGTGTGTGTTTGCATACACACTGCACAGCCAGTTTACACTTCCTTCAGAACCGACTACAAGTGGCCTTGTAAAAGTATGGACCGAAAGTATTGACCAAGCTGCTGATCGCTCGCTGCTATACCGATACTGTTCTCTGGTGGCTCGCGCACAGTCTTCACTCGGACATGCGCTTAAATCTATCACTGTTGAGGAGACTCTATTTGCTCCGGTGAAATCACAAAACAAAATGCACACAAACGTGTCCCTGATATACAGCCTTGATGAACATATTCGGTTTCTATGAAAAAAAAAAAAACTATACGAGTGTGGATTAGAACCCAGAAAGTTCTGCCCCTAGATTGCATTAAAGCACACAAAAAAAGGATAAGGATCTGCATTTATTCACGTGAAAATTCACGGCACTAAGAATATATGTTAGTAGATCTCATTAAATGACAAATGTACCCAAAATGACACAATAAACTATTGAAATTGTTTTCTGGACATCATAATGTTATTTTTCTCAAATTGTTAATGTACACATGTATTGTATCTGATTTAACATTGTACAGCCACCATCAGCGCGATGACCATCGCTGGGCCTCTGGGTCGTTCTGTCATTACGCATCGCAATTTGATTGGCTGATAACACACATCAGTCAAGTCAAGTCATCTTCATTTATATAGTGATTTTAACAATGTCGATTGTTCCAAAGCAGCTTTACAGAGATAATAGGAAATCAAAGTAACAGAGATTGTTTGGGCTTCATGACAGCTCTAGAATAAAGTTATTTTCCAGCTAAAGTTAGTTTTAATTGATTCCCTTCCCACGCAACGATCATTAGTTATTAACTTAGGGCAGGGCCGTCGCCAGAACTAACCAAATGGGGGGGCATTTAATTTTCATAGGGGGGCACACTTTTTTTAATGATCTGAGACAGACCAAAACAACAACCCATATTAGACTATAACTAAAATAGACCACAATAGTCTTGTTTTGTTCATTTTATTCAAATAAAATACTTCACCGGATGATCTCAACGTCTCTGTTTATTTTCTCTTAACATTTCCACTAGTAGCCTATATTTTTTTGTTAATCTGCATGGTTCGTCACATACAAAATGGATAACATATAGCAATTAAAATTTAGCAATGTAGCAGCCAAATTCTCCATTCCTACCATCTCATTAGCTCCAGAGTCGTCTCCACACACGTTGTTGTTGGTCAAAGTCGTCTTTGTCAACGACGAATCTTTAAACTAGGGCTGTCAACTTTAGTCGTTTAGTCGACTAATCGGTCGATGCCGTCTTGGTCGACTGACATTCTTATTGGTCGACCAGTTGCATTTTTTTTTTTTTTACCAATAGAAAGAAATTTTCAATGATTTACTCCTTGATATTTATTCCTTTTATAAGCAGTTAAATATTACTGTATTCTAAATATAATTAGCCTATGGTTTATCCCCAACTTTAAATGCTTTAATTTAGGCTATTTTGTAACAGCGCCACAGTTTAGCGCACACACATAGAACACTCGGTTCGCACCTGTGGCCGGCTGCGCTGCTGCTTCGTGCTCAGTAAGGGATATAGGTAGTTTAGCTGTATTCATTCAGTTAGAACGCTACTGTTTCGGTTTTTATACACTAAGGGCCCTATTTTAACGATCTGAAACGCAAGTGTCAAAGCGCAAAGCGCAAGTAACTTTGTGGGCGGATCCCGGCGCTGTTGCTATTTTCCCGGCGGGATAAATGCCTCTTGCGCCTGGCGCAAATCTAAAAGAGGTTGGTCTGAAGTAGCTTCATTATTCATAGGTGTGGTTTGGGCATAACGTGGAATAAACCAATCAGAGCGTCATCTCACATTCCCTTTAAGAGCAGGTGCGCATGTTGCATGGCGGATTGCTATTATAACGGCGGATTTACCAGGCGCGCGTCAGGAGCGGTTCACAGCCGAGGAGACCGACGTTCTTGTCAGAACCGTGAAAGACAGAGAAGTGACGTTGTATTGCGTGTTTTGCGTGCACCTGTAAACTATGGCATAAACCCTCATGCAGTAACACCCTCAGACGGCACTGTTTATTGACTGTCTGAAGTAGAATGCATGCAGAAATAACAAGAAATTCAACGTTCAAATCAGACTTCTCTATCTATCTCTCTATCTATCTCTCTATCTATCTATCTATCGATCGATCGATCGATCGATCGATCGATCGATCGATCTATCGATCGATCTATCGTGGGTGGGTTTCTCCCATCCCCATACAAATCAGCGTCGGTTAAACAGGCGTGGGAGGAAAAAAACTCAATTTTCATGGACACCACAATGATTTCCCTCATGTGTTAATATTTTTCCTTGTTATAATGTATGATTTGCACAAATAAAAACTGCTGCATCTGTGTTGAGGAGAGAATCAAAGTGTATGCGGACTATGCGCGTTGTGCACCGCTACATTATGGCCAAGCATGCGCGCTTAAAATAGCATAATGAACAACGCGGAACGCGCCACTGACTTTAGACTAGTTTTTTTCTGGTCAGTGGCGCAATTGTTTTATAGAACAGCAAAATAGCATGAGGGAAAGTTTGCGCCAGAACACGCCTCCTCTTTGCGCTGAACCGCCCCGGGTGCGCAAGTGTATTTCTTAGTTAACCGACGTGTGTCTGTGGAGGGAAAAGCACGCTTTGCGCGGGTGCAAAATAGGAATGATACATGCGTCAGTGTACAAAGTCATTTGCGCCGAGTGCAAGATATAGCCCTATATGTTTTTATCTCGATGCGGGCGTGGACGCACTTGGGAAAAAAAGAGCGCGTCGCACCGCGACCACGTTGCTTCCATCATGAGCGCGCACACCGCGCGCCTACATTTGAAATCGAACTTGAGCGCGCAAAAGACGTGAGCAGTCCCTTTAACGGCTTTATCATGCTGACTCAATAGATTGTGTTTTCTTAATATGTTTTTGTTTTTATTTGTACACTTGACGCATTTGAAAATAGCCTAAATAATGTAACAAAACGAAAATAAACGTATATGCGGTCCTACAATACAGCCTATTATTATTAGGATTGTTTTTTAGGCTCTTAATTGGGTTTTTGTGTGTGTTTGTTTTAAAAAGCCTAGATCGGCTGGACAAAAGTTAACCCATAGCTTTGAAAGTAAAGAAGAATATACAGCCTGTATAGACGAGAGCTTTTGTTAGGATTTTTCATTGTGGCAGATAGCAGTTATATTTTGTGTAGCGTGTGGTGTGGTCAGGTGCGCGATTGTGACTGTTACTATAGACCTAGGACAGTGCTCCTCACTTTTTGCAGTTAAAAAAAAAAATCACTTAATTTTCAAAGAATTGTATTATTATTATAGTTTTATGTATTTTTGATGTTTTTTCGTCATTGTTTTATAAATGCTCTATGACAATTGCTAAAAAATGTTCAATCAAAACATCGCGTCTTTTTTTTTTTTTGTCGACTAATCGTTGCAGGACAAGACTTTGGTCGACTAAGGATTTCTTTGGTTGACTACAGCCCTACTTTAAACCACTTTCTTATATCCATAGCTAAGCTTTGCTGTAGGCCTACAAAACCGCCAGAATTTGATTCTGAGATTGCATGTGCTTAACTCAATTATTTGCATGGTTTATATGATATATATACTTACACACAAACTGCATATTGTAATTTGAATAAATAAAAGTACTAACACAAAAATAACATATTGAAAGGTCTGCTGCTGGAGACTTGCCATTGGCTGTTGTTTTTGAATAATTAATGAGGTAGGTCTTTGCAAGGTTTGGGGGCTGTTTTGGGATGTTTTAACAGTCATTTATGAATACAATTATATTTCAAGTTACGTTCTCTTCTGTGTAATAATGCGTTGAATAATGAATTTCTGAATCATTTCTGAAGATAATGTGTAATGCATTTCTACCGTTGTAAAGCTTATCGTTCCTGTGAGATAAGTTCAGCGGAAACACATGAGCTATAATTGAAAGTAATTACAGTCGTAAACGTTTAAAGTCCCTGTAAAGGCAATTTCGGAAAAAAATTCTAGACACATTATAAATGTTAGAAATGTATTGCTTAAACATATTACAAAGACTGTGAACTGTGAAGTACTGAATTGTGGAGTTAGACCGTTAAACAGTTTTTTACCATTGCTATTTCCCGGATTTTCTGGGCGGGGCTAAAACAGGGCTCGATGACGCACGGGAGCCTCTGAGCTCCTAGACACGCCCCTACTTGATGACGCACTGGAGCCGCTGAGGCTGGCCGCTCCTAACAATATTATATAGAGCACATTCACATCAGTTTGCCGCTCATTCGCGAGTTGCTGTCAGTACTATATAACGTTAATTAGTAACAGCCTACAGATTGCTAGCTAGCTATGCCTTCGTCACGGAAATGCGTACTACCTGGATGCGATCACCGGATCACGTACAAAACATATCGGTGTCCTTATTTACATTTCCAAAAAACGATTACATCAAGAAGAAGTGGATTAATTTTGTGAAGAGCCACCTTGATGGAGAGCTGAGGATCACCGCCAATACCCACCTCTGTAAGTGATCATTTTACACGGGATAGTTTTATAAACTTTCGTCGGAGACAACTGGGATTCACTGATAATCCGCTGTTACTGGTGAATGGGGCCGAACCGACTCCCGCCTCAGCCGTCATCCTCCCGTCGCGCCGACAACTGGTGCCATCATCGGCAGTGCGTGCCCACCGTGCGAGCATCCATTCCGGCTGTATAGTTGAGTGTGGCGACGGGAGACAGCAGCTTTCCCGCGAGTGGGCGTGGTTTCAGCGCAGCCAGCGGCGTTTGAGAGCAGAGATTACTGCTCTTTTTTTTTTTTATAAGATTTTAATAGCTTATTTTATGTACTTGCTGGCTTTTTTTATCATTCAAATTTGAATTATTGACACGGCCCCCCCAATGCCCCCCTTTGGCGACGAGCCTGACTTAGGGGCTGCTAATACGACACCGCTTTAACAGAAAACTCTGACGTTCTCTCTACGCAAACTTTAAAAACGTGAACCTGTGAGAACGCTGATGGCGTATTAATAGCTCATTCTATAGGGATGCGCTTTTGAATATATGTGTGCACACATGTAGTCCTTCCCTACAAAACCAACCCTCAACAAACTACTTGTCTGGCCTTAAAATTTATAACACAGAATTTTATCGCTTCGGCGTAGCCACGTGAACCGGAACTATCCCGACAATGATTATCTGTACAGAGGTAAAGGGAAGGAGGAGGCCTTCACAGGGAGAGACTAGTGACACTTCAGGACTGCGTTGTCGTCGTGTCCAGGCGCAGGTCCTTCATCAGATCTGAATATGGCCTGGATCCGGCGGACTGCGGTTAACCTCGGGATAAACAGAGAGACTAATATTAGCGTAGATGCCATTCCTCTTATGATGTAAACAGTCAGGATTTATGGGAAGTGTTCCGGCTGACCTAATCTATGCAGTCTAACATTGAATTAACAGTGTGTAGTCTATAGTGTGTTATGTGTATGCAAGGTCAAAGAGATGTGTTTTTAGTCTAGATTTGAACTGACAGAGTGTGTCTGCTTCCGGACAATGGTAGGAAGACTGTTCCACAGTTTTGGTGCTAAATAGGAAAAGGATCTACCGCCTGCAGTTGATTTTGATAGTCTAGGTATTATCAACTGGCCGGAGTTTTGAGATCGCAATAGACGTGAAGGACTTTAATGCGTTAAGAGCTAGCTCAAGTACTGGAGCTAAACCATTTAGTGCTTTGTAAGTAATCAACAATATTTAAAAATGTATACGGTGTTTAATAGGGAGCCAATGCAGTGTTGACAGAACCGGGCTAATATGGTCATACTTCCTGGTTCTGGTAAGAACTCGAGCTGCTGCGTTTTGGACCAGATTTAATTTGTTTATTTAGCGTGCAGGGCAACCACCCAGTAGACTCTAGAGCATTACAGTAATCTAGTCTTGATGTCATGAACGCATTAACTAATTGTTACGCATTCATCAATGAGAGCATATGACGTAATTTAGATATATTTTTAAGATGGAAAAATGTGGTTTTACAGATACTAGACACGTGGCTTTCAAATGAAAGATTGGTATCAGAGAGCACACACACACACACACCCACACCCACACACACACACACACACAGGTTCCTAACCGAAGACGAAGACTTAATAGAGCAGCCATCAGGTGTTAGACAATATTCTAACACTTGGTCTGGTTCACACAACTGGGTCCTTTTCAAAAACAACCTTAAAGACTCTTTAATCAGAGGTCAGAAATGTGACCACTGACTGTCCGCTGCGTTTATATTGTGTTATATTGTATTATTATGTTTATTTTAACCAGTGGTGGAATGTAACGAAGTACAAATACTTCGTTACTTTACTTAAGTACATTTTTCACGTATCTGTACTTTACTTAAGAAGAATCAATAGTGCATACTTTTTACTTTTACTTCGTTACATTTTGCAGCAATTATTATACTTTCTATTCCACTACATTTCTACAATGTTCTGTTACATTTTCGTTAAATTTTCTGATCAGTTTTTCCCCTCTGCCAAAACGTCATCCTGACCGTCCGTTCGTCGCACGTTTGTCTCGCCAGTGAAGTTTGGTTGCCATATCAACCCGGTCACACTAAATGCGTCTCTATAGCACGCAGTGTGTTTATCGTGCAATTTATACGCGAAAATTAGTTTTTACATGCATAGGAAACGCATTGGTAGGTTTAGTAGTGATATGGGTTGCGTATTATACGTTTGGTTAGGATTAGTATGGCAAGCCAAGAGGTTCAGAATTACGCCATAAATGAATCGCGTTTACAGCCAAACGCCGTCATATACGGCGTTTTAACATAATATGTGTGTTTATATATATATATATATATATTAGGGATGGGCATTTTTCAAAAATATAGCATTCGAATATTCAGGCTCATAAAAACCGAATATTCGTTTATTTAAATGACGTTTAACGAAAAAGACGTTATTTTTTAAGTTACAAATTTTTTTCACGTTTTTGTCACTATTTCTGAACAAGCTTACAATTAGGCAATATACACAACAAGCTTACAATATATGTTAAAGTTTTCTTTTAGTTGAAAACATTAAACAGTAGGCCTATGTGTAAGCAAAAAATATAAAAAACAAAAGCATTAATAAAAGCATGCTGAAGCAGTGCGAACGGGGAAAAAAAACGCCTAATAAAGCAGATTGCGCCCGATATCGTACAGAACGTACACACACACACTCGAGTCAGCATATGATTATCGTGTTTATATTGTTTCACGTTTTTATTGAGAAAAACAATATCCACATGCAGGGCCGCCGCCAGCAATTTATGCTTGAGTGAGAAAAGGCGCTTCGCTGACAGATGCTTCAGAGACACAAAGATAACGGTGTTTTAAGTTTCTAACAGCACTAAACATGTCCCCCTCAACAAAACTTAAAGGAAGTATGTCTCAAAATCATTTTGCTATAAGATAAGTTATCATTTCGGATCACGCGGGGTCCAGCTGCGCTTACCTGCAGTCGTGATGCAGTGTTGGTCAACTGTCTTTCCTCATTCGACCGTTTGGATTTCATTGTGATTTCTCATTGTGTTGATGATATTATAACTCAGACTAATTAATTAATTCGATCAAAAGTAATTCCATTTAGTAAAATCATTTTCAAGTAATTCCAAACTTCGCGAGGTAGACGACAACATTATGTGATCAAATACACACAGCTTGTTAACACACTCCACAGCGCCACCCAGTGCATTTAATTATAACTGCGAGTTAGTGCTTGGGATTTATCATGGATTCACTGCATTTACGGCCAGCAAAGCAATGTAGTAAAATTCGAATAGTATTTTATTATTCGAATAATAATTACAGATCGAATATTCGAAAATTCGAATATTCGTGCACACCCCTAATATATATATATATATATATATATACCGTATATAGTAAGGGTAGGCCTATATAGTAAGCTTGATGTGTATATTGCCTAATTGCAAGCGTGTTCAGAAATGGTGACAAAAACTTAAAATATAACTGCTTTTCCATCATATTGAACATCATTATATGAGTATTAGGTTGAATGAGTTAGAATTAACTGTTTTATTAATCATTAGAATATAGACATTAATAGAATAAATTGTTATGCAAGTACTTTTACTTTTAATACTTAAAGTACATTTAAAATCAGGTACTTTTTACTTTTTACTTAAGTAGGGTTGTCATTGTGGTACTTGTACTTCTACTAAAGTAAATATGTCTCTGGTTATTTGTACTTTTACTTAAGTACTGAGATTCAGTACTTCCTCCACCACTGATTTTAACTATGTATTGTGTAATTTTATGTTAAGGCCCACTAGGGACTAACATTGAGAATTAGCCTGAGCTAAAATGTTGTAGTATGGAACATGAGCTTATGTAACATACTTGTCCCTATTCAAATAAACTTAAATAAATAAATAAATAAATTCTAGGCTGTTACGTGTGGAAGTTTTTTGTCCAATAATTAGAATCTCAGAATTAGTTTTTTTCAGAATTAAGTAATAGGAAATTACTTGTCATCCAATTTTTTATATCAGCTATGCATTCCGTTAATTTTGTGAATTGGTAAGTTTCGTCAGGGCGTGAAGAAATATAGAGCTGAGTATCATCAGCATAACAGTGAAGACTAATGCCATGCTTTCTAATGGTATCTTCCAAGGGTAGCATGTACAGAGTGAACAGCAATGGTCCTAGTACTGAGCCTTGTGGTACGCCATACTGAACTTGTGATTCTGAACTCTGAACTCGATAAGACAACTCTTAATTTACTGCTACAAACTGATAACGGTCAGATAAGAATGATTTATGCAAATGCCAACATAGTTTTCTAGTCTATTTAAAATAATGTTGTGGTCAATAGTATCAAATGCAGCACTAAGATCAAGTAACACTAATAGAGAGATACAACCACGATCGGATGATAAGAGCAAATCATTTGTGACTCTGATGAGAGCTGTCTCAGTACTATGGTACGGTCTAAATCCTGACTGAAAATCCTCACAGATATAATTTCTTTCTAAAAAGGAACATAGTTTTGGGAGGATACTGTCTTTTCTAGTATCTTTGACAGAAAAGGTAGATTCGAGATTGGCCTGCAATTGACTTATTCTGTTGGATCAAGTTGCGTTCTTTTAAAAAGTGGTTTAATCATAGCCAGCTTAAATGTTTTTGGTACGTATCCTAATGACAAAGATGAATTAATAATATTGAGAAGAGGATCTATGACCTCTGGAAGCATATTTTTCAATAGCTTAGTTGGTATAGGGTCTAACATACATGTTGTCAATTTAGATGATTTAACGAGTTTAGAAAATTCTTCCTTTTCTATAGCAATGAATGAATCAAATTTTTCCTCAGGGAGACTACAATGCACTCCCTGATGCGATGCTATAGCAGACAATTGCATAGTTATAATTTTCTCCCTGGTATTATCAATCTTGTAAGTAAAGAAGGTCATAAAGTCATTACTGCTGTGTTGCTTGGAAACTTCTGGGCTTGAAGCTTTATATTTCGTTAGTTTAGCAACTGTTTCAAATAAATACTTAAGCTTTTGTTTATTTTTGTCTAATAGGGTTGAAAAATAAGCAGATCTAACAGCTTTTAAAGGTCCCATGACATGCTTATTTTTGTAGGCTTTGATATAGGCCTTTGATAGTGGTCCCTAGTTCTGTATCTGAAATCCTTTTCCCAAAATTCAGCCTTGGTACAGAATTATAGCCACTACAAGCCAGTCCCACAATTAGCTTTCCTTCAGATGTGCCGTTTCGGTGTCTGTAGCTTTAAATGCTAATGAGGAGGAGAAAGGCGGGGCAAGGTGTAGGGTGGGTGTGGCCTTGACCAGCTTGCAGCAACGGTACCATGCATGTTTTCATTGGATATGTTGCAATGGCACGAAGACACGCAGTCGTTCAAGCATTTCAGTTTGACCCAGAATCTGAGGTCCTTGACGAGCTCTGATTTGAAAAGCTTCGAGTAATTAACCTTTTTCCGATACAATTGTGTTGAAGGCTTTGCTGGTTCAGAAAGCTTCACTTCACCATCACTAATATTTTTATCACGTTTGGGTTGTAGGAGGCATAGGAAGATGAAGATCATGTTCAAAAAAAGGCTTTAAAAAGGCAAGCGAACAAAAATTAATGTGACCAAACCAATGAGAAGTGTAAACACAGCCACTTAAATAGTAAGGCTGCTCGCATCAAGTTCAAGGTGTTGACACTTGCTTACAGATCGACCACTGGCTCAGCTCCCTCCTACTTTCACATGCTCCTACGAGTCTACATCCCTACCAGAAGCCTACGATCAGTCAATGAGCGACGGCTTGTGGTACCATCACAAAGAGCCACAAAATCACTCTCCAGAACATTCTCATTCATGGTTCCATGCTGGTGGAATAAAAAAAAATCTTTAAATCCTCACTTGTCTGGCTTATGCTACTCTGAGCAATGTTTGAACTTTGTATTTTGAGCACTTCTTGCATCTTTTTTTTGCCTCTTTACAATGACTCGTTTGGTTTAGTCCTCAGATGTAAGTCGCTTTGGATAAAAGCGTCTGCTAAATTACTAAATGTAAATGTAAATGTAAGGCAAACGAGGGTAATTAATGACACACAGCTAAAACAGATTGATTAGTCATATCAGTAACCATAGTAACTCATGAGTGGCATAAACATGTGACTGAAGATAAACAAATTAAAAGTCCATGAAAATGAATTTAACAGAACATAACTGACAATTTCCCCCAAACCTTGACATTTAAAAAAAAATAGTACGTTGGCAAGCGGGTCAACTATAAACGTCTATAGGTGTGTGCAAGTAAGTGGACAGTTGCGGTGCAGTGTTGGAGAAATTATGATGACTTCATGCTTTAGACTGGACCTGTCAATCATGTCATGGATTAAGTCTCTGTTTCTGATTGTGAAGTTCCTGCTTATCTGAGCTGTAGATCCTGAACTGAGAGACTGAAGATTGTCATTGTTCTCTACAGGTTGATTAAGTGTGCTGTTACAGGTGAAGGTTGTGTTGCTCTGGCTTCAGCTCTGAGATCAAACCCCTCACACCTGAGAAAACTGGATCTGTCAATTAATAAACTAGGAGACGCAGGAGTGAAGCTGCTCTCTGATGGACTGAAGGATCATGACTGTAAACTGGAGATACTGAGGTAAGATTGTATAAATGTGTCAACAATACCTCTGTATTGAAGTCACGGTTCGGTACGGGTTCGGTATATGTGTTTAAATAAATTCTATTATAATTAATTTTCTGAAGGATTGTGGTATTTCAAATTTTATTAACATTTATTAATTTAATGTTTTAAATGGAGAAAGTTTCAAAATCTCTGCAAACGGTAGGAGTTCCCAGTGCGATACTCCTGACTGCCCTGTGAAGTGCGAGAGGGACAGGCCTTTCCTCTTTTTCTTTTATCTCACCGGGGGAGACTCCTGCTGAGCAGGTTTTGAACACCTGCTAGTTTGATTGCCGGGAACGTTTGTCTTGGAGATCCAGTCTCAGTGCGAGATTTCCGGGACCTTTCTGTTCTCAGGTCACATGCATTTACATTTGGCTTTGTTTCAGTGTCTCCAGCTTTATGTAATCCCGCCCTCTTTGAAATGTATAAACTAGAATGTAAAGTTCTTTTAAGTCAGACTATTCTTGAGATGACTACAGCGACGCAATAAAGAACTTCTACGTGAAAGATACCTCAAAGTCTCCTGGGGTCTCATTTATAAAGCGTGCGTACTCACAAAACGGGGCTGGAAACGTACGTACGCCAGTTTCCACGCAAAGGTTGTGATCTATAAAAAACAAACTTGACGGGAGAATGTGTGCACCTTTAAGCAAACTTTGAGCCGTGCGTACGCACGTTTTGGAGACGGAGCAGTTTGGCGACACCGAAGGTGAGCTGGAGTTAAATGTCTTTTCGGTCACTTTTAGACAGAAAATCTAAAAAAAAATGATACATATACAGAAAGATAATACAAATATAATTTCACTCACCAAGCCTATCACTTGAAGCAAATATCCATCCCTTCTTAAATGTCCACCAGCGAGCGCGTTGGGCCGTTTAGTGAAACTGACGCATATATAGCCTATCTAACGGCAGATGAAGTAAAACCGTAAATCTTTATTATGAGTCATAATCATAAATAGAGTGCATGTTCACAATGACACTTTAAATAAATAAAATAATGATTTAAACTATGTTTTACTTTTGATATAAACATTTAGATTAAATATGCCATTCCCATAAATGGAGTTAAACTCTTAAACTACATGAAATCATTACTGAGAAGTTACAATACTTTTTTATATTCAATAAATAGAAATATTTGTTGTGGATGCAATGCTTTTGAACACTTTTCCTATGGCATTCTGTGTTTTAATGATCTTATCATGATAAATGCAGATTGTCTAAGAAAATTGTTTCGTGCAAATAATGCACAAGATCTATCTGTTTCCATTAAAAATATAATAAATTAAAAATACTATTTGGCCAGTGAGATTGAGAAACTTTCTCTGAAATGTATTTTACACTATTTGATTGATTTATTCAAAAACAAGGCAAGGATAGGCTTATGATTTTTATTAATGTAGCCTAATGTGACAGCACTTTCGTATTTAATATTTTCCTAATATCTTGTATTGTTAAACATGGTATCACGTGGATGAATAATCATATGCAAATGATATGCAGATGAGGATATGCATAGTAAAACTAGGCGTTGTAAGCTCCATATATGGTTGTTTCGGGGAGGAGACGCATGTGCGCACATTCTTCCTCTGACTGGGATTTATAAAGTGAATTTTGCGCAGGTTCTGGCGTACGAACGGTTTTATAAGTCTGAATATTTTTTAGCGTACGCCATTTTTGGCTTTCGGGCGCACATACACTTTTAGTAAGGATCCTACGCACCAGGGGCGTCGCACCCGTGGGGGATGTGGGTGTTTTAACACCCACACTTTTCCCGGTGAGAGGGTTCAACACCCGCTCTTTTTCTGCAGTTTTTCCGCAGTTTTGCACAAACGCCTCACTACAGTCGATCCTCCGTTTCTCTGGCCGCTCTGTGTGTGCGCTCGCTGCGGCTCGTCCTCCTCTCCCCCTCCCTCTCAAACATGACACCGGCTCTGAGTGTGACCGGCTGATGATTGGCTGTTCTGCATTAAGTCCCGCCTCTCTTGGTGTGATTTTTCAGTCACTCGTGCTGAGGAGGCGGGAACTTATGGTTATGGTTATTTACATCTCCCTTTTCCAGGTACTTTGAATGAGTGTTTATGCTTGCGATGTTTTTAAATAAGCTTGATATGTGTTTGGGATTGGGAAGATGTTATGTTTATGTTTTGTTGACATGTCGAGTGTTTTTGGTATTATATTTCGTTTTTAGACTAAACAGCACAATACTTTATTTAAGGCATTCTGTTTGTGCTGCGTGATTTAAAGAAAAGTGCGCACTTTGCTCACGCAATCATTCAGCATGGTGATCTGGTGTTTTCTCCAAAATAAAACTCAAGGGTTTATTTCTTGTTAGTGAAGAAATTAGGACAAAAGTATTGTAATTTTCCTATTCTATAGCGTAATATAAAATTTACTTTGAAATATTCATTTTCATTTAGGATAGCATACATTTAGGCTATATGGATTTTCCATCATAGGAATAATTATATACATCATTATTATATTATTATAATAATGTTTGGCATTCTAAAACACCAGTGATAATGTAATGTAGACTGAGACTCTATATCATAACTAAAAATAAGTTTGAACCCTCTTTAGGTACAAGTCAATGCTTTTTCTTTGTTCAATGTGCACAGTTCATGGGTTAAAGCCGGTTGAAGCTCTTAATTGTGAGCTCTCAAAGTGCACCAGATTGATGCATTTTACCTTAAAATGTACAAAATTTTCTTTCGGGGGAGCATGCCCCTGAACCCCCCTAGAGGGGCCGAGGTCCACACAACATAGTTTTACAAAATCCAATGAGAAAGAACGATCATTTAGGAACTTTACCCCAGCATAATGTTAATGCCAAATTTAAATGTCCTTTGACAAACTACATTTGTCCTGCCTAAGGAGGGGCCAACATTACAGTGTGCCCTCTGAATTCTTAATCAGGGCCCTGATCACATCCATCCCCCGCACTTTTAAAAAGCTTGCTACGCCCCTGCTACGCACAGTTTTATAAATGAGACCCCTGGTCTGTTGCGTGGAAGAAAAACTTCACTACAGGATAAAAAAAAACCTTATGCTGTAAACTATGTAAGGAGCTATGGGTGGGAATCACAGGGTTCCTCACGTTACTGCGCGAACTTCTGCAAACTTCAGGCGTGTGCATGTGATTGTAGCGTGCGCGAGGGGTGGCGTGTGCCCGATCTGTGATGGACAGTCAGATCTCACACCCCCCTGCGCTGATTGGACCCGATGAACCGGGAGCTGTGGATTTTTGCAAAACAAATAACACGCTCCAGGTGGAGTTAGAAGCTCGGGTTTTTTTCTAAAACCACTTTATTTATGTTTTTCTGTCGGATTATAGTGTCGATTTCACTAAATATGATCAAAAAAATTTTGCCGACGGCAGCTTTAAATCTTGTGTATTTTTTCTGTGTAATTATTGTTTTTAGTGTTGATTAGTAGCAGCTGTACCGTTTAGTCGACTAGTCTTGCACATCCCTATTAAAACCCTCTTTTTCCTAGGCTAGTTAACTTATGTTCACGTTTCCCTCATTCATGTGTTAGCTCTACCATTAGGAGCCATGAAGTAGCGACGCTGGGAGCGGGGAAATCTATTTAGAGCCTTATTTTCTTCATTTAAATATCAATATTTGGCGCCAGCGTATCATTATCGTAATCCACGGAGAAGAACGATATATCACCAGATCGATATTTAGTCCCACCCCTATAAGAAGCCCTTCATTACACATTACTATAATATTACATATTATAACTAACAACAGAGCTCAAATTATTAAATTCAGTTGCTATTTATTTTTAAATATAATTACCAATGCTCAAATAAAAACCTGCACATAAGGCAGGTTCTGCATCAACTTCTGTAGGATTACAAATGTATTAAAATGTTTAATTTAGGTTCCAATACAATAGTATTTTAACTGAGAAAGTTTTGCACAGTGTTCTCCAATTTGAGGTATAAATGATGTCACAGACCTGCTTATCAGAGTTCCAGCAAGAGATTCCTGCCTGTCCTGATCTCTCTATTGTAAGTTAAATTAATCTGATTACTGAGACTATCACCTTTCGTCTTTAAATGGTTCTTGGAGCCCCTGTCCCAGTCGCTGAATAGTCCGGCTGATTAGATTAGTTTCTGTGCATTCGAATCACAGTGTTATGCTGATGAGATCAGGGCTGGGGAGTTTCAGGTAGTGGGTTAACTCCTGTGCCTCATTTACATGCTTTGTTTCAGATTGTCTCCACCTCTATGTAATCCCTCCCCCTTTAAAGGTGTAAAATCTGTTGTACTGAGTTCCCTGAGTGAGATTTCGATGACTACAGCGCTGTGAGTCTTGATGACTGCAGCTACCAACAGCTCGTGTTCTCAATAAAGAATCCTGCTGGGAAGATACACCCGAGTCTCCTGGTCTTCGCTTCTGAGTTTCCTACAGTTTAGAAGAAAAAGTTCACAACACTTCTAAATACAATTATAAAGTTAATTTTCTACTCCAATTCATTTTTGAAATATAATCATTTACACAGTGGCTGTCATAACTTGTTTTCATGACAAATTTATTTAAACATACATTAAATAATCAAAACACTACTAACACGTTAAGTAAATATAATGAAATGTTCGATTCAGGACGAATACATGTACCGTTACACCCCTAGTCAACATCCTCCATATTCTTCCCACTGTGAATAATGAAAATTACAATACAGTAAAACAAAATTAACACAAAAGCATAAACGACTGACAATGTGTGCTGTAAGAAAACTTTAGTAAATTCTTTCAAAAGTGACATAATTGTACTTCATTTTGTATAATTGTACTTCATCATTATGATGAAAACATGAGTTAAATGATTATGACATGTTTTATGATATAGAAATGAACCCCCTGAAGCAGCAAGTAGAAGCTGGTCTGAACCTTAGACTGGACCTGTCAATCATGTCATGGATTAAGTCTCTGTTTCTGATTATGAAGTTCCTGCTTATCTAATCCTGAACTGAGAGACTGAAGAGTGTCATTGTTCTCTACAGGTTGAGGGATTGTGGTGTTACAGATGAAGGTTGTGCTGATCTGGCTTCAGCTCTGAGATCAAACCCCTCACAACTGAGAAAACTGGATCTGTCTAGAAATAATATAGGAAACGGAGGAGTGAAGCTGCTCTCTGATGGACTGAAGGATCCACATTATAAACTGGAGACGCTACTGTGAGTAGTGATGACTGAAAATGTTTGAATTTTAATTGTAAATTAATATAGTTTCTTCTTCTGAGGTTACTTTCTTGGTGATATTTATGCACTGTAAACATGCTTAATAAGAGTTTGATTCCATTTATAGTTAGAATAAAGTACCGTATTTTCCGCACTATAAGGCGCACTTAAAAGCCTTTAATTTTCTCAAAAAAACGACAGTGCGCCTTATAATCCGGAGCGCCTTATATATGGATCAATTGGTTAATAACGCTATGCGTTATTAAATTCGCCCGAGAACTCGCGCTCGTGTCCATCTTATGCCCGCTCTGTTACACGGCCAGTTCAACCTCGTATAAATCAGGTTATGTGTGTAAGTCACGTGCCCACTCACGAGCGCTCACTCTTATGGTGTGTTCACACCGAACGAGAATTTAATTATTTGCGCGAGTAGATTACATACAAAGTCAATGCAAAGACGCGAATAGACGCATCATTCGTGCCGGGCGTCGCGAATGACGCGAATTTGGCGACGCGTTTGCCGCGAATGTCTTCCGCGCGAGATGAAAAATTTAAACTCGAGCGAATGTTCAAGCGTCTAACTAGACGCGATAGACGCGTATTTGACGCGCTATTCGCGTTCGGTGTGAACACACCATTACGAACAGACACACTGTCCGCGGCGCTGCTCGCGCGGCACAGAATGCTCATAAAGCCCTCCCCGTTCACAGTAACCGGGTCGTCTCATTCAAAACAGCCAGCTGTTGCTGTCAGCGAGCCGCCGCACATGAATACTCATATGAGTCAGGCTGCGAATGTAAGTTACGTGCCCGCCCCAGCGCGCTCACGCTTGCTAATAAACGCCTCGCCACGGCGCCGCGCACTCGCTACATTCCCTTTAGCACATCTAGTGGATGCATAACGCAAACCCAGTCAAACGTTTGACTGCAGTATCTTATGCGCCTTATAATCCGGTGCGCCCTATATATGAAAAATGTTCTAAAATAGGTCATTCATTGAAGGTGCGCCTTATAATCCGGTGCGCCTTATAGTGCGGAAAATACGGTATATTATCACTTGTATCATTAGCTGCGTTTACATGGACCCTAATAATGCGATTGTAATCGGACCAGTAGCACAATCGGAATAAAAAAGTAACATCTAACACGTCAATCGGTAGGAATTGGCCAGATCTGATTAAATTGTTATTCAGATTGTAAGGGGTGGTTTATTCCTTCTGTAATGTGATCGAGAGGACATGTAAACACCTGATCGTATTGAGAACTGAAACTGGAGAGTCCTGCGCATGTGCAATGCCGTAGAAATAGCGTAATGACGTATGACGCGCGGAACGAGCTGTTCTTCATGATGAATAAAGTGTCATAAATGAGTGTCCTGTCATTCTGAGATTCTCTTAGCACTCATCGTCTGTGAAGTGGAGCAGGACAGTCCTCGTCTCAGACTCTCGTCCACAGAACACACAGTTTTGGGCTCGGGAAGGGGCTTTACTGCTGGATAAACACAAGCAGCACGATAGGGCTGGGAATCGCTGGGTACTTCACGATACGATACGATATGCGATACATTGTTCACGATACCGATAATATCACGATATGGCGATACTGGGCGATACTGCGATAATCGACATTTTATCTAACTCACAATATATCATGTTTTAAGAAATAAAAATTTTTTTTAATTAGGAAAATTAATCTCCATTTATTTTTTGGGATGAAACACAATAACAAAAACAACTTGTGTCTTATCAGTTGCAACAAAACAGTCACAGACACTATTTTAGTGTAACATTGCTGCAATCAGTAGTAATAAAAATGTTTACGCCGGGGTGTGTCGGCTTCGAGCCAGCACCAACCACGGCTTTCTCACAGAGCTCCAGGTGATGCCGCGTGAGGTGTCTGTACATGTGGTCGTGTTTCCCGTTTTGCGGACTTTTGCAAAGCCAGACATCCCAAGTCTCACGTAACTTCAGGGAGTCTCCCGCATAATGATAGCGTCTCCCTGATGCCCGCAAATTAGTTCAAATCTCCCGGAATCTAGAGCGCGCATGCGAGACAGAACAGCCTGCGCGCATAACATATATAGCACGGCAGAGAGGGTGAGAGACTTTGCGTGTGTGCCTCGCGAAAGCTAGTCAAATCCAGTCAACTCGGATAATGAATAGAGCGTTTTTAAATAACGGCTTTTAAGATCGATACTTGGCAAGAGCGCATCGAGAATCGATCGCGGGAGTAAATATCGTGATATATCGCCATATCGATATTTTGGCGCACCCCTACAGCACGACTCAACGGTTCATGTGCTCGTCGTCGCATTATTAGGACCTGAAATAGAGAAATATTAAGTCTGTGTTTTAAAACAAAGAAAAGGAGGATGGTTAGTGTGCAACGACAGCTGGGAACTCTGTATATTCGTGCAGTGTGCGCATGTTAAAAGATTAAGATCAGAAGCTTGTGACGTATAAACACACATTAACCTGATCACTTTTATACTGTTCATGTAAACACTGCGTTCGGATTCATCAATCGGAATGAATTAATTGAGATTAAAGCAAAAGGTGTCCGCATAAACGTAGCTATTGACTACATTTACACGAACTCTCATAATGCGATTGCAATTAGATTTAGTCGTGGAAACACAATACTTCAATTATGAGCTTAATTGAATCAATTTGATTGAAGTAACTATAATCTTAGTGAAATATGTGCCGTATGTCGATTTTAATTGCAACAAACCAGCATGTAAACACCGTAAGGGATAGTTCACCCAAAAATGAAAATGAAGTCATCATTTACTGACCCTTGTGTTGCTCTAATGCCATTTACCCTTCTTCCTTTTCCAGAACACAAAAGCAGAATTGTAAATAAATGTCCCGCTCGCGCTCGTACATAGAACATTTCTTTAAAATACTTAATTTTCATTGTTGGATGATTTATCCCTTTAAACTATTCCGCCATGACCAAAGTGCAGATGTGCTGGTACGCACACGGATATGACGTGTGTTGTTCACACAACTCCATGAATGAAGTCTGCCATTATTGTGAAGTTTTCCCTCCGCTCTGAATCGCTGAACTCACTGCCACCAGTGTCGCTGCTTATCTTCATCCAGAGACAGTGTGAAGAACACAATGGCAGTGTAGGAAACCCCGTCTGAAGCAGCATTGCTATCAGTTTGATGTTCATCACAGCGCAGAATAACCATCCAATACGGCCATAGAAATGTGTTTAGCGTTTGACTTAAGTAGATTAAAACAGTGGCCGTAACACTCCTACTCTATGTGAGTTCATCACTTGTGCTGTGCATTGGAGTATGAGAATAATGCTGGTAAAAAAAACACACTTCTTATAGCGAATAATCAGAATGAGGAAAAGTGCATTATTTTGAATGTCATTTGCAATAGAAGATAATGGCAAATATTTATTACTACTCTTGTTGTAATAAATAAAACTGACCCAATGACAGAAAGAGGACGGTCATACAGGATTATGGATAAGGGTCAAGGGTCATCATTCATGGTGGTTTGATGCAAAATCAAAATCTAAATGGTTCAAAATATATTTAAAGTTGTACATCACAGGGTTATTTTATTATCTCTGACTAATAGTGTGAATAGATTGTTTTCGTTGTTCTACAGTGGATAATTTGACTGTCTGTGTTTTACTGACAGGTTTTAATGGTGAATGATTCTGAGCTTCTCTGGATCAGCTGATGGAGAATAAAGAGCCGCTACACACATCACATTCAACAGAATCAACAGACACACACCCATAGTGATCATCACACACGTGTGTTTGTGTAACTCTCCAGAGTGATCCGATCCTTCATCCAGAGTCAAACATGGAAATCTTTGGTTTCTTCTTCAGAACTGACATGTGTACTTTGCACTTTTCTGTCTATTATGTTTTTCTATATAACTCCACACTATTAAGAAATGGTTATGAGCAGGTTTAGAGGTTTGAGGGGGATTAGCGGCTAAAAATATCACTTTACTGCTATATTGTGGCTAAAATTTTAATTTTCCTACACATTTCTGTCCATTATGTTGTATATATTCCTTTTATATTCTCTATAAAATGGTAATGTTCAGGTTTGAGGTTGGTTTAGGATATAACATTTATCTATAAAATGGTAAAAGGGAAATTATACAGATGTCTTTATAACATAAAAGATTTCTAAATATTTTACGTCTGTTTAGCTGTAAATACTTAATGTTTGTTTAAATTTTACCAATAAATCCATATTGCATGTTTAAGCATCTATCCGAACGAACAAAAAAGTATTGTGTCTGTAAAAGTTACGTATTAATACCTACATAACTGTGAGATCACTCAATAAGTGCCATAAGTAATGAGGATATAACTTTCACTTTAGAACAGTTCAACTTGTCTTTATTACACTATTTTAGCAATTTATAACTTTTAATTGTAAAACCAGCACTAATTATTAACCATAGTTACTAACTTCATATTTTTCAGTTACCTTATATGGTGAATCACTGAAATATAAATAAGGACATTACAACACTGATACGCTACAACATAGCCGATCTATAGTAAATATTATTATGTGCTCAAGAGTGTACTTATGCAATAAATGTTCATATCACTTCTCTGCTGGGTATTTTTATTTTTGAAGTACTGCACGTTATATTGCACAGATTTACAGCAATGATTGTTATAAAGTTATGCATATGTGAGTGTTAATATTTCAAACAATTTTTGTCCCGTACATAAGCCTACGCAGATTATAACATGAACACACAATTATGGGGGTGGATATATAAATAGATTTTTAATAACTGACCTGATGTCACAGTCACAGATAGTCTTACATGTTAACCGGTCGACACATGCCGAATCGAAAATAGGAACCTTTAAAGGTGCCCTAGAATGCAATGGGGCCACCAGAGGGTGGCCAGTCCCTGGCCGACTCCTGGCCACCCCACTGGCCACCCCAACGGCCAGAATAAATTTTAGTAGCATCAGTTATGCATTTCATAAATAATTCAAAAATATTCTTTAGTAAAAGAAGACGGGGCATTATGTGTCGTGACGTGCTTTTTAAGTGGCAAATGGTTACAGTATAGCTACTGTTACCGCAGCTTTTTGATGTGTCTTTGCCACGTTTTGACAAGCAGGGATGCAAACAGCGCGCTTTTCGGGGCCTCCCACTTTTTTTTACGTCAGTTTGTGTGACAAAGTCATCTGAAGTCATTCCATAGCTTAATGTGAGGGACAGAAGTCTATTTACATCATTAAAGTATACGGAAACTCGTTTTCCCTCCTCTGCGGCTGTCAATCATTCTCCATTCATATTCAAACAGCGCGCGCGCCTCTTGGATGCACGGTAAAACTCTCTCCAATATGATATATTCACATTATAATGCATGATCTGTAGATAAAAGGCTGTAGATTTGCACAAAATTACTTTATTTTGTTGGAGTTTATTGTTGTTTTTAAACTACTCACTACCGTGTGCTTGCTAGATCATCACACACACATCACAAGGACAATGAATCGGCATCAAACGCACAATAACTGGAATATAAAACTGAAACAAAGGAACAAATCGCACTAGGATTTGTGCGCTCGACATTTCTTCGCTTTGTGACGTGAACTTTTAAATGCGCACTTATGGGGCTTTCACACAGGACGCGGAATGCGCTGCGCTGGCCGCTGGGTTCAGCGTTGTCCTCCAGATACAACGTGATTTGCGCTGCGCTCTGCCAGAGCAAAGTAGGCGGAGTTTTCAAAAACTTTAAGCGGGAGTTCTACACGTCAGTATAATAACGTTAGTTATTTTGATTTTTGTTCCTCCTTTCGGTCAGCAGTAAACTATTTATCTGTCCCGTGCACAGTGCTAGCCGTTCATCCATTTTGATTTCCGTGTTTGTTTGGATGTCCCTTTTCTATTGGCCGCGCTGGTAATCGTCACAGACCGCAGCGGCAAAAGTTGAATTATTTTGAACTTTGCGAGTTATTTACATGTTATCTCTACTCTTGTAATCTCTTCAATGCTCACAGTCAGTAGCGATACCTGAAAAATGGCGCCTGCGGTGACGTCACACACAACAAACCCACGTGTCTGACAAAGACCGATTGAAATGAATGGCAGAGAAAGTCTAATATGGGGAGAACCATAGACATAATAAATACATAGACGCCCTATTGGCCGCTTTGAAACGTTGCTGCGATACGTCAACGGGTCCGCCATTTTGCTGAGGGCAAGACTGCACTGTAATCAAATGTAATGTAACGTGTTCAAAATGCTGTTCTGTGACAAATAAGGATGCATTTAATGTTAATGTTTTACTTTATGCGTTTTATGTGATTCGTTTGATTCGTTGTTCAAGTTTAATATGGAATGAGGCTCCACCCTTTGGGAGTTATGGGGGAACCGGGGAGATAGGGGGAGTAGAAGAGCGCCTCGCTGGTTCAAGTGCGGTTCTCTTAGGAGCGGGTGTGTATGGCGTGGGCTGTGGCCGACAACAGCCTCTAATAAACACCGTTATTGATCAGAACCGTCTCGTCCTTGCCTGAGAACGCTACAACTGGTGTCAGAAGTAAAGATAATTGAAAACAGCTGGGGGTACAACCGCGGATTTGAGTCCCGATTGAGCGTGCATTGGTCAAGCAGCTGCTATCTTCCGCTGGTGAGAATGGATAATCCAGTTCGTATTAAGATGGAGGAAGATGACGGCTATGCTGGAGCTGGGTCGGCGAATATGTTTGGTGTGCACACCGCGCCGGTCTCCAGTCATTTCAAGGCAAATTTGGTAAAACAAGAGCCGTGTGAAGCCGCGGCTGCGGGCGAGAAAGTGAGCCGCCATTACCCGCCGCTGCCGAACGTCATGAGCCGCCATTACCAGCCGCGGCCGAACGCCATGACGTCAGACGCCGACGCGTCGATCTCGCGTGATGCGAGGGGACAAAAGGTAAACAATAATGGCGGCGCCCATGAATTGAATATGCCGGCTGGAATAAAAACACCAAAATACGCCGGCAAATCGGATTGGGAGGCTTTTCATGCCCAATTTGAACTATTAGCTCATGCATATGCTTGGTCAGAGGAACAGAAAGCCCTTCAACTCGCTCTTTGCTTGACAGATGATGCACTTTCGTGTCTATTACTGCTTGATACTAGTGAGAGGGCTGATTATGGCGCATTGGTCGGTGCATTGAGACGCCGCTTTGGACAGTGTTTCCGGTCTGAGCTTCTTCGGTCTGAATTACACAGCCGTCAAAGAATTCCGGGAGAACCACTGCGGGTGCTGGCCAACGATATTGAATCCCTAGCAAGGCGAGCTTATGCACATATTCCTCCATCAGTGCAGAGCGAGCTGGCACGTGACCAGTTCATCAGAGCTCTTTCCCCAGCGGAGCTGCGCATACATACACAGCTTGCACGCCCACGTGATTTGGCCGAGGCCTTGGAGTGGGCACTGGAGAGGGAAATGGCGGTTGAGGCAGCAATGCGGGGGTCAGCAATCGACCCCTTCCCCACCATCAGGGCAGCTGGAGGGGGTGACAGGGCTTCACCAAAACCTGAGTGGTTGGAGGAGATTACGGAGATGATTCGTGGATTGGCGCTACCTCCACCCAGGAGGCAGACACAGCAGACACAGGCCCGCCTTTGCTGGGGGTGTGGTCAGCCGGGACATCTGGTTAAGGAATGCCCAATGCCGGCTAGGAATTCGGGAAACAGGAGGGGGGCGCAGTAGGCGGGACGCTGCAAACCCCCAAGCTCATGTCCCGCTCGTCATTGGAACACGCAGCCAGGCCCAGCATGAACAACGGGACTAAAGAACATGGGGTGGTGGTGGTGGGAAGAACAGCCATATCAGATTTTTGCCATATTCCCATTTGCATTGAGGGAGCGGAATGCACGGCCCTAGTAGACACAGGGTCTACAGTTACTGTGGTTCGTCCAGAGGTGGTGCCGGAGGGAACACGGCTAGAAGACACAGCAGTTCAACTCCGCACAGTGACCGGGGAGCTGGCCCCGATGATAGGGAGGGGGCTGTTGACACTCACCGTGGGGGGCGTGAGAATGCAGCATCTGGTGTGGATAGCTAATGTACAAGACAGCTGTATCTTGGGTTTGGACTTTTTAAGGGACCATGGCTGTCAGTTAGACCTGTCCAAGGCCACACTGAGTTTCGGCAATGGTCAGGTGGTAAGGATGAGGCCACCAGGAGCTCGTCAAACAGATGGGCTGACTATAGGTTCTTGGGCATGTCACCTAAATGATGGGAATGGTTCACACTGCACAGTGCCACCCAGTGCGTCCCAGCAAGAGCCTCGGTTACTGCACACTTTGCCTGAGTCTGCTTCCAGGGAAGAGGGAGAAATAATGCGGGCTCTGCGGGAGATAACACAAAGGAGCTCCAACGACCTGGACACACAGCAACAAGGACAGTTGTGGCAGCTGTTAGTGGAATTCCAGGACTGTTTTTCCTGTGATGAAGAGGACCTGGGTCAGACTTCCCTGATGCAACACGACATCAACACCGGGGATGCAACGCCCATACGTCAGCGGCCAAGACGTATGCCCTTAGGTCGGCAGGAGGCGGCAGAGCAGGCGTTGGTAAAGATGCAGCGTGCTGGTATAATAGAGCCTTCTGAGAGCCCCTGGGCATCCCCGGTGGTCATGGTCCCCAAGAAAGGGGGGGAGTGGCGCTTTTGTGTTGATTACCGGAGGCTCAATGCAGTGACTCAGAAAGACTCGTACCCTCTCCCACGCGTGGACGAATGCTTGGATCTTGTGGCTGGCTCTTGCTGGTTTTCGTCCTTGGACTTGAGGAGTGGGTACTGGCAAGTGCCTCTGAAGCCAGAAGCTCGACCCAAGACGGCTTTTTGCACGGGAAGAGGTCTGTGGCAATTTAAAGTCCTATGTTTTGGTCTTTGCAATGCCCCTGCCACATTTGAGCGCCTAATGGAGAGGGTACAGGAAGGCATTCCACGGCAGCAGTGTCTGGTGTTTTTGGACGACATACTGGCACATGGGAGCTCATTTCATTCAGCTATCACAGCCCTGAGGGTAGTGCTGGAGAAAATCAGAGCAGCGGGTCTGAAATTACATCCCAATAAATGCCGGCTGTTAAGCAGAGAGGTGACCTTCTTGGGGCATCGCATTGACAGTGAGGGGATTGGCACAGCAGAAGACAAGGTCAGAACCGTACGGGAGTGGCCTATCCCGGGGAGTCAGAAGGAGTTAAAAAGCTTCTTGGGTCTGGCATCCTATTACAGGAAGTTTGTACTGGGTTTTTCTTGTATTGCTGCTCCCTTGTACAAGCTCCTGCAGAAGGATCAGTGCTTTGTCTGGTCAGAGTGCTGTCAAAAGGCTTTTGATACTCTGAAGCAAGCCCTGGTGTGTGCGCCCATTCTGGCACCTCCCGATCCCCAACTGCCCTTCGTTCTTGATACAGATGCAAGTGGGGATGGAATAGGGGCTTTTTTGTCCCAAGTGTGGCCAGATGGAGAAAAAGTAGTTGCATATTTCAGCAAGCTGCTAAACAAAGCTGAAAAGAGGTATTGTGTCACAAGACGAGAGCTGTTGGCCACAATCTCTGCCATCAGGCACTTCAAGTACTACTTGTGCGGTCGGCACTTCACCATACGTTCTGACCATGCCTCCTTGCAGTGGTTGATGACTTTCAAGGAACCAGAGGGCCAGGTGGCTCGTTGGCTCGAGGAATTGCAGAGTTATGAGTTCACCATTACGCATCGTGCAGGGGAACGGCATGGTAATGCAGACGCCCTGTCGAGACGACCATGTAGTATGCAGGAATGCAGGTATTGTGAGCGCAGAGAAGCCAGAGAGTGGGAGCTTAGACGGAAAGTGGATGGTAGCGATGGGCCCGAGCCGGTCTGTCGGGAGCTACGGGAGGTCGATGTCTCTCAATGGGCAGAGAATCAGAGGGGGGACCCAGACCTACAGCCTGTGATCCTCTGGGTAGAGGCACAGCAACGACCACCATGGGAGCAGGTAGCAGCCCTCTCCCCATTCACAAAGGGATTGTGGGCCAAGTTCAAGTGTCTACGTCTGACAGAGGGGGTCCTCCAGCGAGCATGGGTGGTGCCAGCGACAGGAGAAAAGAGATGGCAAGTCGTGGTGCCTGGGGACATGCAAGAGGCAGTGTTGAAGGCCATGCATGGCTTTGCCGGGTCTGGCCATTTTGGGGTGACAAAGACACTTCGGCGTCTGCGTCAGGCCTTTTACTGGGGACGGCTGAGGCGTGATGTAGAGGACTTCTGCAGGCGTTGTGATCTTTGTACAGCACGCAAAGGGCCGCAGGGGAAGTCTAGGGCCCAACTGCAGCAGTTTCTGGTGGGGGAGCCGATGCAGCGGGTGGGGGTGGATGTCATGGGGCCATTTCCTCGCACCACGCAGGGAAATCGCTTTGTCTTGACCGCTATGGATTACTTTACAAAATGGCCGGAGGCCTTTGCACTGCCTAACCAGGAGGCTGAGACTGTTGCCAATGTCTTGGTGGAGGGCATGTTTAGTAGGTTTGGGGTCCCCCAGTGTATCCATAGTGATCAAGGCAGAAACTTCGAGTCCAAGGTATTCTCATCCATGTGTGAGCGTTTGGGAATCAATAAGACCCGCACCACCCCACTCCACCCTCAAAGCGACGGGCTCGTGGAGCGATTCAACAGGACACTAGCTGAACAGTTGTCCATTTTAACATCAGCTCATCAGCACGAATGGGACACCCATCTGCCACTGGTCTTAATGGCATGTCGCTCTGCTATTCAGGACTCTACCTCATGCACACCAGCCCTGCTCATGTTGGGTAGGGAGATCAGGACCCCTGCAGAGTTGGCCTTTGGGCGGGCCCCTGATGCCCCTCCTGTTCCTGCTGGACCCGAATATGCTAGGCAGCTCCAGGACCGCTTGGACTCTGCCCATGCATATGCCAGGAGGCAGTTGGTGACCTCAGGGGTGCGGCAAAAAAGAGCGTATGACCTGCATGCTCGGGGGGGCAACTTTGGGGTCGGAGAGCTAGTGTGGGTTTACAGCCCAGTTAGGAAGAGAGGAAGGTGCCCTAAGCTGGACAGCCACTGGGTTGGACCATGCCTGATATTGGACAAGCTGGGGGAAGTGGTCTATCGAGTTCAGTTGCCTCCTCGGGGGCGCAAAGTGGTACTGCATCGTGATAGGCTGGCCCCTTACCGGGGCACCGCAACACCAGAGGGTGTCGCAGTACTTCCTTCACACAACAGTGAGACTCAAAGTGGGTCAGAGGGGGTAATTGGACCAGCTGATATGGCCAGTAGTGGCCAGCAGGTGACACTGCTGCCCGACATCCCTCAGGGTGATCATTCGCAGGGCTCAGGGGAAGCGGCACCTGAAGTCAAAAATCACATGCTCCTCAGGGGGCGTCCTAGGAGGGAGAGGAGAACCCCAGTCAGATTTAGAGACTTTGTCCTCGGGGTCGAGGACTTCAGTTAGAGGGGGATAGTGTAACGTGTTCAAAATGCTGTTCTGTGACAAATAAGGATGCATTTAATGTTAATGTTTTACTTTATGCGTTTTATGTGATTCGTTTGATTCGTTGTTCAAGTTTAATATGGAATGAGGCTCCACCCTTTGGGAGTTATGGGGGAACCGGGGAGATAGGGGGAGTAGAAGAGCGCCTCGCTGGTTCAAGTGCGGTTCTCTTAGGAGCGGGTGTGTATGGCGTGGGCTGTGGCCGACAACAGCCTCTAATAAACACCGTTATTGATCAGAACCGTCTCGTCCTTGCCTGAGAACGCTACAGTAAGTAAACGGGGGAGCTGCGTTTTTTCTGGATAAAAACAAACTGTTTTTACATTTATCAACCGATTTCAGTGGTTTGTATGTGGTGTACAAAAAGTTCCATCTCTAGTTATTTAAAATCTCGATAGTTAGACTTGTAAAATATTTTTTTTAATAAAGAATGGTCAAAGCTCAGTCTGTCATGTATCTGGCTTTTTATTCTTGGATAAGAATGGTGAAGACCCCCATAGTGAGATATAATTTAAGTTTTCTTATTGTGGAAAAAGCATTTTCTGTGATTGACCAGATTTTAGCAATAACAAAGATAACTGATGGATCCTTTATAATAATAAGTTACGGTACAACTACAGTGCAATGCAAATAGTATATATAACATAAAGTGAGAAGTAATAGTAAATAGTTTAGTCAATAAAATAAACAAATAGTATACTGCAAATAAAATAGTAATGATTAGTATAATTATATAATATCATAAGTACAATAATACAATCATAAAAATATTGATAATAGCATAGTTTATTAATAATACTATAATAATAGCAATAGAATAAGAAATATCAATTACAGAATATACACAATAAAAAATAAGTTAAATAGTGAGTTTAATATTTAACTCTTTTGTTAAATTTCAGTTTTATTGATCAGTATAACAGAAGTAGCTTCAGTCAAACATACAGCAGGATACAATGTTAAAATAGCCTAAATATAAAGTTATGAAACTTCACTTTGCCCTCAGCCAAAACGATTAGCCAGGGACCATTTATAGATTAATGAGACCAAAGATCGCCCGTTAGATATACAAAAGACGAATTATATCTCATGTTTAACCACTAGACTACAGACATCCGAGTCAGCGGCAAAACTTCAAAAGCTCTGGCCGAGGTACGGCTGTTCCAGGCGGGGTAGACGAGCGCTGAGCGCATCTTACAACTCCGAAAACGTCAGATCAAATTTTTAAATAGGCGCTATCTTTATAAACAAACCACATATTTGAGCTTTAAACAACTACATTGTCGACTGAAAAACTATTTAAACTACATTTCGTGACACAATAACAGTAGTATTTTTAAATTTATCCTCTGAACGTTACTATTACTAATTAAATCATGACCAAATACAACCAAAAACAAACGTTCAGTCTTGCTTGTAAAAGGTAATTCCTCGAAAGCTGTTTTCAATTGTGTGGCGATGTGTACAGCCCAAAACAGCGCACAAAACATGCATTTTTCTCAATTCCCGGTATGAGAGGTATGGGAAAGTTGCCATCCCCAACATGGCGGCGCCGTTGACGTACGCTCCAGCGGCCAATAGGGCGTCTATGTATTTATTATGTCTATGGGGAGAACTCCCACTCACATTAAACTTCCGGGTTCTGAACTGTTCCAGTTCCACTCTGGGTCCATATGAGGGCGCTCACAGGCGGAGTGCAGAATGAATGGAGGTCTATGGAGCAATACCCCTAAAAATCCACTTTTCTCAGGATATAATTTTTTGTCTAGTAATTCGAATGTTGTATTCGAAAGAAGATGCAAGGAAATTACACATTGATGGGTGTTAGATTTTTTAGAGTCACTTATTTGCTTTAAAAAGTATTTTAAAATTTCAATGACGTCATACACATCGTACGACCAGAGACCTGCTTTACGGCAATCCTTCAGTCACTTTGGTGCTTACGCGCATAGACAGACGAGAGAAGCCGCGAAATTTAAAAATACTACTGTTATTGTGTCACGAAATGTAGTTTTAATAGTTTTTCAGTCGACAATGTAGTTGTTGAAAGCTCAAATCTGTGGTTTATTTATAAAGATAGCGCTTATTTAAAGATTTGATCTGACGTTTTCGGAGTTGTGATCCAAGCCTTTACCGGGGTCTCAGCGCTCTGCACCCCGCCTGGAACAGCCTTTACTCGGTTAGTGCTTCTGACGTTTGTGGTCAAACATGACATATAATTCGTCTTGTGTATATCTAACGGGCGATCTTTGGTCTCATTAATCTTGTTCCCTGGCAAATCGTTTTGGCTGACGGCAAAGTGAAGTTTCATAACTTTATATTGTGGCTATTTTAACGTTGTATCCTGCTGTGTCTGAATCGTTTACTTTATTTATTGTCTTGTATAACTCTTCTTATACCTTTTAGGCTACTTATACTGTTATAATGTCTCTTACTGATCAATAAAACTGAAAAATAGACAGGGTTGTGTCATTTTATTTTATATAGCCTATATTTTATATAGCCTTTTCATTACTATTTTATTTGCTGTACTGTTTGTTTGTTTATTTTATTGACTAAACTATTTACTATTACTTCTCACTTTATCTTATATTTACTATTTGCACTGCACTGTAGTTGTACCATATCGTATTACCATAGATAAAGGATCCATCAGTTATCTTTGTTATTGCTAAAATCGGGTCAATCACAGAAAATGCTTTTTCCACAATAAGAAAACTATCGCAGCAACGCTCCAAAGCGGCCAATAGGGCGTCTATGTATTTATTATGTCTATGCTTTTGCGTTTTGCACTTTCTTTTCTCTCGAGGCATCTACTACACAACTGACACAGGTAAATACATGTGTGGTCCCGCTTCGGATGCCACGATGCCATCAAGCGGTATCTCTGGTCGTAATCAGTCCTTCACTGACCAATCAGCGTCCATTAGCAGAATGCTAGCGTGTTATGGGCAACAGCAACTCAACCTGTAAGAAATCGAAAAGACATAAGTACTCGTTCATTCAACTTTCGACCTATAACCCATGTTGGACTTGCAAAACCTACATTCAAATCTAAAATTTCTCAATGACAATCGGATGAAAAAGACCAATTTAGCCGTTTAGCCCCATAGACTCCCATTCATTTTGCACTCGGACTATTGCCCCCAGTGGAACTCTGGTGGAACTACAACCAAAAAGTCGGTACAATAGGACTTAATAGGGAGTGGCCAGGCTTTCCGTAGACGGGCTTTGTGAATGGGTTTCATAGCGCAGCGCTTTCCGCGTCCTGTGTGAAATGCCCATCATGCAGCGCAGCGCTGCACACATAGTCACCATGTTGCTTTGAGCACATCATTCTAAGATGATGAAGCATGAATTAATGCTTATTAGTGCACCCGTATTGTAAAGTGTTACCGATTAAATTTATCACAATTATGTAAGTATCTGGAAATTTGCCGCGGGGCAAGGGCCCTTATATATATATATATCATATATATATAATATATATCATTATATATAATATTATATATATTAGTAGGGCCGTACTAATATCATTAGTAAGCTAACATTGAATATAACACAATAAACCAAAGTATATATCAGTAGGAGTTTCCTTAAGTCTTTCTGGTAGTTTTCTACAGGCCGGTTTACTACAACAGTAGAATAAAATTCTGAAATTATGGTTTATAGTTTTGGTGTGCCACCCCAAGATTTTAAGTGGCCCAATCTGGCCACCCCTATGAGAAATTTCTGGAGGCGTCACTGCTAGAATGTGAAATTGAATTTATTTTGGCATAGTTAAATAACAAGAGTTTAGTACATGGACATGACATACAGTGAGTTTCAAACACCATTGTTTTCTCCTTCTTACTTAAATCTCGTTTTTGAAAAACACCCCTGAAAAATAGGCGAATCTCCACATAACACCGACTGTGACAGTCGGGATCGACTCCAAGAATTTGCATATGCCAGCCCATGTTCAATGCCAGGCGGAACTGCGCAGCCGAAGCATGGCAGTCGCTCAGTGTGGATGTACACATGAACACAAAAGTATTTTTTAGTTCCTTCATCCGAGCCTCTGAAGAAACAATGGGTTAATTTTATTTTCTCTGGAAATTTCCAAACATTTCACCGACTGTTTCCTCAACTTGGGCCAATACAGAGCTGGCCTCGGATCGAGCCACCAAGCGACACTTTCTGATGTGTAATTGTTCAAGTTCAGACAGGTAATCTTTCTCTCAAAATCGTTCAATACTGTTTATGCATCAGTAAGTCAAGCCAGTGACTAAAATATCAGCTTCACATCGTTTCTTTTAGTAGGATGAAAATAATCGTATTAAAATTGTGAACAAATTATATACAGAAAGCGATCAAAGAACAATCTTTCCACACAGCGCGAGTTTATCTGGACACTTGCCAAACTCGTTATGAAATCAATGACGCACGTTACTGCACAACGAAGCTCTTACTGTATTTACATCATCGTGTTTGCATTGGTGAAAGCAGAGAGAGAGTGCAGAAACTGCTTTGCAATGATAAGATCTTCATTCTCGCGATCAACACACAGTCATCTGCTCAATGCTCATCACGGCAACATTTTATGAGATGGGAATAGATCTAAATACTTTAAAAACATCTCACGATTCGTTAATCTCGATAGCTGTTATAGTAAAAACGTATAATAGCAGTAGTAAAATTATAAGAGAGAGTTTCACATGTAATGCGTAGCTATTTCATATGCAAGCATGTCAGCCAATCACAGCAGTGGCCGCGGTTACACACAGCAGACACGCCCCTTCAAACAGAGTGTTCAAATGGAGTAGGAGGGCCCAATCCCAAATGGCACACTTCATGTGCACTTTCGGTCTTGTGGACTTACAATGGCTGCCGCGTGCGCGTGTCCGTTAAGTCCGTGAGACCGCAGTGTGTCCCATTTGTCATTTTTAGATCTCAGAAGGGTGCTCGCGAGCGGTCGATTTGCACCCTAGATGCGCACTTTTGCCGAGCCCGCGCTGATGCGGACTCCACAGCAGACTTCTTCCCGACATTCAAAGCGGCGTTACGTCGCGAAAGTGCGGACTCAGAGGAAGACCGCGAGTGCTTAGGGTTCCATTTGGGACAGGGCCATTGTCTCTGCGGAACAAAAGTGGGTGTTTCTAAATTTGTGGGTGTTTTCACACTGGTGGGTGTTTATAAATCATGCAATGAAAATGATGCCCTTCTCCCGACCCCACCCCTAAGACCTACCCACACTGTGACGTGGGCAAATCAGGAAACGCGGTTGAAAAAGCCCCTCTGTTTATGGCCTCGCCCCCTGATCTGGTAACTCCTATTACCGTCTGCAGAGACCGCTATTTGTTCAAATCAGAGGCTAAAATCAGGCTAGGAAAAATGCCTTTTATTTCTAAATTATGACTATTTTTGATCTAAAAAACATACTAACATTATAAGGACAACCCAGGAAACATTATAAAATAATAATAAAAAACATTCTAGGGCACTTTTAAAACTATATACATACATAGACCCTCGTATTTTATTAACAGGTAAACAAGGAAACATGAGTTTGCCATTAAACATTTTATTTGCACTTTATACCTGTGGAAGAAATGTTATTTGTTCTGTACTACGATTGCTTTTTTTCTATATGTTTGATAATGGTAATGCATGGTTTATTTGTGTTTCACACAGCTCTTACGTTGGTTGATGACAAGGAAAGCAATAAAGGTCATTTAACCATTAGTTCTGGCCTTCTCAATATTGACTGGATGCTACAGCGTATTTATAAGTATTATTTATAAGTATTACATATTATTATATGTATTTATATATATTATTTTTCTATGCATTGACTCGTTGGGTCCTCTAACCTGGAATATGCCCTTTAAGTACGTTTTGTTTGAAGTATTGTACTTCGCTACATTTTAAATCATATTCGTTACTGAGTAAAAAATTATAATAATAGGGAGAAAAAACAAAATATCACACTCCGGAAACTACTGCATTGATTGAAGGGCGGGAGAACAAACCAATGGGCTATATGCACGCATAACTTCTACGTTTGACGCAAGGATGCTCTTGCGTTTCCGGTTGGGGAGATTTAAAGCGGATGTAAACGGGATTATGGCAGAGTCTTCAAAATGTTCTCGTTGTTTGCTTGAGTTGCCAAAATTTAGTATTCATGATGTGCGAAGAATTGTACGAATGTGCAGTACAACGCCACAGAGCAAGCTTGAGAAAGGTTTCAAGTGTTATGTTTCGTCCAGCCCGATCTCATGAAAGTGCGTATCTATACCCCGAATTAAATTTTTTCGTGCCATTTATACGCCAAAAGTAGTTTTTGCGTGTTTATGATACGCAGTTTTTCGCGTGCATATATGATACGCATTATTTAGCGTGTAATACGCACGCACTCCCCATCCCTAATCCTACCCAAGAGATTACAGTGCGTAGCATATGCACGCAAAAACAATTTTTGGCGTATAAATAGCACGATAAATTAAATTCGTGGTATAGATACGCACGTTCATGAGATCGTGTTGGTTTCGTCTTATCTCTGCAATTATGAAGGTAAGTTCAGATAGCCTGAACTAGTACGTTATGGCTAACATTGTGCTATTATTTTTACATTCCGGCCAGCAGCAGACTAATCACGCTAATATAAATGTTTGGCATGTAATGTGTTTGTAATTTTGTTTGCAAAAGTGTCAGGTAAAATCAGGGCCACAAATGAGATCTCAGTGAAAGCTCAGTGTTACCGCTCTATGAGGAAAGCAGAGACTCCACACCAACTAAGAGTAGGACTGGTATTTTGAAAGTGACGTTCAAAGTTCTTTTGAACATTGTTCTGAGTTTTTACTTTTCTAACGTTACCACTGTTCATTTTGGATAACCACAGATGTTATCTTAGCTAGTATGGATGTTTATTGTACAAAATGAATAATAATAAAAAATCAACGACAGATGAATAGCACTGCGTTATTGCAAATTCTAGCTGAAACAGTGGTAATGGAGATACACTGTTTCCTATTCGCACATACAGACGTTTTGTCAGTAGCTTTCCAACAGTGAATGCAAAAGAGTTAATATCATTGACAATGAGCTACAAAAAAAAATATTTTTTGTATGTAAAAACAAAACAAAAAAAAAAACGACTACAAGAGGAAAGAGTTGTAGGTGATAGTCATACTTGTTTATAAAAATAATTTACTCATTAATCATTTTGCCTACACCATAAGAAAGTTATTGAGGGCAAACATCTGAATGTATGAAACTAACTTTACTGCAGTTACAGATACAGGGTAGCAGAGTGTGCAGGCTTTCTAATTAGTCTATAACACAAAAGGAGTTTCTTTTAAAACTCTCTGAAGAATAGTGATATGAAATGTTGTTTTACCGGACATGGTGGCTGCAGATGCAGAATGTATTTGACTAACTCGGCTACCCTTCACACTGCTCATGTTCTGCCTTGAAACTGTTGTTGTCTTTACTTGTTCACAGCATAGACTAGCTGATATACTTGATGACTATACTTGATGTTTTTTTAAACACATTTTGTTTGTGTATTTCAGATGACATTACGTGATTCAGAGCCAGTTGTGCTGGTTAACAGCTCCTGCTCCTGTGTGGCTGGGAGTGGGATGTGCAACCATTTGGTTGCTTTGCTTTACCAAACAGCCCATTACTATGAATGTGGAATGTCTGTCGTCCCTCCTGTCCTATCATGCACCCAAACAGAACAGAAGTGGCATAAACCACGAACAATGGTTTGTATCACTTAAATATCTGGCACAATGCTTGTTTAGCTATAGTTTTTTGCTATAGTTTTGATGGCATCTAATAAATAGGGAGTGAAGCCGGGACCAGTTGGTGGTAGTGAAGCCCAAACCAGGTGCTATACTTCAGCAAGTGGAATCAGGTATGCAGTGAGTGTAACCATGCATGCCATACTATACTGTGTGGTGTCAAAGTGCAGCACCTGAGTGGCATTCACTGAGGAAAGAGAGGGTGACTGCTTCAAATTTTAGGGAGGTTAGCCATGTTAGAGGTCCAAATGCTGCAGAAAACCTAGCTGAGAGGATCATCCGAGGGACACGAAAAACAACACACATGAAGAGGGGACTGGATATGGAGACAGGTGCCTTAAAGGACTATGCAACTCTGAAAAACCTGAACTTAAAAAAAGTGGACTGGTAATTCATCCAGATGCACCTTGGCTGGGTGCGCCACCTGATGGGCTGGTATATGACCCGCTTGAGAGACCATCATTCGGCTTGGTGGAGATGAAATGTCCAAATGCACTAAGCTACATTGACTGCAGGTACCTCAGAGTTAATCATGGAACATATACATTAAAGGAAAGCCATGCTTATTATTGGCAAGTGCAGGGGCAGTTGCTTATGACAGGTATGGAATGGTGCGAGTTTGTTGTCTGTGCCCATGATGACATGTTTGTGCAGCGCATTTACAGAGACACTTCTGTGTTAAGCTCCCTGAAACAGAGGGTGTGATTTGTTTTTCTTTTTTACATATCAAAATACCTCTCTATGAACAAGTAACTAAAGAGTGCTTAGGAAATGAATTGATGCATGATTTTACAAACGTGTAATTTTATTTTGTAATGTCAACTGATTCAAATTTTACATGTATTTGTTTTACAATTATATATTTTTTGACAATTTCATTTAAAATTTATGCACAGCGAATAAGGACTCTTCTAAGGTGAAAACCAAAATTATTATTTCAGGTGATTATACGGTAATAAAAAACATTTTTACTTCTAAAGCATTAGAAATTGCTTGCCCAGGCTTTAACTAAGGGCTCGTTTTGGTAGTTAACCAAGAGACAGGCTACTGTGTAAAGTTGATTGATGCTTCCTGTCAGTGAAAGTGGGATTACTGTACTGAATATCTTGTGCTCCTTCACCCTTCGAATGAGTCGCTCAACATGGACTCTGAGGGTGTACTCACACTAGCCAGTTTGAACCGTGCCCGAGTGCGTTTGACCACCAAAGCGCGGTTCGTTTGACTAGTGTGAGTGCTCCGAACCGTGCCCGGGTGCGGCTCGATTAGCCGGCCCTGGCCCGCTTGGAAGAGGTGGGCCAGAGCACGGTTCAGTTGGACTCGGGCGCGGTTCGCATGCAGTGTGAGCGCTAACCGTGCTGTCTTGCCGTACACCCTGAGTCTTGCAATAGACTGTGTTTTCCTGACCTCTGGCCCAGACAGTTGTGCTCTCTTTGACAGGAAGGAAGGGATGTGGACCTTGCAGGGCACACAGTCTTCCACAAGGAAACCCTTATCCACCATTACAGCCGTTGTTGGTTTTAGAAGAGACACAATACCAGACTGCTTAAGAATCTCCTTATCACTGATTGCTCCTTCATAGAGAGATGATACAAAGGTTATAGCGCCGTGAGGAGCCATCCCAATCAACCCTTTGAAAGTGCAGTCAGATTTGTGGTTGGAGAATACCTCGCTCTGAAGGAGAAGAGAGTTTGGTGTTTGGCACCGCAGTTCAGTACAATCAAAAATCACTTGTGTATCAGAGTAAGACTGAAAAGCATGTGAGCTTTGACAGTCTGCTCATCCATCCAAATGCCCACAGCTCCAAGCACAGTGTAGAGAAAGTTAGCCCATGTGTTGATTATGCGGCTTACAGTTGATTGGTGAATTCTGAATCTGTGGGCCAGATCCTTCTGCACCAGACCCAATGACAGATATGTCATAAAAAGGAAAAACTCATCCATGGGTTGAAGAGACTGAAAAGAAGAAAAATATTTTATTTATTACTATTACACCATACATTCCCTAATAACACCATAACTGGCACAGAAAGTTTGATTGTAAAAGAAAAAAATATCTTAATCGTAATAAATGTTTCAGAATACATGTACCGTTGCATTGGCAGTGTGAGGAACCTCATCTGTCTTGGTTGCAGTCCGTGCTCTTGTCACGCGCACAATCTTGCCTGTTGCTGGCTCTATCTGCCTCCAAAAGGCCATTAAGTGGGCATGAGTTGCAAACCTGTGGGACATACAGCATTTAAGTAACACTTTATTTTAATGTGTTACTAAATGTACAGATTTTGCATGTTATTTCTTATAGTGATAACTATAAATTAGACATAATTACATGCACCTAGCCCTACAGTAAGTACATCTAGTTCATTAATATTACTCAATACTTAAATTACACTAACAGGGACACCGTCAAATAAAGTGTTGTCAACCCATATTTTATTTGATGGTATGTTAAGTGCCCATAGACCATTTTAAGTTGCAATATGTTGTTGTATAATTCCCATTAATACAACAACATATTATGAGATAGAATACAAATCCGAATGCCAGAATTTACAGAATAATACACATATCGGTGTGTAACATATTCTGTCCTTTGGGACTTGCCAGGCAAGAGAGGGATTGCATGAGATTACTGTTGTTGGTCACTCCTGCAGGACATGTGGTTAGGTGAAGGAAAATTAATGTGTGCTTACCTTGTGAAAAACCTAATGTCGTCATCGGAAGCAGCAAACCGCTCCAAACAGAACCTGCTGCTGAGGGTTATCTCCTCAATTCGTCTTTGCAGCCTCGCTATTTCCGCGCTTTGATCTTCAGTGTGGTCCAGGAACAAATCCAGGGCAGCAGGCTCAGCACTGGAGCAGTGGTCGTGGTCCGAATATTCCACATCCACAGAGGGGGCTCCAGTAGGCAATGTGTCTATGTTTGGTCGCTCTACCCTTTCCCAAACTCCAGTCTGTGGGGCTGGAAGACTGAAGTTGTTCCACTGAAAAAGCACCGGGACCGCTCCATTTTTCAGACGTCTGCGTCCGGTTGGCGTTTGCGGCTCGATCAGGTCTGTACTTTGGAAATGTCGGCTACACACTCTTGACTGGTATGTAACTGTAAAATGGTCTCGTCTTATATTAACTAACCATCTCTTCTGTATTTCCTTGCCTTTAGGAAACGTGTGGAAACTGAGAAATGTGTTAAATTTAGCAGATGCTGTACACTGCCGCACACAGCAGTGGTGGCTAGAGGTGCTGTCCTCCCGTCTTTGAAACGATACTTTCATTCGTTTAGATGCCATTATATATATATAAATATATGTTATTTTTATTTAAAATAAAGCAAAAAAAGCATAAACAAAATGAGAGGTTGCTGTTTTGTGACTAATGTTCCTTTAGTGTCTAGTCAAAGAGTATAGAATCCCACATCAGTTCTCGGCATAGCAGCGTTCTACGATCAGCGGAAGTAATCAAGCATCCTTAAATTTCACCGGAAATACGTCATGCGTGCATAGAGCCATATTATGAAGCTGCAGACTCGGAGCCTGCAGCTACAGTTCCCCACCCAGAGTCCCGCATTCTCAGACCCCTCGTTTTTCGAGACAGCGCCTCGGACTGCTGTTCGGAAGATTGTATAACACCATTATCCAAATGCCGATGAAAACAATAGGATGCAATATTACGGTCTCGTTTTATTTCAGCCCGTTCTCATCCTTTGGCGTCATACATGTGACGCTTGTACATTTCGTTGAAATCTTACGCACATGGCATCGTTTAGCGTGAATATGAGACGCAGATCCCAAGGCGTCATAACCGTACTCTACCCCAGACCTAAACCTACCCATAACAGTGCGTGTTATATTGATGCTAAAGGATGCCATGTGCGTAAGATTTCAACGAAATGTACAAGCGTCACATGTATGACGCCAAAGGATGAGAATGCGTTGTTTATTTAAAGTTATCCAATTAAATATTTGCGTTCCCTGCTTAATGCATGTGGCAAAAAAACTCAATGTGTTCTCTGACTAACAAATTACCCAGTAGTTATTTTTTGGGCGTGGGTGTAATTGAAAGAAAATTACTGATGGAGGGGATACAATTGCAGATTGAACTATCTTCTGAAATATAGGCTATTTTGTGAAATTATATTGCTACAATGTTTTTTTTTATTCAAATTCCAATTTTTCTTTCAGTTCAACCTATAATGGTCTAATTTACATTATACTATAGGCTACTAACATTACAGAACCTGTTGGAGGAAAACTCAAATAAGAATAGACAAAACACCAATAATAAACAATTCTGTACTTTATTTAACGATCACCTACATCATCTTGCTGTAAACAGGACGAAGCTAAGAAAAATGGAGGAAATAATTGTGTTAGTGACTTTACTTTTCGTCTTCAATTGCATTAAAAAAACTCCTCATTTATAAGTCGCTTTGGAATAAATAAATGAATAAATGTAAAATGTAATGTAAATGCATAATGTAAAAAAAATGTACTTTCTGGTAGGCGAATGTTCCTTCTTTTTTCGTTCTGTTTGCAATCGCTCTGTCAAATTCCTCGACTTCACTAAATTAAAAGATGAATGCCATTGTCAAAAATATTGTGTAGGCCTATAGTTTTAGGAGAAAAGGTCCGGTAATTAAAAAAAGGTCAAATGGTAAATCTGATTAAATAGCCTAATTAATGATGACATTCTTTGATATTAACCTTGATATTAACACACTTAAAGCTGCTGTCCGTAACTTTTTTAAGTTAAAAATAATCCAAAATAATTATATTAAAAAAAACTTATTCTGCCAGTGGTCAAAACTATCTGCTTGCCATAGCTAGATTCAAAACGGTTAGCTTGTAATAATGATTTTAATTCCAGTGGTACTGGTGGGTTTCCGCGGGAAATTCGAGCATGTCTTTGCGTCATGACGTCACACCCGTACACATAAAGAAGGAGTTTCGGCTAGCCGGCTATACTGCGCGTGACCAGATGTATAGATGTATAGGCTTTTCTCGCAGCACTTTACATGATTAAACTTATGGCGGATCCAGAAAGATCCAAACAACAATCATCAGTGTCAACTGGAGATTCAGCAGTTATAAAACCCAAAAGACTTCGTACTTCGGATTTAAGGTGGCTAGAGAAAGAGAAATAAACCGTCTCATGCGAACACAAGGATTTAAAGGGATAGTTCGGCCAAAAATGATATTTAAACCATGCATTACTCACCCTCAAGCCGTTCGAGATGCATATGTCATATGAAACAAGATTGACATATGCATCTCGAACGGCTTGAGGGTGAGTAATGCATGGTTTAAATATCATTTTTGGCCGAACTATCCCTTTAAACATCGGCGGGGCTTTTGAAAAGTGCTTGAACTCCGTGTTTTGAAGGGGTTCGAAACGGAAGAAGAGACGGCTTTTTTCTGCTGAACAAGTAAGACATTTCAATAGTTCAATCGTGTAACAGTACGTGTTCTTAATTCACACAGTTATGGAGTTTCCTTTGTTGTGCCTTTCTCGTTTTGCTATTATGGAGAATATGAATTCTGAACTACGCAGGTAACCATAAAACACATTAAGTTTAACATTAGTCACGCAATGCTGATGTTGTTAACATGAACAATTTGAGAACAAAGTAGGCTATAATTTGCACGGTTGCTGTAAATCGCGTTGATTAAATCTAACGAAGCTTATCATGTCGAATGCTTTTTCCCCCTTAGTTGGTCAGAACAAAAATGGATGTTACTTACTTGTTCAGAAGACATTTTCTTATGAAAATTCTTATGTTGGTCAAACTTTCAAAAAGTGAATCTGTGATTCTGTATGCCAGTATCCACACAGCGCGGTGACTGACAGCAGCACTCGCCTCAAAGCACTGTGTTCATCCGCGCTGTTTCATGCCGATTTACAACCCACGTAAAGATGATAACTCCGCGAATCACTGCAGTTACAGATTTCGAACAGAGAGATGGCGACAAAGAGGAAAAGATACGGACTGCAGCTTTAAATAAAAAAGTTGTAACTTTTACTAACTCTTTGAAACTTCTTAAAACAAACTGTCTCAAAACATATAAAACAGATTATTTGCTAAAGTAATGACAAAAGTGAGAAATCAGAAACATAATAAGAGCAAGTGTTCAACAATGACAATTATTGTTGAAAACTGTAAAAATATTATTATTTCTCAACTATCTCAATACAGTGTAACTGTCCTCAATCTTTTTTATTATTATTATTGTAACAGACTTGGTTGGATTGTACATGACAGAATCCAACAAAGTCTGTTACTATAATACCGGTAATGATGTACTGGCGCTCGTTGTATGTGTGTATGCAATGTATTTTTCCCCTCGGGGTTTGCCGTAGATAGGAATGGGTCGTGCGCACTTGGTACTGGAGTGTCGCGGGTTTTTGGAGTTAGTGATCTGATGTGTGGTATAAAAAAGTGGAGAAGAGTTCAAACTGCTATAGGTTGCTAAGGTTAAGTTCCCCTGTGGCTGTTTTTTCCAACTTAAACCGATACCGTGGCATTGTCTATTCACGCGCGAGGTGTCTAGATTATGCGCATGACTTAAACGCTGGCAGACACAGCAGCAGGTATATTGATCATGAAATCAGAATTTTCTTGTCTTGAAATATTCATTCATTCATTCAGTTATTTTCATTCATTAATTTATGTCACTTGTTTAAGTCATCTAAAAAAAATTTTTTTTAAACTCTATTGGGGTTGCCTGGTGGCTTAGTTCACTTATGCCTCGGGCCGGCCCTGGTCCAGTGCGCATCTGGCGCAACCCTCTTTATTAGTGCCTGCAGCCGTTTCTTGACCCTGCCATGGTCTGTGCCCCATCAGAGCAAAAGCCCACACAGTTTTCCCATTTAAGGCCGTGTTCTTTGAGCTAACTGTCCATCAGCTGTGGCTCTATTTTTTATGTATTTGCAAAACAGCAAATCCTCGCACAGTGACTCGCCATTCACAAAGCAGACGTACGAGATGAACAAGCAGTCTTTATTGCTGTCAGTAGCTTTGTCCACTTGTAATGCAAAACGACTGTCTTTCAAATTTTTCTATGAGTTCTTCCTCAAGATCTCTTGAAATGTTGCATATACGTCTCGCAACTGTGTCGTTTGACAGGGGGACAGCTTTTCATTTTGCTGCGTTTGTCTCGTCAAGCATAATTGACACCATGTCTAGAGCAGCGGGGAGAATGAGCTGCTCTGCAATTGTGTGTTTTTTTGCATTGTGCAATTCTGTATGCCACTAGATATGAAGCCATCTGTGCTTTACTGTTTACTGATGCAGCTTTTACCATGCAAGTCTCCTGTTGAGAGTTTTCTTTGAAAGAAATCAAGTGGCTTATTGACATGACTGGGATGTGTGGTCTCTAGGTGTCTTCTTAATTTGTTGGGTCTCATACTGTCTGCTGCTAGCGGTTTAAGACACAGAACACACATCGGTCTCTCCTCAGCCCCCACCACCGCTGCCGTGAATCCAAGAGCAAGAGACCCTTCATCATATTTTCTTTTCGGTTGGCTTTTTGGTTAATTAGGCCCGTCTGATTTGTGTCTCTCTGCTGGCGCTGGCTCGACAACTTTTGAGGTCCGTGTCACAAATTTATCCATGTTGTGTTATTGCGTTATTTCCCACACTAGCCTGCTACTCACAGTAGCGTGGGATAGGGGTGTGTTGCGGGTGCCCCTCGTCATAGCATCAGCACCCCCTGGTGGGGGGCTGTGGACTAACATAATTTTGTACTTAAAAACGTGAATTTTTAAGACATAACATGCTGTGTTTGATATTGGATTAAAATGATGGGCGGTGTAGCTATAAGATATAAACAAATTATTAATTATTTAAATATTTCGGAGAGGGCATTTCTGAATAATGCGCTCCGCTCACTCGCTCATTCTGCTCAGGGAAATGAGCGAGTGAGCGTTAGTTAGTGGACAAATCGCCCCTTTATATTGATTTAATAACTTAAATAGGCTATATAGGATAATGAGCGTTATATAGCCACACTCAAGCGCACGACCGCACGCATAAAGCTTGCCAGAACCGGCAAAAGTAATGATTATGAATGTGTTTTGAAAGACATTTAATTGTTTATTAATAAACTGGTGTTTTATGTGTCGCTGCAAAGATGAAGTTGACGATACGGACTCGCCATGAATGAATAAAGATAGAAAGGCATAAAAAGGAAAATTTCCCCCCGTTTGGCGCGCCCCACCTGTCACGTCTCTATTCCCCACCAGTGGCGCGCCCCACACTTTGAGAACCGCTGCATTAGAGTTTGCAAGGTAATTTTCCTTAACTAATGTTTGAAATATATGACTAGTAGTTTTTCACCCTATGCAGTATTAGTGGTTACAACCCCGCCCACAGAAATGACTGGGCCCCTGAAAAGGTCCAGTGAATGGGCCCTCCCCAAATCTGCAATAGGCTACTCATATCATGCGTGTGCTCTCTCTCTCTCCAACATTACCACATACATTTAACTGAGAGAGACTTAGGCCTACTCAGTGATGTGGTCTATAGTCACACACACACACAGGGCTCTCAAGTGTCACGCATTGAGCATGACAGTCACTCATTTCGGTATTTTGTCACGCACTCCCGCCACATATTGTATTTCTCACGCAGAAAAACGATTTATAATAGAACTTGCCGCAGCGCCCAAAATGTCTCTGGCCGCGACGCTCTCACTTTGGCTCTCACCCGACAGGAATCAAGCGCGTCTCCTCTGTGTTGTTAGTCGAGCTACACAAAAGCCAAGCAGAAAATAGCACTATTGTATCTGGGTACGATTTAACGCAACAACAAATGAAAAAAAAAAGAAAATTGTCATGAAACAACAACCCCATTCCCACGACCTGTCCAATATCTAATGGTGTGTTCACACCGACCGCGTATTTAATTATTTGCGCGAGTAGATTACATACAAAGTCAATGCGCGAATAGACGCGAATAGTTCAAGGCAAGACGCGAATAGACACGAATAGTTCAAGGCAAGACGCGAATAGACGCATCATTCAAGTTCAAGTTCAAGACGCGAATAGACGCATCATTCGCGCCGGGCGTTGCGAATGACGCGAATTGGGCGACGCGTTTGCAATGAACGTCTTCCGCGCAAGTTGAAAAATTTTGAACTCGAGCGAATGTTTAAGCGTCTAACTAGACGCGATAGACGCGTATTTGACGCTCTATTCGCGTTCGGTGTGAACACACCATAAGGCTGCCACTCTGCAGAAGCAAATTCCATCCTATCTTCGATATGTTGTAGTAGTTTTAGCTGGACGGTGCACATGATGACAACTGCTGTAAATGACATGAAATATTCTCTCAGTCCTTGCGCATCTGATAAGGCCTCATTAGATAATTTACAGGACGATTTTAGGCAATCGATTGCTTCAATCACACTGGGGAGATGGTGAGCAATAGGTCTTACTTTTTCTTTTACTGTCTATGGTCTTACCGTGTCAATTCGCACACTCCATCGTGTGTCACTCACTTGCGCCGCTGACCGCGAACTGGCGCGAACTCGCGAAGCACTGGCGTTTTGACTTACGTACAACAAAATAGCCTACTCAGACCATTTTCAGGAGAGGGGGGTTTCATTATGACACAGGCTACATTTTACTCAAGCAACATTAAAGGGGTGATGAACTGAGAAATCAAATTTTCCTTGAGCTTTTGACATCTAAGAGGTCATCAAATTATAAGAATATCCTGTAAGTTTCAGAACTGAAAACGTCCTTGTTAGTCCAATAAAAGCTTTTATTGACACCAGGCTCAGCAAACGACTTGTTTTTCAAAGTGGGGAACTATGACGACAAAGAGGATAAAACACCACCCCCGCAGAAGAAGATCGACGCCTTCTTCAACACGGCCGGTTTAGCCCCGCCCACCGATCCGCGCATTACACGGAACTCATTATAATATGCAAAACTGTTATCCACTCACAGCAGTGGGCGTTTACTTCCAACTCTTCAATGCGAGACGCCCATAAAAACCGAGCGTTTTTGAGCTAGGCTCAAAACTAGGGTAGAAAATAGGCTATTACTTATTCATTTTGATGTTTTTGAATGTAAAAACCAAGCGAACGTCATAAGTTGACCTCAGACAACAATATAAAACAATTTAAAAAGCCAGTTCATGACCCCTTTAAATAAAATGGATTTTTTTTCTCACTTTCAACAATAAATGGTGCTATTTTGGTTAAAAATAAAATATGTTAACCTTTGCTTATATTTAGGATGAACATAATTATTGCTGGACTGCATGGGCCCCCCCTAGCGGCTGGGCCCCAGAAAACGTTCCCCTTTATCCCCCCTTATGGACGGCCCTGAGTGGTTATTAAAAGTACTTTAGCGTAGTAAAGTATCTCAATAAGTATTCCATAAATCAGCCCTGCAAACCTGTTGGTAGACAACTTGGTGGAAATATCCACTCAAACACTCAGAGACCATTACAAAAATAAACAATGTCCAGAGCCATGAATTCTCTTTTATTTACACATTTTAAAAAAATTCCTTTAAAAAAAAAATGTAAGTAAAAAAAAAGTTAAACAAGAATATAAATGACAGTTTTGGGATGATAATGGGGCAAACAAGTCAACTTCTCCAAAATAATTAAAGTTCTCTCGTGCCGGAACCAAAAACTCACTCTCAGTGGCGGGAGGCTCACTTCTATACCCTCGAACTCCACAAGAACTCCCTGGAGCAGCGGCAAGACAATTAATACAATTAAGACCAACGTTGAGCCCCTAACTAAAAACACACACTCCAAGCACTATATTTAAAGGCATTTAATGATTTGTAATTTATACTTAAAGCATTACACGTCTATGAGAACATTTGCAATTGTTTAGTAAAAGATGTCAATGTTTGAGTTCTAGTTCAGCAGGGGTCGCCAGGGCACACCGTTTCGAGACCAAAGCAGTTTCTTCAATTGAAGCTTCGTTACTTTCATCCACTGATAACACATCGCTCCACAGCTGCACGTGACAGGAGCAGGAGGCTGGTGTTCAGAAGTGTTGGAAAGGCTGCATGCGTCGTCAAGAGTGTCTTATTTAAAGGTGCAGTCTGTAAGAATGACAACAAGTGGTGGAAATAGGTACAATACAATACAATATTTATTTATAAGGCACATTTAAAAACAACCAAGGCTGACCAAAGTGCCGTACAGGACGGAATAAAACAAAATAATAATAAAAACTACCAATAAAGGAAAACACAACAATACCAAAATTAAGCAGTATTAAAGGCCAAGGAAAATAAATATGTCTTTTAAGAAGATTTGAAGGAGGAAACAGACGAGGCTAATCTAATGTGGAGAGGTAGGCTGTTCCAAAGTTTAGGGCCCGCAGTTGCGAAGGCGCGATCACCTCGCTTTTTAAGTCTAGATCTAGGCAGGATGAGTAGACATTGATCGCTAGATCTCAGACTTCTAGAGGGAGTGTACGGGCGAAGTAGATCAGTAAGGTACTGAGGGGCCAAATTGTTGAGTGCTTTATAAACAAATAATACAATTTTAAAATCAATTCTAAAGTTGACGGGTAGCCAGTGCAGTGATGATAAAACCGGGGTGATCGACTCGTACTTACGGGTCCCAGTGAGAAGTCTAGCAGCTGCGTTTTGCACTAGCTGTAGACGGGAGAGGGAAGACTGAGAGACACCAACATAAAGAGAATTACAATAGTCTAAACGTGATGTAACAAAAGCATGGATCACTGTTTGGAAGTTACTCTTGGTTAAAAAAAAGGTTTCACTTTAGAAAGTTGGCGAAGATGAAAAAAGCACGATCTTACAACAGTACTGATCTGTTTATCAAATTTTAGGTTATGATCGAACAGAAAGCCCAGATTTCTAGCGCATTGAGTTTCATAAGGGGCAAGTGGACCACAGTCAGCATCGAGAACACAGTTTTCCCTGGGCCCAAATAAAATGATTTCGGTTTTAAATTTAGAAAATTAGAAAATTACTTGACAGCCAAAGCTTAAGTTCATTTAAACAGGCCAACAGGGATTGTAAACCATTTTTGTCGTTATGTTTTAACGGAAAGTAGATCTGAGTATCATCAGCGTATAAATGAAAGGATACTGTGTGTTTATTAAAAATGGAGGCCAGAGGTAGCATATACACGCCATACCATCCGGCTGGTAATGGCCAATGTGAACGGTTCAATAGGACGCTCCATAATTTGTTACGTACTTTGCCAGTGTCTCGGAAGAGAGACTGGAGTTCTTGTTTGCCACAGGTCTTCTTCTCTTATAACACTACTCCCCATCAGGCCACTGGTGAGTCTCTGTTCTTTTTAATGTTCGGGTAGGAACCTAGACTACCGGTAGATTTCCTCTTGGGTAGAGTCCAGGATCCTGTGGGTGGAAGTATCTATGAGTGGATTCAGGAGCACCAGACCTGCTTGCAGTTTATATTGTGTGTATTTGGTGATACGTTTGTTAGTTTTCATTTAAAGATTATATATTGATTTTACTTATTTTCTTTTTTTTGGTGAATCTGTTAATTAAGTGTGTGTGTTTCATTCTTGTTCATTACAGTGGCTGAGAGCCGATGGTGGTGTTTGTGTTCCGGTGTGCTGTTGACTTTCTTGTTTTCCTTTTGTGTTCACTGTGGTGTGGTTGTGTGTTTACTGGGGGGACTTTCCCGGGGATTTCTTACTGCCTTTGACTTCTTTCTCCTCCATCGGTAAGCCTCAGCAATTATAAATTATTTATTTTGTGATAAACCCCCTCCAACCCTCCAATTTTTTTTTACATTTTTTCCAGACATCGCAAAATCAATTGTCATTTCCACAACCGAACAAAAACATGTTTTTTCAACCAAAAATCTTGAAATATTTGTAGTTATAAATATATTGGGTTACACATCACACTTGCATCTTTCCAAATTGTAAATTGATTTATTTCTCTGAAATGCAACTGTTAAGATTTTACAAAGTTAACACCAAAAAAAAAAACCGCTGAACACTAGCCACTGAAACCTTTCATTCATATTTCTGACATTTTCAAATCTGATATTTTTCAACTCATATACATATACTTTACCCTTAACTGCTAAATAATCAACACCACCACCATCATTACCTTAACTTTACCTGTAGTTGTAATTATAAATGATGGAAATGCAAAAGTGAGTCATGACCTCAATGTGTAGGACAAAATTAATCTCAAATTCAAGTTTGAATTTTTTATTTCAAACAGGGATAGTGTATTGATGAACAACTGGCCTAACAGCACTTAATAAAAAACATAACTCATTCCATGTGTAACAAATTATTTGAAACAAAAACAATATCATAAACACAATCATCCTCATGTTTTCATAAAAAATCTAAATTATAATTTCTGTCAAAATGTGACATGTTTCACCACTCCCTGAACCAGAGCAGTGTATATGGGCCAAGGTTCACTCACAGATGAACAGGTGAACCCAAGGGACAAATGTTCAACATGTTTAAAATATGCCAAATTGAAAAGAAATACATGAAACTATATATATTAGATCTGATTGAGTTGGGTTATAATTCATACTTTCTGTTCGAACTTAAAATCACCCGTATATTAGCCAAGGTTCACTCACAGTCAAGTTCGGTGAGTACTTCCTCCCACACTAATGGATCCAACATCATGTGACGTTTCGTCACAGGCTGAGGCTCTGGAACCGACCTTACAACGTCCTCAGGCTGATACCAAATTATGTCATCATTCATAGGCCAGTACCACCTGTTCTTGCCTATCTGGCTCATGGTTTCAATCTGAGGGTGCAAATACCAACGTGACACCAATGTGTCCCTTTATTCAGTTGCTCCAGAGGCGTGTGACCTCTGACATATATAGCAATTGTAAGTCGCTTTGGATAAAAAGCGTCAGCTAAAAGAATAAATGTAAATGTAAATAAATAGAAACAATGAGAAAATCTCTTTTAAAGTTGTCCATTTCTGTTCTCGATTGTGCTGCATTCACTCACAAAAATAAATGTTTTATATGTTTACGGTAGGAAATTTACAAAATATCTTCATGGAACATGATCTTTACTTTATATCCTAATGATTTTTGGCATGAAAGAAAAATGGATAATTTTGACCCATACAATGTTGGCTATTGCGACAAATATACCCATGTGACATGTGACTGATTTTGTGATCCAGGGTCACATATGTAAAGTTTATGTGTTTACACTATATTTTTAGTACTATAGGCAAACTACTTTGCTTTTAAGCACAGACAATGTCCTTGCCAAGCCAACCTGTCTTTATCACTTCCATGGAGACAGTTGTGGAAAAGACGGTTGTGGAAATGACATTTTCCCCCTTTCCCTCCAATATCTCATGTTTGACTAGCCCATAGCACTAGCCTGTTAGTGTTAGTTTTAGAGTTAGCATTAAATAATCTCATATATCACCTGATGAAATTGTAAAAATACAGAAATGTTTCCGTCGGAATGAATTATGAGCGGTTCAGAAATGACACAATAAACATACTCGCAGTACTTCTCATATTTACCTTGATATATCTCCAATTTATGGAGATCTGCTGGGACTCTGCTTTCATTCAGCCATGGGGTGTCCTCTGGAGTGTCAGTTACTATGGTTACTGAGTATACAAATCTAGAACACTGAGCCTGGGATTCAGGGGCGGAGTGGGACCAAAAAATCTACCGGGAAATTTCGTAGACCACCGGCCCTCGTCGCCGGCAGGGCCGGATTAAGAGGCCCCTGGGCACAATGTCTTGTAGGCCCCCTCTTAGGGAGGCCAAATGTATATTATGTCCAAGGACATTTTAATATGGTATTTACAGTTTTAATGACTTAAAAGGAACTTTGTTGTACTATGCTGGAGTAAAGTTCATAAATGGTCGTTCTTTCCCATAGGAATTTGTAAAGCTATGTTGGGTGGACCTCTGTGCCTCTAGGGGGGTTCGGGGTGTTGGAAACTTATTTTCTTCTCAAGTGTAGAAAAGTCAAAGTTCAGACCAGGAGATTGTTGAGGAATAAGTTCTTTATTTCATCTCTGTAGCATCTCAATCAAATCCAACTAAGGAAAATGTTCCCTTGCAATTTATACATTTAGAAGGTGAGGAGTTTACAATGGGGTGACAAAGCATGCAAATTCAGTAGGAACACACCCTACTCTGAGGGGATTACCAATCCAATTGAATCAGCATAACTATTCAAATGCTGATAGTGGCTAGGAACTCTGGTTCCTAAGAGCCATCCCAGAGCCATTAAAGACGAAAGGTGATCTGATTAATTTAAAACAGGACTGGCAGGAAAGGAGACTCAATAATCATCTGAAATCAGTCTACTAAACTTTATCAGTTTATATACTATTGTAGTGGAAACCTAAATTAAACATTTAATAAATTTGTATTCCTTCAGGGGCATGCTCCCCCGCAAGAACATTTTGTACATTTTAAGGTTAAATGCATCAATCTCGTGCTCTTTGAGAGATCAAAATTAAGAGCTTCAACCCATAAACTCCTCGTTGAACAAAGAAAAAGCATTGATTTGTACCTGGACATTAAAGCATCTTTTTAGTTATGAGAGCCTCAGTCTGCATTACATTATCAATGATGTTTTAGGATGCCAAACAATTATTATAATAATGTAATAATGATTTATATAATTATTCCTGACGTAAAATCCATTTAGCCTATATTTTAGCCTACATTACACTACTATAATATAGGACAATTAAAATATTTTTCTCCTAATTACTTCACTTGCAATAAACCCTTGAGCTTTTATTTAGGAGGAAACACCAGATAACCATGCTGATCGCGTGAGCAAAGTAATCACGCAGCACAGACAGGATGCCTATTCTTAAAGTCTTGTGCTGTTTTATAAAGACACAAAGCCATATCATGGTTTCAATTTTAGTTCGTTGGCAAAATATAACGCTAGAGACCTTAATGTTAGGTTATACATTTTACATCTTTACATATGTGTTGGGAAAAGGGAGAAGAGAGAGTTCGGCAAAAGGCGAATCCGAACTCGGGTCGAGCGCATCAAAAGCTGCTTTCAAGCATTTCACGCCCTACGACCCACGCCACTGTAGCTATTCCGTAACGGTGTCTTTTTGCTATAAAGACAGGCACTTGGTGCAAATATACTGTTCTCCGTTATAGAAAATGTTAAAAATAATGTTTTCTTCCCCCTGCTTGGGCCCCAAGTGCGCATGGCGAACTTGCAATGAATACATTTTATCAGACCGGCCCTCGCGGCCTCGAAACAATACCGGCCCACCGGGAAAACTCCCGACTCTCCCGATTGCTACTGCTGGGATTGCATTTAATGCAGAGGTGTGGAAATGACAGTGAACCCAAGGGACAAGTGTTCAACATGTTCAAAATATGTCAAATTCAAAATAAATATATATATAAAAAATATTAGATTTGAATGAATTGGGTTATAATGCATATTTTCTGTTTGAATTTAAAATTATATCAGTATTAGAGTTTACAAGTGAGATAAGGTTGAAGACCCAAAGTCTGGCCTAGGGACAGAGGCAAAATAGTAAAAAACGCATATAAAATGCCTCCTATTTTATATAAAATAACAGAATTGAATATTGATTTTTTTATAGGTTCCCCTACACATGTATTAAGTGTGGAAAAAAAAGTGGAAATGTTTTTTACTTTTTTAAATATCTGTCAAGGACAGAAAAAGTACCATAGTTGGAGAATCACCCAAATATAATATAATAAAATGGCATTTACAACAAACATGTAATATCACATTTTTAAATACACTTTCATGTTCAAAACAAACTGAAAAACCAAAGTGTCTGCTTTGTCTGGTGTAACGTTACAGGGATATTTACTGACACAAGTCTTCTTTGGAAAAGAATCAAGGATCTTCAAGCATAAATCCATCTTTATAAATGAATAAAAACGCGGCTCTGGGATGTAAAGACGTCTGTCGCTGTTCTGCTTCGTTTGGGTGACTTTTTTTCTATCCAACACATATCTAACACGTTTCCATTATTGTCATTTTCACATGACTCCGCACAAAGTTCACAGCGTGGAATACTTCATGGACTTTTGTACCGGAAGTTACTGTTACTGCTGTGGTCAAATATCGTCATTTTATACCAGGGATGAATATTTGGATCGGATAAAAGGTAGGCTATCTAATGCTAATGTAGCAATGTTTAATAATATTGGGTTTTTTTTTTTGTTTATGAAGAAAATTACAATAATTTCTCTTGCAAAACATGAACGTTTTGGGAAGCTGTGTCGAGTAACGTGGCATTTTGATCAAGTGTTCAAGTGTGGCGTATGAAAGTGACTTTAACCCATGGGCGTCGGAACTCGGAACCATTGTATATGTGTGTGGGACAAGACCCACTCACTTCTACCGTCTCTATTTCAGCGCATATGTCTGTTCGCTATTCAGAGCGCCGTCAGTCAAATCCATTCCACTTGAGGAATGCTTTTATAAACTAAACTCCATTTCTGCTGTTATTTTTCAACGAGCCGCAACTGACGGAAATAACCGCCCGTTGCCCTTCCAGTGAAATATTGCTGCGTTAATAACAGCTTTAAGTTGTCAATGCTGGCAAATGACCATGGAATCAGCAGCGGGATAATTCACGGATAGCTGTGCACTTAATGCACGACGTGAGGCAGAGTTTAGTTTACTTGTTTAATTAAAAGGCACCAGAATACATGAAATGGTATTTACTCCAGTAACATTTTTCTGGGGGAGGAGGACACACATGCTGCGTCCCAATTCGCATAGGCTAGGCCTACTATCCGTCCTAAATAGTATTCGAAATTAGAATTAGTACGTCCCAAATCGTAGTATGATGAAATGAGTGTTCCAAAGATACCCGGATGGTCTACTTTTTCCGGTCAGAATCTGAAGTGCATATCGATGCGCACTCTAACGGCTGATATTGCCCACAACCCATCGCGCGTTGGCCGAGGATAAAATTATTTATTCAATGTTGTCTAAATTATATTGCATCTGCAGCAGAATTGTGAACTTTTGTAAAGATACGTTTAGCAATTAACTTTTAAATGCATCATTACATTCAAATTGCAAACACATGAGGAGAGTCACCGCATTAATGACCCACCGCTGCAGACCAAGGTGCCACAACATTTCTCTCCGAAACGGTAGGAAATTAAATTAGATTGAATGGAGGATTTTAACTGTGACAAGATGATTGACAGGGCAGTTTACGGTGGCTGGACAGAGCTGTCCGTTAAAGATGACGAAGTAGTATGTCCCAAAGCTTGCCTACTCTTTTGCTAGTACACACTCAAAAGTATGTACTTTTTCTTCACAAAAGAGTACATACTTTTAGGTCGTAGTATAAGTAGGCGAATTGGGACGCAGCCACACACTTTTTTTTTTTGCTTCCGACCCCCATGCTTTAACCACATATGAACTTAAAGATGATCTTGAAATGGATGATTAAATCGTATTATTGTGTCTTAATTGTCTTGCTGTTGGACATAGAGGCCATATTTGTTAAGGAATTACACTTTTTATATGTAGGCCTATTACACATATTATAATTTTCGTTATCTACAGAGTGTTAACTATGGAAGCTTGTTTCCGCCACTGAATTAAAAAAAGAAATAATAATAATTGCGACTTTTTATCTCACAATTGCGAGATATGAAGTCAAAATTGTGAGAAATAAAGTCGCAATTGCGAGATATAAAGTCGCAATTCTGAGAAATAAAGTCGCAATTCTGAGAAATAAAGTCGCAATTGCGAGATATAAAGTCGCAATTCTGAGAAATAAAGTCGCAATTCTGAGAAATAAAGTCGCAATTCTGAGAAATAAAGTCGCAATTGCGAGAAAAAAAGACAGAATTGCGATGTTTTATCTCACAATTCTGACTTCTTTTCTCACAATTGCGAGTTTACATCTCGCAATTTTGTCTTTATAACACATAATTGCGAGTTTATATCTCGAAATTCTGACATCTTTTCTCAGAATTGTGAGATATAAACTCGCAATTGCGAGTTATCAGGCCAATTCTAAGGGGGGAAAAAGTCTAACTTTTTTCCCCCTCAGAATAGTTTATATCTCACAATTCTGACTTTACAACACGCAATTGCGACTTTATATCATTCATTTTTTACTTTATATCTCGCAATTCTGACTTTATAACACGCAATTGCGACTTAATATCAATCAATTCTGACTTTATATCTCGCAATTCTGACTTTATAACACGCAATTGCGACTTTATATCACGCAATTCTGACTTTATATCTCGCAATTCTGAGAAATTAAGTCAGAATTGTGAGATGTAAACTCGCAATTGTGAGAAAAAAAGTCAGAATTGTGAGATAAAAAGTCGCAATTACCTTTTTATTTTTCATTCTGTGGCGGAAACAAGCTTCCGTAGTTAACACTACTTCTAACTGTGTATCGTTCTAGAAACCATTGTAACACTTTTCGCTTTAATATTTGTAATAATAATAATAATAATACATTTTATTTATAATGCGTTTTTCTAAAACCCAAAGCGCCACAGACAATAAAACAAGTAAAATACAGAAGTACAAGAGTAAAATAATCATTACAGTACAAAGCATTAAAATACTAATCAAAACAGTCTATGTAAGCAATTTTAAAAAAGATGTGTTTTTAAAGGGGTCATATAATGCCATTTTCATACAAGTTAATTTGATTCTTTAGAGTCTAAATGAAAAGTTTGTAATGTACTTTAATTAAAAATTCTCATTAGTATTTTAAGAAAACACTAATTTTACCTGGTCAAAAACAGCTCTGTTTTCAGCACGCCGTTTCAGTGCATGTGTCTTTAAATGATAATGAGCTTCGCTGACTCCGCCCCTCTGTTCTGCGGGCACTTTGACACAACGCACGTGGAGTGTTGACTTGACAACAGTTGAAAGTATATTTTGGAGAAAGAATGGCAGCGGGAGTCTCTGAGGACACATCTGTGCAACAGTATCAGTTTGAACCGGAGTCAGACCCGGAACAAGATGACGGCCATGAAGAAGTTCGACAGTTAAAGCTTGAACAGGACGTTTCTGAATGGTTGGTTAACGTAATGTCATATGTCACTTTGATCTATTTTTGTATGTAACTGGCAGGGTAACGTTAGAGTAACTTAGTGAGATGTACGAATGCTATGTTTTTACTGATGTATACGTAGGCTACTCAGTTTGTAATAACACAATAACCATAACGCGTTGTTCATTATAAACGTGGGAATTATATTGAGAACGTCGTACATAGAAAACATGTCGTAATGTACCCTGAGTGTAAATCTTAGCCGCATTCATCGTGAAGCGTGCAAGCAATTTGCAAAGATTAATATAAAGGTTAATATAATTTTACACTCACTTCTTCTGGAGGTGCAGCAGGAACACGAATAGTTGGTACCGATTCTTTTTTCAGGAGCAGCTTCTTAGCAAAACCAGCTTTATACTGACCCTCGTTTATAAAGTCTGGTGTGTGAAATGATTCACGCAAACATGAACATTGACGTTGATCGTGGGGAATATTCCCATCGAAAACAAAACTCAGCCACTGTGTCTTCAGCGGTTCGGATTTAGGAACATTAAAATGACTGCTGTGTTCCTTATTACACCCAAGAACAGAACATCACAATCGCTTAGACGCCATTCTGCTCCAGCATATCAACAATGACGGACTGAGTATGATGACAGCTCGCTCAGGGCAGGTCTGTGCTGAAACGCTGCTGTCAATCAATAATCGTGGGAGGGGCGTCTGTGACGTCACACGGTCGAACGGCTCGATTTGAGGCAGGGGAAAACATATAAGGAGATTAAAACAAAAACACTGGATAGATTTTTATCATTATATGATGGTTGTGTACAGACACTGCCAACACACATTTCAGTACAATCAACTTGAGAAAGTGCATGTACCATTATATGACCCCTTTAACAACTTCTTGAAGCTGGCTAATGTAGGAGCATTTCTAACGGTAAGAGGAAGTGCATTTATAACCTGAGTGTGGGTGCCGCGACAGAGAAAGCTCTCTCCCCCATAGATGTTAATCTACGGGTGGGAGACCGCTGAAGAGTAGGAAAATCCGTAGACCGAAGGCGCGTACAGATATAAGAAGGAGCTATTTCGTGCATAGCTTTGTATGTTAGTGTGAGTTTTAAAAGCAATACGTGACTGGACAGGCAGGCAATGGAAACTATAAAGCACATCTGTAATGTGCGGACGTGGTGAAGTGTGTGTCAGCACATGTGCTGCTGAATTCTGGATGTACTGCAGGCGTTTTATAGATTTAACAGGTAAACCAACAAAAAGTGCATTACAATAATCAATCCTGGAAGTAACAAATGCACGAATAAGCCTTTATTGCATGAAACAGCTTTATAGTGTTTTTGTTTTTTGGTGTGCTGTCTCAAACTTTGATATAATTTTCTGTAAGTTAATGTCAAGTACAAAGAGTGCTGTTGTTACAACCTACCTATAAAAAGTAAACCACGAAAACATTTTTTTTAAACAGCAAATTAGCTGGAATAAATATTAAACACATATTTGTGCATGTTAGTCACTTCACAGATGTACTAAATGTTGATATATACAATGACCACAGTGTGTTTGTGAGTCCAGTCGAAGCACTGTTACAATCATCTCCATCAGCTCAGCTATAATACTTATACACTCACCTAAAGGATTATTAGGAACACCTGTTTAATTTCTCATTAATGCAATTATCTAATCAACCAATCACATGGCGGTTGCTTCAATGCATTTAGGGGTGTGGTCCTGGTCAAGACAATCTCCTGAACTCCAAACTGAATGTCAGAATGTGAAAGAAAGGTGATTTAAGCAATTTTGAACGTGGCATGGTTGTTGGTGCCAGACGGGCCGGTCTGAGTATTTCACAATCTGCTCAGTTACTGGGATTTTCACGCACAAGCATTTCTAGGGTTTACAAAGAATGGTGTAAAAAGGGAAAAACATCCAGTATGCGGCAGTCCTGTGGGCGAAAATGCCTTGTTGATGCTAGAGGTCAGAGGAGAATGGGCCGACTGATTCAAGCTGATAGAAGAGCAACTTTGACTGAAATAACCACTCGTTACAACCGAGGTATGCAGCAAAGCATTTGTGAAGCCACAACACACACAACCTTGAGGCGGATGGGCTACAACAGCAGAAGACCCCACCAGGAACCACTCATCTCCACTACAAATAGGAAAAAGAGGCTACAATTTGCAAGAGCTCACCAAAATTGGACAGTTGAAGACTGGAAAAATGTTGCCTGGTCTGATGAGTCTCGATTTCTGTTGAGACATTCAGATGGTAGAGTCAGAATTTGGCGTAAACAGAATGAGAACATGGATCCATCATGCCTTGTTACCACTGTGCAGGCTGGTGGTGGTGGTGTAATGGTGTGGGGGATGTTTTCTTGGCACACTTTAGGCTCCTTAGTGCCAATTGGGCATCGTTTAAATGCCACGGCCTACCTGAGCATTGTTTCTGACCATGTCCATCCCTTTATGGCCACCATGTACCCATCCTCTGATGGCTACTTCCAGCAAGATAATGCACCATGTCACAAAGCTCGAATCATTTCAAATTGGTTTCTTGAACTGGACAATGAGTTCACTGTAATAAAATGGCCCCCACAGTCACCAGATCTCAACCCAATAGAGCATCTTTGGGATGTGGTGGAACGGGAGCTTCGTGCCCTGGATGTGCATCCCACAAATCTCCATCAACTGCAAGATGCTATCCTATCAATATGGGCCAACATTTCTAAAGAATGCTTTCAGCACCTTGTTGAATCAATGCCACGTAGAATTAAGGCAGTTCTGAAGGCGAAAGGGGGTCAAACACAGTATTAGTATGGTGTTCCTAATAATCCTTTTGGTGAGTGTATATTTATTTAAACTAATTACAACATGTCATTATTTTATGTAATCTATTTTGACAGTGTTGCAAAAACATTGTCAGATTAACACATTTTAACAGCAATACTGGTGTTGTTACAGTAGATTAATGTAATACCTTTAGTGTTACGAAATGATATAATGGGGGGAAAAGGGAGAGAAATATGGCAGATGTGAAACTTCAGTGTTTGTATCAACTTCTTAAAGACAGACAGGACATCTGTGTCATAAATCTGCTCCTCTGTCCTCATAAATGACATATGAAGGTGAAATACTTTGTCAGTGTGTGTGAATCAGTGTGTGTGAATCAGTGTGTATGAATCAGTGTGTGTGAATCAGTGTCTCTGACTCTTCAGGCGTTCCTGTGACGCTCCATGAAGACTGAATGAATCATGGAGGACAGAGAAACATTCAGAGATGGAGATGTTTATCCAGCATTCAGGTACATCTAAACCTTCATATGACCTTAATGTTATGGATAATACAGTGCATGTCACATAACAGTGTGTTCTGCATGTTTGCCGTGATTGGGAAGGTGTTCTGAGAGCTAGTCTGGTGCCGTGAAGGGAATAGATGGCTGGATTTATCCTTGTGCAATGTCTTCACTCTTCAACTTTTGGGAAGCTTCTCTTGGATAGACTTGGATAGATTCTAGGGGTGTAACGGGTCACAAAATTCACGGTTCGGTTCGATACGATACACTTGTGTCACGGTTCGGTTCGGTACGATTCGGTACGTTTCCGATACAGCAAAAAGAAAGAAATAGGAGAGTTATTTCCTTGATTTAATTTTTTTAATTATATTTTTATTAAAACTAACATCATAAAGTATGATTTTTTTTAACTTTGAGCAATGATGGAGCTATACTTGACTTTTCTTAGGAGCTTATAAAACAAAACAGCTCCTTGGACAAAATTAAATGTAATATTGTAGTAGTTATAAACAAAGGTTTATTTTAGTTCAGATTAACATTTGAGGGCAGCAGCAATTGTATTCATAATTTTAAAATAAAACCGACGTAATGTTACTTGAAAGCATTATAGCCTACTATTCCTGCCAAACTCCCATGGTTACAGTGAGTGTCACTACAGTAAACCCATGGTGAATGTGCTGATCTGTGGACACTGGATAGTTCATTCATGGCACAATGTTTCTTCCTGGTTTCCACGTCAGCGCTGTTTGATCCGTTAATAACGGAGAAATGCGAATGTTTCTCACTAGATCTCGCAGCGATGTTATTACTTTAGTGGCAAATTCAAATGCTTTCTTTACTGCATTTCGCTGTGTAGTAACAGTGGCGATGATTAAGATCGGCTCGCGCTACATTGGTCCAACTGATAAACGGTCCGTCAACCACACAATAACGAGTGGTTTCGTTCCGCTTACATTAGCATTTGATGTTGGGCAATATTGTGGTCACGCCAGCGTCTCTTACATTATGAGCGCGCTTGCCACACGTGACGCGCCTACATTTGAAATAACGAAATTTTGGTCGGCAGGAAAAATGGTCCAACGAACCGTTCGGTTCAAAAATGCGTACCGAAAACCGAACCGAAAGCCTCGTACCGAACGGTTCAATACGAATACGTGTATCGTTACACCCCTAATAGATTCTCTATATGAGGTTTATCTACATGTAAAATAAGCTAAATAAAAATGAATTTCTGTCTCCTATTCTGATAAAGTCAATTGCATTTCGAGAAATCAAACTCACCGGAGCCCAGCTGTGTGTCCATGAAGAGTGACTGGTCTATGGGAAACCCACCAGAATTTAAGGGAAAACACACACCAACTGATCTGAGGTACAACCTTTTGGATGATGGATAACTATCAAGGTGCAATGTAAAATAGTCAAGTTAACTACATTAATTCTTCTTGTCACTATTTCTATTAAAGTCAATTACACAGGCAGAGATCAAACTCACTGGAGCCCAGCTGTGTGTCCATGAAGAGTGACTGGTCTATGGGAAACCCACCAGAATTTAAGGGAAAACACACACCAACTGATCTGAGGTACAACATTTCTGTCTAGATAAATAGATAGATAGATAATGCTATCATTATACAATTTTTGTCTATTCTGTTGTCTCTATTATGTGAAAATACAATACAACATTTTGGATGGATGTATAACTATCATGGTGCAATGTAAAATTGTCAAGTTAACTACATTAATTCTTCTTGTCACTATTTCTATTAAAGTCAATTACACAGGCAGAGATCAAACTCACTGGAGCCCAGCTGTGTGTCCATGAAGAGTGACTGGTCTATGGGAAACCCACCAGAATTTAAGGGAAAACACACACCAACTGATCTGAGGTACAACATTTCTGTCTAGATAAATAGATAGATAGATAATGCTATCATTATACAATTTTTGTCTATTCTGTTGTCTCTATTATGTGAAAATACAATACAACATTTTGGATGGATGTATAACTATCATGGTGCAATGTAAAATTGTCAAGTTAACTACATTAATTCTTCTTGTCACTATTTCTATTAAAGTCAATTACACAGGCAGAGATCAAACTCACTGGAGCCCAGCTGTGTGTCCATGAAGAGTGACTGGTCTATGGGAAACCCACCAGAATTTAAGGGAAAACACACACCAACTGATCTGAGGTACAACATTTCTGTCTAGATAAATAGATAGATAGATAATGCTATCATTATACAATTTTTGTCTATTCTGTTGTCTCTATTATGTGAAAATACAATACAACATTTTGGATGGATGTATAACTATCATGGTGCAATGTAAAATTGTCAAGTTAACTACATTAATTCTTCTTGTCACTATTTCTATTAAAGTCAATTACACAGGCAGAAATCAAACTCACCGGAGCCCAGCTGTGTGTCCATGAAGAGTGACTGGTCTATGGGAAACCCACCAGAATTTAAGGGAAAACACACACCAACTGATCTGAGGTACAACCTTTTGGATGATGGATAACTATCATGGTGCAATGTAAAATAGTCAAGTTAACTACATTAATTCTTCTTGTCACTATTTCTATTAAAGTCAATTACACAGGCAGAGATCAAACTCACCGGAGCCCAGCTGTGTGTCCATGAAGAGTGACTGGTCTATGGGAAACCCACCAGAATTTAAGGGAAAACACACACCAACTGATCTGAGGTACAGCCTTTTGGATGATGGATAACTATCATGGTGCAATGTATAATTGTCAAGTTAAAGGGATAGTTCACCCAAAAATGAAAATTAGCCCATGATTTACTCACACTCAAGCCTTCCCAGGTGTATATGACTTTCTTCTTTCAGACTAATATAACCAGCTTTATATAAAAAACTATCATTGCTCTTCCAAGCTTTATAATGGCAGTGAATGGAGGATGAGATTTTTAAGCCAAAAAAAGTGCATCCATTCATTATAAAAGTCGATCCATTCTACTTTATAGGTCTTTATACTTTATCAAATGTATTTAAAGACAACAATATACAAGCACTGTAAAAGGTTTTGCCACAAACTCAACTGACTGGCTTTTCTCCTGTATGATTTCACATGAGTCTCTTCAGACCTGTACATGATTTATGAGCTTCCAGAACTTCTGATTGAGGCTGTGTGTGACCTCATAATTGAACTCCTTTCCACAAATTGAACATAGAAATAAAAACAGTATAAATAACAAAAATAAATAACAGTTTTGTCTTCTTAATTGCAAGCAATTAGTTCAAGTGCAACCAAATCAAAGTACTGTAGCGCTCAGACTCTATATAATTGTTGTGAAATTGCTGTTTTATTTTGGACCGGCAGTTATAGGGTTAATGGTGAGTTGGTAAAAGGCTGGGTGGAGAAACGAGCGAGTGAGTGAGTTAGGCTGGTGCGTTTGAATACAGTTGTTCTTGCGTTCTGATTAAAAGTTCAGTAACGGAGCCTCCATTGTCTGTCGTTTTTCAGACGTTACAATACTCTCCCAATATTCAAAGTACAAACAGAGACCAGAGCCACAACTACACAGTCCAGAGATAGGTTTGATAATGGGAGACGGACTATTGTATGTATCCTAATTTGCGCACTTCAGGGAGCTCACGTTTCACTTTCACTTTCGGCTTCGCGATCGCACGTTCTCTGTGTTTTGGAGCTGCGGTGCTGAGCGATCATTCTACAGGATAAGACATTTATCAGACGTTTAGGCTCTGTTGCTCAACGAATCCTCTGCCATCGTCACACGATCAGTGAACTGTGATTCCTGCTGCACTGTGTGCGACTGCAACTCGTGCGGGATGAGCAGAGCAGACTTTTAGAATGATTTTTATTTTTTATAAAAACGGCAACAGTGGAGGCGATGCCGCGGGGGACACCGTAATGTAAAGTGAATGTAGCGGTGGCATATTTTATGCTAATTTCACCCTCAGGCTCCCTCGTGGCGATATCGCGAGACAGCTTTTTACTCGACGAGAAATCTCGTCACATTTTAGACTCGCGAGATCTCGTCACACAGCTACAGATGATAGAGCAAAACAAAACACCGGTCACGAATCAGAAGTCTAAACGAGAATTTTTAAATAGAAATGTGGGAGGAGCTTGAGTTTGTTGCCCAGCCATATTAGTTTGAACCGCGATAGGAATCAAAGCTTACGTTACTCCTACATCCTTCGTCATACATCGTGTCAAGTGTCACTTTTGGCACAAGTCGACTTGTGTAAGCTAGTTATTTTAGTTGATAAAGTTGTAAATATGGATATTTTTCTTACACAAACGCATCGCTTCGCTTCAGAAGGCTTTTATTAACCCCATGGTAACCCGTATGGATTTACTTATATGATGGATGGATGTACTTTTTTGGCTTCAAAAATCTCACCCCCCATTCACTGCCATTATAAAGCTTGGAAGAGCAATGATATTTTTTTAATATAACTGATTATATACATCTGAAAGAAGAAAGTCATTTACACCTTAAAGGTAAATTAATCATGGGGTAATTTTCATTTTTGGGTGAACTATCCCTTTAACCAAGGCCGTAACCAGGGTTTGAAAATTAGTGAGGTCCGGGGTGAGATGTAAAGAATTGTGCTATAATAACATCCACAAATGCAACTCATTATATATACTTTATATAGCCTAAACTTTAAAATAGACAGACATGTAGATGTTTGTGAAAGAATTTATTATTCAAATAATGTTTTACATTTTACAGACATGTTACAAACTATTTACAGGCTATTTGCTATAGCTTTTGTGTGTGTGTGATGTGTGTTTTTATTTTATTTTATTAATGCCGACAGTAAAATGTTGCCAGATATTGCTACGGAAAACAAGCAAAAACCAAAAAATAATAATAATCTGAAATAAGTTCAAAGCTTGTGTTTTGGAAATAAGATTAATATATCACGAGCCGTAACATGCAACTTTCCACTTTAATAACTTCCTAAAGTGTGACATTAAATCAGAAAAACAAGTCCAGAAACCTACTGCCACCTTTCCATTAGGTGGATCTGGCAACACGGGATCTGGCACCCGTTCACTGCGCTAGCTTCTCGTAGCAAAATGAATTGCAAACACTCATATGAGGTGGTTTAAACGGCTAATTAAAGGATAATTCCGGTTTTTAACACTTTGAGTCTATTTTCTAGTTTGTTTTGGATGAACTAGAGTGGTGGACTTAGAAATGTTGACGATGGGTCCTGTCGTGACTTTTTGACTATTTTAGAATCGCCTCTGAGCGCTTCAGAGTGGATGTCTATGGGCATGCTCAAACTGTCCGTAAAACAACCCTTAAAGTTCGTTTTCAAAACTGTGCAACTCACCGAGTGGTTAGTGGTGTTTGTTGATGATTAAAAACAAATATATCGGCGCAATGTATGCTTTCAATCCGTGTTATTTGCTATAGTGGAACTATTTTTTCAGATACATCACAACCGCGTATAAACTTCCGCTCGATATTTGAGTCTGAAGCGTTAGCACACTCCTGACCACTTGATGGCGACAACCACTTTGCCGCAGTTGCCCAGCTCACGCTAGCCTTCTGAGAGACCTCATGGAGAGACCCCATGAGAGACGGAGAACCGAGCGAAAAGACTACAACCAAATGTAAACAGACCCCTCTTTCCATTTCTGGTAGCGCAGTAATATCAACGAGCACTGAGTCCTTCAGCAGACATCAATGCGATTTTAAAAAATGGCAAATAAAACACGACAGAAACTGTATTTCGCTACGCTACTTGTTTTGGAACATCAACGAACACCACTAACCACTCGGTGAGTTGCACAGTTTTGAAAACGAACGTTAAGGGTTGTTTTAAGGACAGTTTGAGCATGCCCATAGACAGCCACTCTGAAGCGGCCAGAGGCGATTCTAAAATAGTCAAAAAGTCACGACAGGACCCATCGTCAACATTTCTAAGTCCACCACTCTAGTTCATCCAAAACAAACTAGAAAATAGACTCAAAGTGTTAAAAACCGGAATTATCCTTTAATCATTCAGAGAGCTTGACATTTTATTTTTGAATGTAAAAAAACCTCATAGCTGGCTACGGCCATGCGTTTAAAGGGATAGTTCACTTTGAAATAAATTTTTGGTATGTTTTAGCTTACCTCAAGGGCATCCAAGATATAGGTGTCTTTGTTTCCGCAGTAGTTTAAATTTGGATATTTTTAGGTCAAACCGTTCTTGTCTGTCAGTCATATAATGCAGGTCTATGGTCACCACCTCAAGTCCAAATTAAACATGATTTAATGACTCGTAAATGTAAGTACACATTGATGGCCTAAGACACGAAACGAGCGGTTTGTGTGAGAAAACGAACAGTATTTATATCGTTTTTACCTCTTGTAAACACAGCCACGTCCAAGTGATCTGAGGGCGCCGGCGCTTCGGTCTTTTCCGGAAAGCGCCGGAAGTGATCGCTCGCGCGTGTACGTCACTCATACAATTGTTTTATTTTTTATTTATTTTATTTTTTTACGACGGTTTAAACATCCCGGATAAGCGGAAATTAGTACCATTTTAATTAGCCGTCTTTCCTACAATCTCTGTTCTGTGTAAACAATGAGTGACGTACACGCACGAGGTTTCACCTCCGGCGCTTTCCGGAAAAGACCGAAGCGCCGGCGCCCTCAGATCACTTGGACGTGGCTGTGTTTACAAGAGGTAAAAACGATATAAATACTGTTCGTTTTCTCACACAAACCGCTCGTTTCGTGTCTTAGGCCATCAATGTGTACTTACATTTACGAGTCATTAAATCATGTTTAATTTGGACTTCTCTGTGCATGCTCTTTGAGGTGGTGACCATAGACCTGCATTATATGACTGACAGACAAGAACGGTTTGACCTAAAAATATCAAAATTGAAACTACTGCGGAAACAAAGACACTTACATCTTCGATGCTCTTGAGGTAAGCTAAAACACACCAAAAATTCATTTCAAAGTGAACTATCCCTTTAACTACATGAATTCATCTTGTCACTATTTCAGCCACAGATAACCTCAATGACTATCGCCCTATTGCCCTTACACCGATCATCACAAAGTGCCTTGAGAGGCTGGTGTTGTACCATCTGAAAACCTGCCTCCCTTTCATTTTTGATGAACATCAGTTTGCTTATAGAGCTAACAGATCAACTGAGGATGCAATAGCCATAGCTCTCCATAATGCGCTGTGCCATGTGGAACATCAGGAGAGCTATGTGAGGATGCTTTTCATTGATTATAGCTCAGCCTTCAATACTATCATGCCGGACATTCTCTTCTGCAAACTCACAGACCTGGGCTTTCCCTCACTCACTTGCAATTGCATCAGGAATTTCCTGACGGATCGCCCTCAGACTGTTAAACTCGGTGCTTCTGGGCTCTGCTCACTTCTCTTCCACCCGCACGCTCAGCACTGGCTCCCCTCAAGGGTGCGTGCTGAGCCCAATTCTGTACTCTCTTTATACGTATGACTGCCGCCCAGTCCATCACCAGAATAACATCATCAAATTCGCAGATGATACTACAGTGGTGGGACTAATTTCGAAGGGGGATGAGGCTGCCTACAGAAATGAGATCATGAGATTGTCAGAGTGGTGTTTAGCCAATAACCTGACACTAAATGCCACCAAAACAAAGGAAATCATCCTCGATTTTAGAAGGCACAGGGCAGACCCCGCTCCCCTTTACATTTACATTTACATTTACATTTATTCATTTAGCAGACGCTTTTATCCAAAGCGACTTACAAATGAGAACAGTAGAAGCAGTTAAACTAACAGTAGGACAACAATACGTAAGTGCTATAACCCCTCTCAGTTCAATTTTAGTGCAGTTTTTTTTTTTTTTTTTTTTTTTTTTTAGAAGAGAAGAGAAAGTGTTAATTCTACTGAATCAAGTGCTGCCGAAAAAGATATGTCTTCAGCAGTTTCTTGAAAGTGGCTACTGACTCAGAAGCTCTGGTTGAGTTAGGCAGATCATTCCACCAACAGGGAACAGCCATGGTAAAGGTCCGAGAAAGAGATTTTGTGCCTCTTTGAGATGGTACCACAAGACGACATTCGCTAGCAGAGCGCAGGTTTCTGGATGGCACATAAGTCTGAAGTAATGAGTTTAGGTAAGATGGAGCAGTGCCAGTGGTTGTTCTGTAGGCAAACGTCAGTGCCTTGAATTTAATGTGAGCGGCAACTGGCAACCAGTGCAATTGTGTGAGGAGAGGAGTGACGTGTGTTCTCTTCGGCTCATTGAAGACTACTCTGGCTGCAGCATTCTGGATCAGTTGTAGAGGTTTAACAGAGCAAGCTGGAAGACCAGCCAGGAGAGCATTACAGTAGTCCAGTCTGGATAAAACAAGTGCTTGGACAAGGAGTACATCAATGGAGACTGTGTAGAGAGGGTTCAAACATTCAAATTCCATTGGATGCCCTCTTCCCTCCCTGAAGAACCTTTACAATTCCCATTGCCTCAGCAGAGCCCAGAACATCGAAAAAGTTCACTCTCATCCTGGTTCCCGTCTGTTTAACCTGTTGCCCTCTGGTAGGCGGTACAGATGTTTTAAGTCAAGGACAAAAAGACTCAAGGACAGCTTTTTCCCCAGAACTATAATTACACTAAATACACATATGCAGTGAACATTTCGTATGTACTGACCTCTTACCTAGCACAATATGCGTAAATATTTTAATACATCTTTTTGTACTATGTATTTTATGTATCTATTAGGGGTGTAACGGTACATAAAAATCACGGTTTGGTACGTACCTCGGTTTTAAAGTCACGGTTCGGTACGTTTTCGATACAGCAAAAAGAAAGAAATGCCAGAGAATTTCCTATTTGTTAAAAGAAAAAAATATTTTTTAAATAAGTGTGAGTTTTCCTACATCTTGAAACTTTCAGGTCTATAAATGGGTGTCATCTTTGAAGGATGAACAAATAATGTTTTGGTCATCCTCACATTAAAAATAACATTTAAATATATGAATAGTTCAGATGCAAAAGCCATTTGAAATTTTCTTCTAGAATGATCATTTTTATCAAGCTTGTATATTTAAGTTCAGTAATTTCACTTAAATGGCAATGAAGATTGCCTATTAATTGTCATTTGAGTGAAATTACTGAACTTAAATATACAAGCTTCATAAAAATGATCATTCTAGAAGAAAATTTCAAATGGCATTTTGAGGCTTTTGCATCTGAACTCTTCATATATTTATTTATATAATATTTGAGTTTTGAAGTGCTGGAAAAAGATGTGTGAAGTACTTGAAAGCATTTCACTATTCCAGCCAAACTGGTTACAGTTAGTGTTACTATATTAAATCCATGGTGAATGTTGCTGGTCTGTGGACGTAAAGTATTACTAGTTCATTCACGGCACAATGTTTCTCCTGGTGTCCACGTCAGCGCTGTTTGATCTAATAGAGATCTACGGTTAATAACGGAGAAATGTGAATGCTTCTCACTAGATCTCGCAGCGATGTTATTACTTCAGTGGCGAATTCAAATGTTTTCTTCACTGGATCTCTCAGCACAGTGTCGCTTGATCGAGATCGGCTCGCGCTGCACAGATGTTGCTGGTCCGAACTGATAAACGATCCGAAGCACATAATGAGTAGCGCAGTTTCGTTCCGCTTTCATTACGTTTGCCATTTGATGTTGCGCAACGTTGTGGTGATCGCGCCAGCGCGGATTTTGTCGGCAGGAAAAATGGTCCAAGGAATCGTTCGGTTTGTATGCGCACCGAACCGGAAGCCTCGAACCGAAACGGTTCAATACGAATACATGTACCGTTACACCCCTAGTATCTATATTTACTTATCTAATTTATTTTTATTTATTTATCTTTTTTATGTACCATGCACCTTATGCAGAAGCTCCGCAATTTCGTTGTATCTTGTGTACAATGACAATAAAGTAAAGTATTTATTTTAAAGTCAATTACACAGTCAGAGATCAATCTCATGAGAGATTTTCATATTTTCCATATTTTCTATTCTAATATCTCTATATTAATATCTCTATTCTATTGTTTCTCTTCTATTAAAGTGAATTCCATGTGAAGAGATCAATCTCACCGGAGTCCAGCTGTGTGTCCATGAAGAGTGATCGGTCTATGAACACATTAGTGACATTAAAGGGAAAACACACATCAACTGATCTGAGGTACAATATTTTAATTTGGACAGATAATAATCATGACAAATCAGTTTAACCACTTCCTTTATTTTGAAAAAAATATCTCAAAAATATCTTTGTCAATTTCTTTTTTTTTTTCTTAAAACGTTGCTGGGGTTTTTATGCAAATATGTTGTGTTGATCCTGCACCAGTTGGAGGGAATTTGGATGTGTGTCTTTTCTTCCTCTTTTTTTTAGACAGACAGTTTTCATTTCATCTCTCAAACCCTGAGTATTTGTTTACATCCATGCTTTGGACCACTTATACCAACTCACTGTAGTCACACTAGCCACATGAATAAATTACTTTTAAAATAATGCTATCACTTTCACATCTATAATTCATGTTGTAATACATTATTTTAATCTTTCAGTCATGACTCTCAACTGGTCCAAAGCAGATTCAAATCAAATCTGCTGCAGAAGTTTCAGTGTCTGGATGAAGGAACAGCAAAGCAGGAAAACCCAACACTCCTGAATGAGATCTACACAGAGCTCTACATCACAGAGAGTGGAAGTGGAGAGATCAATAATGAGCATGAGGTGAGACAGATTGAGACACAGTCCAGGAGAGCAGAAACAGCGGACACACCGATCAAATGCAGTGACATCTTTAGACCTTTACCTGGACAAGACAAACCCATCAGAACTGTGCTGACAAAGGGAGTCGCTGGCATTGGAAAAACAGTCTCTGTGCAGAAGTTCATTGTGGACTGGGCTGAAGGATCAGAGAATCAGGACGTCCAGCTCATATTTCCACTTCCTTTCAGAGAGCTCAACTTGATGAAGGACGAAACACTCAGTCTTTCAGATCTTCTTCATGTATTTTTCCCTGAAACAAAAGAAATATCCAGTGAAGAATATAAAGTGTTGTTCATCTTTGATGGTCTGGATGAGTGTCGTCTGTCTCTGAACTTTAAGAGTGAAGTGAAACTGTGTGATATATCTGAATCAGCCTCAGTGGACGAGCTGCTGATGAACCTCATTGTGGGGAATCTGCTTCCCTCGTCTCTCATCTGGATCACCTCCAGACCAGCAGCAGCGGATCTCGTCCCCTCTGAGTGTGTCCATCGAGTGACTGAGGTACGAGGCTTCAGTGACACACAGAAGGAGGAATACTTCAGGAAGAGAATCAGGGATCAGAGTCTGGCCGACAGGATCATCTCACACCTGAAGTCCTCAAGGAGCCTCCACATCATGTGCCACATCCCAGTGTTCTGCTGGATCTCAGCCACTGTTCTAGAGAAGATGTGCAGTAAAGCAGAGAGAGGAAAGATTCCCAAGACTCTCACTCAAATGTACACACACTTCCTGATCATTCAGACCAACATCAAACAAGAGAAGGACTATGAGAAGAGAGTGAAAGATGAAGACATGATCCTCAAACTGGGAAAACTGGCTTTCCAGCAGCTTGTGAAAGGCCACCTGATCTTCTATGAGGAAGACCTGAGCAAGTGTGGCATTGATGTGACAGAAGCATCAGTGTACTCAGGACTGTGCACTCAGATCTTCAGAGAGGAGTTGGGCTTGTATCAGGGGAAAGTCTTCTGCTTTGTTCATCTGAGCATCCAGGAACATCTAGCAGCTCTATATGCACACATTTACTTTACAAACAAGAACATATATGTGTTTAAACAAACCAAACAAAGTTTAGGTTGTCTAAAGTTTTTAAACTGTTTGAAATCTCATTCATTATCAGGTCTGCATCAGAGAGCTGTGGACGAGGCTTTACAGAGTAAGAATGGACATCTGGACCTTTTCCTGCGTTTCCTTCTTGGACTCTCATTGGAGTCCAGTCAGACTCTCTTACGAGAACTACTGACACAGACTGGAAGCTGCTCCTACAACAAAGAGAAAACAGTTCAGCACATCAAACAGAAGATCAGGAAGACTCGCTCTCCAGAGAGATCCATCAATCTGTTCCACTGTCTGAATGAACTGGGTGATGATTCACTGAAGCAGGAGATCCAAGGTTATCTGACATCTGGAAAAATGGAAGGAACCAAACTCTCCTCTTCCCAGTGGTCAGCTCTGGTTTATGTGTTGCTGACATCAGAGCAGAAGACGGATGTTTTTGATCTAAGAAAGTTTATTGGATCACAAAATATAGCAGATGAAGTTCTTCAGAAGCTGCTGCCTGTGGTTAAAGAATCCAGATCAGTTCAGTAAGTCACACTGACAACAATCATTACACTGATAAAACACGAGCACATTTATGATTTTAGCAGGTGCTTTCTGACCAAAGCAGCTGAGGAGGTGTGTGTGTGTGTGTGTGTGTGTGTGTGTGTGTGTGTGTGAGAGAGCTGGATGATTGTAGAGGTCAGTGTGTGAGACGTGATGAAGGATTGAATGTGACTGATCAAAACTGACAGCAAACAGCAACAGTGTCTTTAACAGTGTCTTTTTCTATATATTGATGCTGTTTGTCCTCTAATGATGTTTATGTGAATGTTTTACTGCCTCTATAAATCACATTTGTAGTTTACACTTTTTTATTCTAGGTTTGCATCTGGTATCAGTTCACCATGTATCTTTAATCTCTACAGGTTGTGGAAGTGTGGTGTTACAGATGAAGGTTGTGTTGCTCTGGCTTCAGCTCTGAGATCAAGCCCCTCACACCTGAGAGAACTGAATCTGTCTGACAATAAACTAGGAGACGCAGGAGTGAAGCTGCTCTCTGATGTATTGAAGGATCCTCACTGTAAACTGGAGAAACTGGGGTAAGATTGTATACATGTGTCAACATCCTCCATTTTCTTCATATGGTCAAAATGAACAAAAGAAACAAAAACAAGTAAATATAATTGACTGATAGATCCTTTTGTTGTTTAATCTTCATTAGATTGTTTCCAAAGTTTTAAGAATTTTTATTACTAATACTTATATGTAATGGATAAACCGTGGCTAGCTGTGCATTCAGGGCGATACAAGACCCTTCTGTTTCAGTCCTGATCACCCTGTCAGGTTTATTCTGTGATGAGAACCGTTTGAATATATATTATCCTGCTTATTATACATCTACGTGCCACATAAGTAAATAATTGGACACTAAATATTGATTTGAGTTTAAAGGAAGACCTGAGCAAGTGTGGCATTGATGAGGCAGAAGCATCAGTGTACTCAGGACTGTGCACTCAGATGGTGGTGGCGCAGTGGATAAGACACATGCCTTTGGTGTGAGAGACCCGGGTTCGAATCCACTGTGAGAAACCAATGTGTCCCTGAGCAAGACACTTAACCCCTAGTTGCTCCAGAGGCGTGCGACCTCTGACATATATAGCAATTGTAAGTCGCTTTTGATAAAAGCGTCAGCTAAATGTAAAAATGTAAATATTATATTATCAGAACGAAAAAGCTCAAACAAGACGACCATTTAAGGGATGATATACAGTCGTGACACTTATTGCACGGCTTTTCACTAAATGAATAACACTTCGAGTTTGGTGAACTCTGACCTGCAAATTCGCATCACATGAAGACGTGTGACCAGTAGAAGATCGAAGTGTAAGCGCCACACAATTGACCCAATGAAAGTATCCAGTGTGTGTTTGAAGGTTTCCTGCGCATTCTGTCTTTTCCATCTCAAATGTGCCTAACACTGTTGTTATTGCAGTTCAATGTCTTTAATTACAGTTAAATTACTATTTGACTCAGATTTAGGTTGGCAATTCATTATTGTTCTTTGTTCTAATACTATGAAATATGCTGTACCATGCCTGCTAATATTTCATATGGTATTTTATCTGTAGCCCCTATATAACTGCACAAATATGTAACTCCATAAAGAGAAAATCTAGAATCTTGCCTAATGTGTCTCATGCTCAATCTAACCCAGATTCTAGTGTATACTTATACTTAACCCTGGACACAGATTTGCAGTTCAAATTAAACTCCATTCCATGTTTTAGCCACAGCCTTGACTTCCACGCCGCTGCTTACTCAAATCCATTCCACTCGCTCATTCAGAGTCCAGGTAGTTCCAGGTCAGTTTAATCACCGTTCTATATTGCTGTTTTCATTGAAGCGTGCGCACACACACACACACACACACACGTCACTCACACACAGAGAGAGAGGAGATCGCGCTGCTCACACAGAAACATTCAGGAGCACAGAAACTTATCAACGCTCCCGCAACTTTAAGTAATAAAATAGCTTTGCTACTGAATCACTACATTATATTTCTCAGCAACAAAGGGGTTACATTGTTATACTGAAGTAATTAAACTTACAGCTTCACTGTTAATAGAGAGAAGCTAAACTCTCTCTCTCTCTCTCTCTCTCTCTCTCTCTCTCTCTCTCTCTCTCTCTCTCTAATTAATTCAAATGAATGCTATAATTTGTTCATTCAAATAAATGTAATCTTACACACTACTTTATCTCTGTGTCTGATTTAAAGCGGGCAGAATACTTGATCTAACTGTCACGAAAGCTCTGAGACTAGGTGAGATCCAAGCGCAGCTTTATTGGAAAAATCCAGAATCGTAGTCATGCCAAGCAAAGGGTCAAAAACACTTGCAAACAATCCACAAAAGAACAAAAACACAAGGGAGAGTGCTCAGGAATGCCGAGTGACAATTACAAAACCTTGATGAGAAATAGCAGAGAGAACATGGTATAAATAGGGTGAGACAAACAATGTAACACAAGTGAATGCAATAATGACACTCAGGTGAATGCAATAATGACACACAGGTGAATGCAATAATGACACACAGGTGAATGCAATAATTAGTGATTAGTCCGGGCAAAGGTTATGGGAACTGAAGTTCATGGCTGAGTGGCAAAGGTCAGAGAAGGAGCGCCCTCTGGTGGTCAACCAGGGCACACCAGCTGGTAACTGTGACACTAATGAGCAGTAACAGATGAAAATAACTGACAATTTGATCCTTCTGGTCAAATATTGTGCTGCAAACATCAATAAGAGCTTTAAACAGATCAAAATACATGTGAAAAATAAGCAGAAACAAGCTATATTATATGTAATATGCACATTTAAAATAACGCAATCAACAACATTAATCAGCATATAAATCAAACAGCCTAAAGTTACTTAATGAAATGTGGACCCAGGATGAGCTTCAGGACTGTGAAGCTTTGAGGTGTTGGTGGACTCGATCCACTCCATCTGTGTTTTAATCATCGTTCTGAATCACATCTGGATGTAGTCTTTGACAAAAGCTTGATTTTCTCTAGTTTATGCTCAAAGCGTTGCTTTTTTATGAAACTTGCCCACATTCAAGTGTTGATAAAAAAGATTGCATGAAGCTTTGGGGGCCGCCCCCCCAAAACAATGGTAGGGGAAACACTGGCTTGTTTATTGAAGATGCAGGACAACCAGCTAATAAAGCATTACAGTAATCTAGTATCGAGGTCATGAATGCATTAACTAACTTTTCTGCATCAGAGACTGATAGCATATTACGTAGCTTAGCAATGTTTCTAAGGTGGAAAAAGGCTGTTTTTGTAACATATGAAATATGCTTTTCAAAAGACAGGTTGCAGTCTAATGTAAGACCCAGGTCTTTTACTGTAGCGGATAAAGTAACAGGGCATCCTAATATGTTAAAGTCGTGCTGTGAAAGGTTTTGTGGACGGTTTTTAGAACCGATTAGTATTACCTCTGTCTTGTCTGGATTTAATAAAAGAAAATTACGCGTCATCCAATCTTTTATATCTTTAACACAATCCGTCAATTTGGATAATTTAGCGTATTCATGTGGCCGTGATGAAATATATATTTGAGTGTCATCGGCATAACAATGGAAACTAATTCCATGTTTCCTTATAATATTACCAAGTGGCAGCATATATATTGAGAATAATAAAGGGCCTAACACAGATCCCTGCGGCACTCCATAGTTTGCCGAAGTTATGATCGATTTTTCTCCATTTAAGTAGACGAAATGGTAGCGGTCAGATAAGTATGACCTGAACCAGCTTAATGCTTGTCCTTGAACACCAGTGTAGTTTTGTAGTCGATCTAAGAGTATTTTATGATCTATAGTATCGAACGCAGCACTAAGATCAAGTAAAACTAGTACTGAGATACAGCCTTGGTCAGAAGCTAAAAGTAAATAATTTGTGATTCTAACAAGCGCAGTTTCTGTGCTATGATGTGGCCTGAATCCAGACTGAAACTTTTCATAGATGACGTTTTCTTGCAAGAAAGAGCCGAGTTGAGCGGACACAACTTTTTCTAATATTTTTGACATGAATGGAAGATTTGAGATGGGTCTATAATTTGCTAGGTTATTTGGATCTAATTGTGGTTTCTTAGTTAGAGGTTTTATAACTGCCAGCTTGAACGTTCTTGGAACATGACCTAAAGATAAAGATGAGTTAATAATATTGAGAAGAGGCTCTTCCACTATAGGTAACACTTCTTTCAATAGTTTAGTTGGTATAGGATCTAATAAACATGTTGTTGTTTTAGATGAAGTGATAAGTTTATTTAACTCTTTTTGTTCTATGTGTCAGGATACAGGCACAGAGGCGGAGGTAAGTGAAAGCAAACGTGAGTTTATTAACAGTGATATATGTGCAGAGACAAAGTTCATGTGCAGGTGCGTTGACGATCACGTCGTGCAGAGAATCCCAGGTGAGCAGACCCTTCTTCAGAGAGTTGGACGTGGGTAGACAACGTCCAGTGAAATGAATACTCTTCTGTTTCAGATCCAGGGAGACACAGGGAGATTTCGGTGGACACGTGGAGCACTTGGATTCCAATGGCAAGACTCGGGAAACAGGGAACCAGACTGGAATACTGGAGACAGCAAGACAGGGAGACAAAGGTGAGTATATATTCAGGGGTGAGTATAGTTACGTGATGGGTCTTCGTTGGCAGATTAGAAACTTCAGGAAATCGTGGGTAACGGTCTTCTCCTGTTGGAGGCTTGACAATGACTGGGGTGTGCGTGAGTGTTTTATAGGGCTGGGTAACGAGGTGACTGATTGTGAACAGGTGTGACTTGGTTAATATTCCGGGGAGAGTGATCTTTGAGTGGTGGATGGGAATGAATCTGATTGATTCCTGACACTACCCCCTCCTCCAGCGTCCGCGCCAGCGGACCTAGGACCCCGACGTCGTGGGGGTCTACCTCGAGGTCGAGGAGCAGGTTTGTCAGGGTGTTGTTCGTGGAAAGCAGTGAGTAGCATGGGATCAGGGATGTCCTTACGAGGTATCCAACACCTCTCTTCCGGTCCATAATTTTCCCAGTCAACCAGATACTCGAGTAGACCACCCCGACGTCGGGAGTCCAGGATCTCTCTTACAGCGAAGATGGATTCTGTTTCAATGGGGGGTACCGGAGGATTTTCATCTTGTGCTAGATCTGTAGAGGGGACTGGAACGGATGAGTGATGGGGCTTCAGGAGGGAAACATGGAATGAGGGGTGGATGCGGTATTGACTTGGCAGACGGAGTTGGTAGGTAACTGGATTGATTTGTCTTGTTATGGGAAACGGACCGATATATCTTGGACTTAACTTGCGACAGGGTAGTCTCAACCGGATATCCTTTGTTGAGAGCCAAACCAATTGTCCAGGTTGGTATTCGGGGGTGTTGCTTCGGTGAACGTTTGCAAAGTGACTGTGGCGGTTTATGGCTTGTTGGAGGTGATGGTGAGCTTGGTTCCATATTCTCTCACTGTCCCGGAACCAGGCATTAACTGCTGGGACTTCTGAGGGTTCCCCGGACCACGGAAACAGTGGAGGTTGGTAACCCAGAATGCATTGGAACGGAGTCAGATTGGTGGAGGTTTGTCTAAGGGAATTTTGGGCATACTCGGCCCACACGAGGTAACGACTCCAGAGGTGCTGATTGGCATGGCAGAAAGTTCGGAGGAAACGACTGACATCCTGGACCTTTCGTTCTGCCTGACCATTTGCCTGTGGGTGATACCCTGAAGTGAGACTTACGGTGACATTCATCAGTGCAAAGAAGGCTCGCCAAACTTTTGAAATGAATTGAGGCCCCCTATCTGATACAATGTCCTCTGGAAGGCCGAAATTCCGGAAGACATGTTCCATTAACAGTTCTGCGGTTGCAAATGCTGTGGGTAAGTTTCTCAGGGGAATCAGCTTACACGCTTTCGAAAAGCGGTCGACGGCCACCAGGATGCAGGTGTTCTCTTCGGAGGGTGGAAGATCAGTCACAAAATCCACCCCAATGTGCGACCAGGGTCTTTGAGGAACGGGTAGAGGCATGAGTTTTCCTGCGGGCAAATGACGAGGGTTTTTGTTCATTGCACATAGGATGCACCCCTGGATAAATGATTTGACATCTCGGAGCATGTTGGGCCACCAGTAGCAGTTTTGGAGAGTGGTGCAGGTTTTGGTGACTCCTGGGTGACCCGTACCCACGGAGGAGTGCGCTGAGGAGATAAGTGCTATACGGAATTCATCGGGTACGTAGATTTTCCCAGCTGGGCATTCCGTAGGACTGGGTTGGTCTCGAGACAATTCCCTCAGTTGTTCGTTTAAGTCCCACTGAATGGGATTGACAAAGATTTTCTCTGGCAAGATGTTCTCGGGTTCTTCATGGTGAGTTTCAGGAGCATGGAGACGAGACAGAGCATCCGCTCGGATATTCTTAGAGCCTGGACGATAGGAGATCTGGAAGTGAAATCGAGTGAAGAAAAGCGCCCATCTAGCCTGGCGTGGATTGAGTCGTTTTGCTTCTTTCAGATACTGGAGGTTCTTATGGTCAGTGAGAACCAGGAACGGGTGTTTGGCGCCCTCCAACCAGTGTCGCCATTCTTCAAGCGCAAGTTTTACCGCCAGGAGTTCCCGATTGCCGATATCATAGTTTACTTCGGCGGGTGATAACTTGTGGGAGAAGAACGCACATGGCATAGGTTTGGGTGACAAATTGGAATACTGAGACAACACTGCTCCTACTCCAGTGGTGGAGGCATCAACTTCTACGATGAACATCTCTTCGGGATTAGGATGTTGGAGTAGAGGGGCAGTGGTGAAGGCGGTTTTCAAAGACTGGAATGCGTGGTCGGCTTCCTCAGTCCAGAGCAGCGTTTTTGGTTTTCCCTTTAGGAGTGACGTTAGGGGAGCTGTTAGCAGGCTGTACTGGTGAACGAACCTCCGATAAAAGTTGGCAAAGCCAAGGAATCTTTGCAATTCCTTTACCGTTTGTGGGGTTGGCCATGAAGTGATCGCCTTGGTCTTGCGATCGTCCATCTGTACTTCTTTTTCACTGAGTTGATAGCCTAGGAATTCGACTGAAGTTTGGTGAAATGAGCATTTTTCTGCCTTTAGGAACAAAGAGAACTCACGTAGCCGTTGGAGGACTAAGGAGACGTGTCGTTGGTGCTCCACTGGATTCTTGGAATAGATTAAAATGTCATCGATGTAGATTATTACGAATTGGTTCAGATAATCTCGGAATACCTCATCCATGAAGCTTTGAAAGATGGAAGGAGCGTTGACCAGTCCATACGGCATAACCAAATATTCGTAGTGGCCAGCAGGGGTGATGAACGCGGTCTTCCATTCGTCGCCTTCACGAATTCGGATGAGGTTATATGCGCTCCTCAAGTCCAGTTTAGTGAACATCTTGGCCTCACGCAGCTGCTCCAGTGATGAAGGAACCAACGGTAGTGGATAGCTGAACTTCACGGTTATTCTGTTCAGGGTTCGATAGTCGATACACGGACGTAGTCCGCCATCCTTCTTAGGAACAAAGAAAAAGCTGGCAGCAGCAGGCGACGTGGAGGAACGGATATACCCTTGTTTCAGAGCCTCTTCAATGTACTGCTGCATGGCTTGCTGTTCAGGAATAGACAGGGAGTAGATTCGTCCCTTAGGAATGGGTTCTCCTGGAACAAGGTCGATCGCACAATCCCAAGCTCGATGAGGGGGTAATTTAGCAGCCTCGACAGGATTGAACACATCTGCAAACGAGGAATAACAGGTAGGTATGGAAATGGACAGGCTCTCAGTGGGGCTTTCGATGGAGGTTGAGTTTACTGGGACAATGTTAGGTGCATCAACGATGGATGTGATCGCCAGCTCGGCAGTTCTGGATGCACACTTACAACCCCAGTTTAGGATCTTACCAGATGACCAGTTGATATTGGGTTGGTGTCGAATAAGCCATGGGCGACCCAGAATTAGATCAGTCTGACTGTTCTCTAATATGAAAGGTTCAAAGAGTTCGTGATGTGTATTTTCGACACCCAGGATGATGGGTTTAATCTGAGCTGTGACATACCCCTTGTTTATGGTTTCACCCGTCACTGCATGGATGGAGTATGGTCTGGCGGTGGCTGATTTCTCGAGCCGGAGTTTTTGGCAGTCGTCCCGAGATGAAGTTCCCTGCCGACCCGGAGTCCACAATGGCTGTGGCTGAAACATGGAAAGTCGTGGATTTTAAGATCACTGAAATAGTTAGTGGGGCTGAGACCGAATCGGCCGTAAAGACAGAACTCACAAGCATCCTGGGGGGTCGAGTCGGACATGACTGACGAAAGTGTCCTCCCATTCCACAATACAGACATAACCTGAGTTCACGGCGCCGGGCACGTTCCGCTGGGGACAGTCGGTAAGTATCCACTTGCATCTTCTCTTCATCTGCTTCGGGCGGAGTCACTGTGGGATATTGAGAATTACTAGTGGATCGGCGATTTTCTGAGTAACAGCCCTGAGATCGTTGATGCACACGGAGAGCTTGTTGGATAAATTTTTCTACACCCAGACTGTCATCATATATCGCCATTTGCAGACGGAGAGCAGGATTCAGACCACGTCGGTAAACAGAAATGAGTGCCTTGTCGTTCCACCCACTTACAGAGGCTAAAGTGCGAAATTCCAACGAATACTCAGAAACAGATTTTCGACCTTGGTATAGTTGCAGTAGTTTGTCACTGGTGGAAGAATCATCAACTGGTCGTCCGAAAACTTCTTTAAAATGGTCTACAAACCCTTGTACCGATGAAGTTGTAGTGGACTCCTGTAACCACATGGTTTCAGCCCATCTCAAAGCAGCCCCGGATAACTGTTGGATGATAAAAGCGATTTTCGATCTTTCTGTGGGATATAACTGATTTTGCTGTTCCAGAGCGAGCGAACACTGAAGCAGGAACCCGTTGCAATCCTCCGCCCGTCCGGAGAATGGCGCTGGACGTGATGCCTGGTTAGCGAAGCATATCACCGAAGTAGTGGAGTCTGCGGAAGTTCTAAGCGTAGACTGACCGGAATCCTGAACAGCGGCTGCAGCCTGTACAGGGTTATCATCATGGTGAATATCTTCCATCGCGCTGTTTCACTTTTCAGTTCTGGTCAAGCCTTCTGTCAGGATACAGGCACAGAGGCGGAGGTAAGTGAAAGCAAACGTGAGTTTATTAACAGTGATATATGTGCAGAGACAAAGTTCATGTGCAGGTGCGTTGACGATCACGTCGTGCAGAGAATCCCAGGTGAGCAGACCCTTCTTCAGAGAGTTGGACGTGGGTAGACAACGTCCAGTGAAATGAATACTCGTCTGTTTCAGATCCAGGGAGACACAGGGAGATTTCGGTGGACACGTGGAGCACTTGGATTCCAATGGCAAGACTCGGGAAACAGGGAACCAGACTGGAATACTGGAGACAGCAAGACAGGGAGACAAAGGTGAGTATATATTCAGGGGTGAGTATAGTTACGTGATGGGTCTTCGTTGGCAGATTAGAAACTTCAGGAAATCGTGGGTAACGGTCTTCTCCTGTTGGAGGCTTGACAATGACTGGGGTGTGCGTGAGTGTTTTATAGGGCTGGGTAACGAGGTGACTGATTGTGAACAGGTGTGACTTGGTTAATATTCCGGGGAGAGTGATCTTTGAGTGGTGGATGGGAATGAATCTGATTGATTCCTGACACTATGGTTGTAAAGCATTGTAATTGTTCTTGTGGGGTGATAATTGCGGCTGAATTATAAGGCGCGAGCAAGGATTGAGCGTTTACGATTGTGATTCTGATGCTTTCAATTTTCTCGGTGAAGAAGTTCATGAAATCATTACTACTAAACTGTAACGAGGTATTTTGTTCAGACGACGTCTGTTTATTTGTTAGTCTAGCCACGGTATTAAATAAAAACCTTGGATTATTTAGGTTGATTTCTATTAGTTTGCTGAGGTGCTCAGCCCTGGCCGTTTTAAGGGCCTTTTTATAACGTGACATACTGTCTTTCCACGCGATTCTAAAGACCTCTAAATTAGTTTTTTTTTTTCCATTTACGGGTTTCTCTCTTTAAAACATACGTAGTATTATTGTACCATGGTGCTATACTTTTTTCTCTGACCTTTTTTAATCTAATGGGTGCAACAATATCCAATGTTCTAGAGAGAATGGAGCTCATAGTGCTAGTTAATTCGTCTAGTTCATCTGTTTGTTTGGGTTCAGGCAGCAGCTGAGTCAGATCAGATAAGCTATTTGAGAAATGATCTACGGTGGATGGAAGAATTGTTCTACCTGGTCGATAACGTGGCGCAGCATGACATATTACGGAGGTGCGTAATATGCAAGTTACCATGTAATGGTCCGTGACATCATCACTTTGTGGAATGATATCTATATCGGTTGTGTAAGGATTCAGGGCGGATCTAATCCGTGGGGAATTTGCATAAATTAATTAATAATTGGTAATTAATAATTATTTATACATGTTTGGATTAGATCAATCTTACATTGAATTTACTCTCCCTCTAGGGGAGGATCTTATCATTTTACCTGCATGCACACGTGTATCCTTGCATTTTAACTACAAGTTGATTGCATAGATCACGTTTTACAGACAGGTAAAATTTAATTAGCTCAATTGTCAGGATAATATTTGTGGGATCCACAATATCATCTTACTTTATAGGATGTCAGGAAACGCAATTCTCTGGCCAGAAGAATTGGGTTTCCCGCCCATCAACACATAACGTTAACGTTACTCTTTAAAGTATCTGTAATTCGTAAAGCTTGTAGCATTTAGACCTTTGGCACTTAAGTGACTTGAAATCGAGCAAAGAAACAGCACATCAATCTAATGAATATATAATTAATTTAATAGAGGCATGACTACTTATGTATTTACTACGGTTACATGGGATATATGTATTTACAAACACATAGACAACAATGAACAATACAATAAGACATCAGTGAACGAGAAATGCATAAAGTTTGGACAATGGATAACGTACACGCGTGAGCGAGTAAGAGAGAGAGGAAAGGGGATGGGGAGAGAGAGAACAGAGAAATTGGGAGAATTTCATTGGCAGGAAGACATTCACCTCTCTGATAACAACACGAAAACACATTCTTAATGCTCTGAAAACAGGGTAACCCAAATTTACTTGCATGTGGAAGGGTTCTCTCATGTGTTGCTGCGTTCCTTGAGCGGCCTGCATGTTGAACGAAAGTCCTGTCCTGCTTGCGCGCGTCGTGTGGAGCGCGGCTGCAGCGTTTTTGCACGGCCCGTCCCGGCGCGTGCATGGTTGGCCGCTTGCGCGTGGCGCCTTTGTTCCATGGGGGATCACGTGGCGTTCGTTGGCATTCGGCGCGAGTGTTTGAAAGGCTTAACGTCTTTGAGGTGACGTTACCCGAGGAAATAGTTCGGCAGAGTTCGTTTCACTTCGTAGAACGGAGGAATCACGAGGAGTTAATGTTCCATTTGTGCATGGCTGGCGAAGAAGCGCGTGCTTCGCTCGGTCCGGCGCGTCACGCGGTCACGTGCGCGTGTTTCTCCTTCAAAGCGAGCGCGCGCTCGTTTAAAAGTCCCTTGTAGATGGATTTGCTGAAGAGATATGTCACGGGTTTTCTTTTCAATCGTCGATTGGAATTAAACACAGAGACTTATCTACAACTGAAAAACACAAACTAAACTAGAAACAAATAAAAGAAGGGCGAAGAACTCGCCCGGAGGCGAGACGTTACATCATGACAGACACGAGGACACGGGAGGAAGAGAGCGTCCAGAGGGAGGTTCAGTCCTCTTTAGAGGAACTGGAGTCCACACCTCTGAGGTGCGAACTGGCCAATGACATTCAACGAAACTTTTGGCGGCCAAATTCTCTTTGTCTTGTCAAAGTTAAACTATGGCCGTGTCCGCCTCTTTTATGACCAGTCAGAATTTGTCAGAATCATTCCACAAGATGATAAAAACATAGAAAACATACATTTTACTGTAATCTTCTGTATCTGACCAAATCAGTTGGAACGAGATAATTAAAACGGTACCAAACACAACATTTACCCATAATTGGAACATGAAGATACATTTAATACATAACTTTTAAACTCTCAAGAGTTTCACTGATACGCTAGGAGATCATTTCTAAACTACCATGGACTGGGAAGCACACAGACATACAGGAATATATCGTATACAATTGGTAATGGCTAAAAGGTCCATTATGTGTGTGTGTGTCAGAGTTCTGTTATCTCTCTTGCAGAGATGGGGGAAGGGAATGGAATGTTTTTTATGACTCTGGCCATTCCTGAGAGAGAGAGTGTGTGTGTGTGTGTGTTGCATTCAGTCTTTTTGGGTCTTTAGCAGGATGTATTTAGTTATTAAGATTCACCCTTTTTGCCCAGTCCTTACAGTCCCCCTTTTTGTCTGATGAAGTCCCTGTGTGGACTTAATCGGACAACAATCATCACAATGGACGGATGGCAGGTGAATCATGACTCATGCAGCAGGTGGTTATTAGGGCTGAGGATTCAGCTCTATGAGGTTCGAAGCTGCCTCTGGCCTGGTCTCTGACTTGGCACCCCCTTTTTGCGGGTTTCGTCCGAAACCTTTCGTGAGCTTGGCTGAAGATGTTTGTATTTCGTTGGGTCTCCTGTATAGGATGAAGGTCAAGCCCAGTGTCAGGGTGTGTCTGACTACCATAGAGGTACACCGTGCAGTGTCGGCTGTGGTCCAGGCTTGGACAACAGGTGAGGTAGTCAGAATGGGTAGTCGAGACAAAGCTTGGAGAGCTGGGTCGATAGGAGCAATGTCAATTAGCTGGGATCACCCCCCTTTTGCAAACCACAACTCCCGTTCTGGAGTTAGGGTGAAAGTGTGGTACCTGGAGAAGGATGGGATTTCCAGTTTTAATTTGTACTCTTTGCATGGAAGATGGTACCATGCCAGGTCGTCAAGGTGAAGGATGGCACTTTCCGGTGCTTGGATTCACAGGCTCTAGTGGAGCGAGGTGACACAGGTGTCGGTGTCATTCTGGTCGTAAGTGAGTGCAGCTGTGCGCACAGGAGTGTTAGCGAGCCGCCTGTCACTTACACTCTCTGCTTGGGTCTTGATGCCTTGAGTGCGTAGCTTGGCTTCGGCAGGGCAGCGGGTGTCGCTGATCTGCAGCCCGCAGATTCCGTCAGTGTTGTCTCTGAGGAGAGGCTTGTTAGGGCAGAGATAGTGAATTTCTTTGGTCAATGTGCACACGTACGGGTTCGGAGCTTAGGACGGCTTTGTGTTGCCGTCGTTGCAGTCAACCCCGTCCGGCGTGTGGATCTTGATGTGAATGTTACTTTTCAAAATCTGACCTTGACAATGTTCTTGAGCCGGTAGATTTGGCTTGACTCTATGATGGGCAAGTTCAAGAGAAAACCCCCCAACTTCTCTGCTTGTAGTCGGCGCAGAGAGGGATGGCACTACCCAGAGAGTAGGAAAGGTGTATTTGTACTCGTGGCGTGGTGATGGCAGACGCCAGCACGGTTTTCACGAGGCTTAAGGGTATCAGGTGCGGTGGAATTCTACCCCTGGCGAGGCTGTCGATGGAGGAGTTCACCCCCTGCAGCAGGTTTGTCATCAGGGCTGTTACCAGCTGAGTTTGAGCAAAGTCATTCTGGAAGACAGTAAACAGCTGTTTCATGGAGTGAGTGTTGGAGTGCATGGGGTTCAACGCTGTGAGTGTTGAAAGTTACCACAGTTCCCTTTAGTGTCTTGTCGATGGTCTGCAGGGATGCACTCTGTTGTGAGTGCTCTTTTATCTGTGGAATCTCAGTCTGAATTTCGGCTACATGCCGTCCCACGTTGGCGAGGTTTGCTGCATTCATGCTGGACATACAAGTGTTAAACAGAGTTCTGACGGCAGTGCGGCGGTGGTTGTGGCCACCTGGCTCCGCTAGCGTGACAGTCATTTTCTCAAGTTGCTTGAGTATGTGTTCAACCACGGTCTCAGCGTGAGTGCGGGAGTCCTTTGTCCATCGGCACCTACCCAGCTGTATTGTGTTGTTACGCTGGGGTAGTGTGTTCTGTAGGCGTTGTGAGGATCAGGTGGCACATTCACTTTCTGAGTGCGGGTCCGGCAGAAAAGGAGTCCTGGTGCCAGACCTGGTGAGATGTCCGATTACGGTTGCCCTCTGGTTGGCTGGAGGCACAGCAGCATCCTGGTAAAAGTGAAAGGGAGAGAGAAAGAGAGAAAGGGAGGAAAAATTTCAGCGAGTCTCGTCCTTTTGGCTAGGACAGTCTTTCCGCTTTGAGAACGCCGGTATGCCACTTGCTTCGGTGTCTTGCAAGTGTCTCTGGTGCTGCGGCGTGCAGCGGCATACATTGGCATCACCCCCCTTTTTGCACTGTGGCATCACAAGCCGTGGCGCAGTGATGGCATCAGGTGCAGAACGCTGAATGTTGTTTAGTGCACGCAGCATGTGCTTGTTGACGCAGGTTGTCTGGAGCACCGGTTGTCGGTTTGTGCAGACGGCGTCCGTGGGTGGTTGGAGGGGTAATGAGAGGTGGTTTCTCATAGTGTCCATTGTTTTGTCATAGTCTTTGGTGAGCTGAAAGGTTAAGGTCAGGTTAGGCAGGGGCTCTGTGGCATTCTGGCACACTTGTTGTGAGTGATTAATGCGTGGCCCTAAAAGTTCAGAACTACTGCTTAATAGGTTCGTTAAGCATTTAGCATAAAGCTAAGTGTCTCTTGTGTCCTTATCTTAGCTGTGACTGTTAGGCTAAGTTTTGTGTGGTTCCGATGGTGCTTTCTTATTTAAATTCTGCTTATTGTCAATCCTCAGGACTCTAGTAGTGGTGTTGAAGGGTCACAAAACGAGTGCACTGGTTGAAATTAAGCCAAAATAACAAATAAGGGGTCTGTTTCCTTTCTGGGCCCTATAGGAGATGGAACCACACTCGGACAAGAAAGGCCAAAAAAAAATTAAATCATATAGATGACCTAATAGACCAGGGAATAGGTGCTTGCTATTATTATCAAGGTCAAAGGAATGAAATAATTAATGAGGAAAATAAAATAAAAATTAAAGCAAAATGGAATAAAATGATCAAACACAGGAATGATCTGAAGTCGAGAATAATCAGTGGCATTAGTGACTAAACTTTGGATTTGCTTTGATCAACACTTTATAGTGGGTTGTAGCGGTTGCATGTTCAAAACCACCTCGTGTGTGTCCCTCCAAAGGTTTAGTCACATGCAGATGACAATTCCTATGGTTATACAAATTCTTCTGTAGTTAGTTACGCAGTTTACATGTAGTTAAACTTAAGTTTAATTAACAGGGGATCTGCGAAGTTAGTCTTCAATGGTTAGCAAGGAGTATTCCTAAACCAGTGAAGGTGAACTTTAGCTAATAAGAATTGCAAACACGGAAAGTGGATAATTAGAAACCTTAACTGGTGTTGAGGAAAGTATTCTAGAATACTTTGCCCTGTGGAACACAGGCGGTGATTAAGGGTTCAAGTAAATGATGCTAGCTGCTAACTGTGGAAGTTATTTAGCTTAGCCTATGCTGTACGGGAGCTAGGTTAGGTTAGCTTAGCCTAAGTTAGCTTGATGCTAAGCTAGGTTAGCTTAGCCTAAGTTAGCTGGATGTTAGGCTAGATTTAGCTTAGCCACCCAGGCTGGTTTGTTTACCAAAAGTGACATTACGAGTTAACACTTCCTGTGGCAAGTTGTTGTCATGGGAACCAGAGCATGTCAGAACAATTCAACAGTACTTGAAGAATGTCTGTACATTTTAGATGAATCACACACGTTTTAACGGGTTAACAGGAGGCGCCTATACTTTGTTTTTCAAGAACTTGATGTTCCATTTAGTAAACTGCAGATGTGTTTTGGCATTTGCTAATTGTACTAATGGAACTTTGCTCTTTACTTTACATGACTTATTCTATTTGTTTACAAAGTAAGGAAATAGAATTGCTGCAAGTCAACGCTTGTCTAAGCGTATGTAGTTACGTCCCTTCTCGTGCATAAATGCTGATTTTTCAGCACGTGACTTGGTTTGATCGCTTAGTAGCTTTCTGCTTGTAGATGCAGCCAAAATTTAGGTGAATTACATCAATCTAGCAACAAATTTATTTTTCTTTTTTTTTTCTGAGGGCCTTTACATCGTAGAAAGGGGAGCATCACCCGGGTCTACATAGATAACACTGTTCTGAGTTTTCTTTGTCAGAAACAGGTTTTAGTCATACCGCGATTTGGATTTCTTTTTAACCAAAGCGGAATGGATATCGGTACAGATTACAAGCTGCTGAGATGATACCTTTTTCACACAGACTTACGCTTTAATGCTGAAGTTACTGATACCAGTTGAGAATCTAAGGCTCTTTTACTTGAAGTAGAGATGTCAATTCCAGCTATTGTTTTATCGGCATTTAGACAAGCCAGCGATCGAAACACGTATTGCACGTTTTGTTTTAGTTGGATCGCGATGATCAAGTGCACGCCCGTGGGTTAACGGTAGTTTAGAACTCAGGTGATTTTACTACACTCTGGCATCAAGGTAACGTATACCCTATTTGGAGCTGGTGTTCTATGTAACTCTTCACTGTCACGGAACCTAATGTTTAGCGGTGCCGATTTACTCAACATCTAGAAACCGTTTGTTTCAAAAGAGTCGTGCATAGTCTGTCGGCCGTTGAGGCTTACATGTCCGTCTAAGATTCCTTTAAATCAGTAAAATTCTAATTTTACAGACGCAGAGTCTTGCAACTCTTTGAGCACACTTTCATCTACTTTTAAAAGTTTTATGTCCGATGTTGATCAAGGACCTTTTAGCTGAGTCTTGCACGGTGTTCGTGCAGTGTGTCTTCTGGTTTTGCAGTTCAGGAATTTGGGGTTTTAGGAATTCTTACTGAGGGGACCTTCACGCATCGTTGAGTGGGCATTGCGTGGGGGCAGAAGAACTATGGTGGCTGACGGGTTTTGGAGGGAAAGTTTCTTGAAACTTGTGTCCTAAGTTCCACAGCAAACTCGTTCGGAGCCGGTGGTGGTAGCACAGGTTCTTCTAGGTCTGTGCTGCTGGGTGTCTGTGACGTGTGTTCACCGGTTGGAGACTGCAGGTGAAAAATCAATGTCCTGTAGATTGTCAGAGATGTGTGGAAGGCGGGCTTTTTCACCCCCCCTTTTCAGCTCTTGTGCGTTGGCTGAAATGTGCGGACCGGTCAGGGGAAACTTGTGGTGTGTGTTTCCCCTTTTCAGGTCATGCTGCAGTCTAACAGAGTGTGGCGACTCTGTGTGATCGGTGCCAAGTTCGTGTTCGAGATTTTGTCTCTGTTGAACGGGCTTGTGGATGGTCGCACGGGCCTCTTTTGGGTTTTTCGCAGGCCGTGCGCTTTCGAGTCTCTTTCAGTTCGGTCTCTGCTCTTTGCAAGAGGCTTCACTTTGTCGGAGTTTCTCGTCGAGTTCCTCTCTGGTTCTTTTCTCTGACTATTCACTTTGGTCTGTGTCGATGAAGGTTAGCCAGGGCGGTTTGAAGTCTTTCCACTTCCTTCTTGTAGCTAGGGGTCGTTGTCATCCTCGGCTTGCATCCTTGTGCTCCAGGGCGATGCGGCTCCTTTGTGGAGGCGTGCTTGCGCGGTGAGCTGGAAAGCGAGGTTTTGACGTGTTTGGCCCAGTCTTTGTCGTGGGAGCTTTGGCTGGGTTGGTGGGACATTAGCGTGTCCACGTCTGCGTCCAGCTGCTCTTGGCTCGGGCTCTGTCACTGGCGACCTTGGGCAGGAATGGAGGTGTCATGAATCTCAGCCATGTCTCCATGTTGTCCCAGCGGGTTGTGGGACTGTAGGACCAGAACATACTGGCTTCACTGTGGGCGAGAGGAACACAACACACACAGAGAGACCAATGCAAGTTCGTCTATGTCTAACGAGCTATAATACCGGCTATGCCGTGTATGAAAATTTTGGTTAACTGATGCAGACAGTTAAATCATTCGGTGGGACAATTTAGGTAGTTCAGTATGGGCCTGAATAAAATTTAACAGGGCGGTAGCTTAGTGGTCACCTGTGGATGCTAACGGCTTGGTTTGTCAAACTATTATTCAGCGTTCCTTGTTGTCTCAGATAGGCTCTGTCTTCTAGGTGAACTGAAAGGAACAGAGCACAACAGAAAAGAGCAGTGGCAAGATAGCAAAGTTTGAAGTAACATGCAACCATCAAAAATTGAAAGGTCTGTAATGAAATGGCATTAATAGTACACGAGAAGTGTTAAAAGGGGAAAAGGAGGCCTAAGCCTGCAGTTTGTGGCTTTGAGAGGGAGCCAAACACTCCCATGACCGGGGAATCTCTAGATTCTGTGGCCAATACTAAGTGGATGGGTTTAATACCTTTTCCTAGTTTGCCTGGGGTGAAATGAGGTCATTCCGCTCGAAGTCAGCATCGTGGTTGGTCCTTCCGTCGCCCCAAACACTTGACAGCAGTGTCCCGGGCCTTTCGGTGCATCTGTACCTAGGTGCGCCCTTTCAAGCAACTTGACCTGGAACACAACCGGCGGTGCCGAATTGGTAATGTCGTGTTGCGGGCCGCACGAAGGGAAAGATACAGGAAAAACCGAGACCCGTGCTCAGTCAGTGCTGGTGACGCAGATCAGACGAACCACCCGCCGGACCTCGAGCAGAGCTGACTGTCAAATCGCCACAGCCCGATAGAGATTTCTACCTACAAACACAAAACAGGATGAAGAACAATTGAACCTCAACGTGAATTAAAGCTCTTTTATCTAAATCAAATTGAGTGTCTGTTTTTTTTTTTTAGAAAAATCAAAGGCAACGGCTTTACTAAAATTATGGTAAAAACAAAGGGAATTATGACAATGTTAATTATCAGAATAACCTAGTCTCCCTTCGGAGGAGAGTTTTAGAGCCGCAGGAAGAGCACAGGAGGAAGCAGGCTGTAGTGGCGCGTTTGGGCCACAAAGGGTTTTGGGCCACTTCCTCTTAGTGGTCAAGCTGGCTGACAGAGAACTTGATTTAAATTGCATTCAAACTGTTTTAAATACGATTCAAATCAAGCGTATTCATAGATGTTAAGTAACTTCTAGAACAGCAAGGAGACAGTTGTAATAAAATCAAATCAAAATTATTAAAAATAATTTGAAAAGGGAAATATAGAAAAAGCCATAAAACAATTCCCAACGGGCAATGAGACTTAATTCAAATTAACCTTGAAATCTGTTTGCTTCAAACCAAATTTGAATAAGTGTAGGAAATTAAGGGTTGGCCTTATATTTGATGATCACGACCACAGTGAGGTGTCAGTGGTAGTAACCAACATAAGATCAACTGGGAGAAAGCCATTTCAAAACAGAGCGGTCATCAGAAACTGCTAAGACATAATTTTGAATTTTTTTAAGTTCAAATGTGGTTTGAACCAAAATCCAAAACAAGTGCACACAGTCAAGGCAGGGAAAATCATGTTAGTAAACGAGGCTGTAAATTGCCATGCATTGAAAGTTAGAAACACGAGTTCAAAATCTCACTGGTAAACTTTGAAGTTGTGGGAGGAGAAAATTGAAGAAAAGACGCTTTACCGCTAGTGTCCACACGATGGCGCTATTGCGCTCATGGAGGGCGTGGAGGCAATCTGATACTGGAAAACACTCAAGGGCGCACCCTAGCGTTTGGCAGTAGTATTGCAACCAGCCGGCTTTCGATTGTCTCGGGGGACATGCACTGTCTCATTTAAATCTCGACGGATTTCTTTCCGGTTCTATATTTCACAAAACGGCGTGGCAGGATTTTTCCTACACACACACATAGGGACAACAGGAATTAGGCATCTGTTTTTCGGATCCAAATAACATTTATCAAATAGCATATATGATGAAAAATGCTTTCAGTGTTGGATTTTTTTCCTCGGTGCTATGTTTTACAAGCACATCTAGCAGGATTCGTCGCTGCGTTGTGCGAGAGAAAACAGGAATTATTCATCTGTTTTCAACTCCAAGCATATATCAAATAGCACTTGTGATAATATGCTTTTCGGTTTTTTACAATTGAGTAGCTAAGTCAATGTTTTAACCAGGAGTTTTTATCGTTAATCTAACGATTATAAAATAAGGCCTTTTTAAGAATAGTGAAAGAGCATCGATTCACTAAATCTTGTCTTCACCCTGACAGAAGAACATCGTTCGGACAGGGGAGTTTAACATTAAAAATGTCGTCGTTCAAAAGAGGTTTCTTCGTCTTTTTGTTGGACAAATTTAATACTATGAACTGCAGATTACTTTTAGTTATTAACAATGGCAAACGGAATGTCAGACATTATTTTGCAGCGGTGAGTTCGCATTGCGTTCGCTCACTCGAGGCGCACGTACAATATTAAATCACAATATAGACATAGATTGAAAACTGATTTTGCTCATAAAACAAGTTTAAAATGTGCTTAGCATTTTCTCCACCATTTGTAAGGATTCAGGGCGGATCTAATCCGTGGGGAATTTGCATAAATTAATTAATAATTGGTAATTAATAATTATTTATACATGTTTGGATTAGATCAATCTTACATTGAATTTACTCTCCCTCTAGGGGAGGATCTTATCATTTTACCTGCATGCACACGTGTATCCTTGCATTTTAACTACAAGTTGATTGCATAGATCACGTTTTACAGACAGGTAAAATTTAATTAGCTCAATTGTCAGGATAATATTTGTGGGATCCACAATATCATCTTACTTTATAGGATGTCAGGAAACGCAATTCTCTGGCCAGAAGAATTGGGTTTCCCGCCCATCAACACATAACGTTAACGTTACTCTTTAAAGTATCTGTAATTCGTAAAGCTTGTAGCATTTAGACCTTTGGCACTTAAGTGACTTGAAATCGAGCAAAGAAACAGCACATCAATCTAATGAATATATAATTAATTTAATAGAGGCATGACTACTTATGTATTTACTACGGTTACATGGGATATATGTATTTACAAACACATAGACAACAATGAACAATACAATAAGACATCAGTGAACGAGAAATGCATAAAGTTTGGACAATGGATAACGTACACGCGTGAGCGAGTAAGAGAGAGAGGAAAGGGGATGGGGAGAGAGAGAACAGAGAAATTGGGAGAATTTCATTGGCAGGAAGACATTCACCTCTCTGATAACAACACGAAAACACATTCTTAATGCTCTGAAAACAGGGTAACCCAAATTTACTTGCATGTGGAAGGGTTCTCTCATGTGTTGCTGCGTTCCTTGAGCGGCCTGCATGTTGAACGAAAGTCCTGTCCTGCTTGCGCGCGTCGTGTGGAGCGCGGCTGCAGCGTTTTTGCACGGCCCGTCCCGGCGCGTGCATGGTTGGCCGCTTGCGCGTGGCGCCTTTGTTCCATGGGGGATCACGTGGCGTTCGTTGGCATTCGGCGCGAGTGTTTGAAAGGCTTAACGTCTTTGAGGTGACGTTACCCGAGGAAATAGTTCGGCAGAGTTCGTTTCACTTCGTAGAACGGAGGAATCACGAGGAGTTAATGTTCCATTTGTGCATGGCTGGCGAAGAAGCGCGTGCTTCGCTCGGTCCGGCGCGTCACGCGGTCACGTGCGCGTGTTTCTCCTTCAAAGCGAGCGCGCGCTCGTTTAAAAGTCCCTTGTAGATGGATTTGCTGAAGAGATATGTCACGGGTTTTCTTTTCAATCGTCGATTGGAATTAAACACAGAGACTTATCTACAACTGAAAAACACAAACTAAACTAGAAACAAATAAAAGAAGGGCGAAGAACTCGCCCGGAGGCGAGACGTTACATCATGACAGACACGAGGACACGGGAGGAAGAGAGCGTCCAGAGGGAGGTTCAGTCCTCTTTAGAGGAACTGGAGTCCACACCTCTGAGGTGCGAACTGGCCAATGACATTCAACGAAACTTTTGGCGGCCAAATTCTCTTTGTCTTGTCAAAGTTAAACTATGGCCGTGTCCGCCTCTTTTATGACCAGTCAGAATTTGTCAGAATCATTCCACAAGATGATAAAAACATAGAAAACATACATTTTACTGTAATCTTCTGTATCTGACCAAATCAGTTGGAACGAGATAATTAAAACGGTACCAAACACAACATTTACCCATAATTGGAACATGAAGATACATTTAATACATAACTTTTAAACTCTCAAGAGTTTCACTGATACGCTAGGAGATCATTTCTAAACTACCATGGACTGGGAAGCACACAGACATACAGGAATATATCGTATACAATTGGTAATGGCTAAAAGGTCCATTATGTGTGTGTGTGTCAGAGTTCTGTTATCTCTCTTGCAGAGATGGGGGAAGGGAATGGAATGTTTTTTATGACTCTGGCCATTCCTGAGAGAGAGAGTGTGTGTGTGTGTGTGTTGCATTCAGTCTTTTTGGGTCTTTAGCAGGATGTATTTAGTTATTAAGATTCACCCTTTTTGCCCAGTCCTTACAGTTGGATCGGTTCCATATGATATAATTAAATCGAGTGTATGATTAAGACGATGAGTTGGTCCGGTGACGTTTTGCTTGACCCCGAAGGAGTTTAATAAATCTGTGAACGCAGCCCCTAACGCATCATTTGAATTATCTACGTGTATGTTAAAATCTCCAACAATTAATGCTTTATCGACGTTGACCAATAGATCTGATAGAAAGTCTGCAAACTCTTTTAGGAAATCGGTGTAAGGCCCTGGAGGTCTATATACGGTAGCCAATGCTAGAGATAATAGGGATTTTTTTCTTACATCTAAGAGCGTAACATTTAGCACAAGTACTTCAAACAAATTAAACCTGTGACAAGTTTTCTGAGTAACATTAAGGATATCTCTGTAGATTGTTGCAACACCGCCGCCACGACCGATCAGACGGGGCTCATGCTTATAACAGTATCCTGGCGGAGTAGACTCATTTAGACCGAAATAATCATTTGGTTTAAGCCAGGTTTCAGTAAGGCACAGAACATCGAAATTATTATCTGTGACCATTTCATTTACAATAACCGCCTTAGGTGTGAGCGATCTAATGTTTAGAAGACATAGCTTTAGAAATTGTTTTTGTTCACTAATAGCGAGATTTTTTGTTTTAATAACAATTAGATTTTTTCTTGATCCCGCGGTAGATTTATTATTTGATCTCAGTAAACGAGGAATAGACACAGTTTCTATGCAATGTTCTACACTAGTATTAATATCAATTAAATTGGTGCAGTAGAGACTGTGATTTGGATTTTTGGTTACTAGTCAAACGGTAGGATTTAACAGAGTAACAGCTCACTACCAGTTACAAAACACACTGTAACAGTCTGTCACAGGCAATTCTAGTTGCATTTGTCCTCAATTAATTTATTAAACTATCCTTTGACTATGTTCTGGTCCGCCATCCAGTGGCGAATCTTATTTTTTGCCCGATGCCAAACTTACTTGCCAACCCCTGCCGTAGAGAATGCATTGCAGTGCCTGCAGTTTGAGAAGAAAAAAAAATCTTTGTATGTAAGTCTATGGGAACACTGGGCGATCCTCGGCTAGAGTAAAATCGCCCAAAAAGAGGCGGTACTTCACAGAACGAGACTTGATGCTGATTGGACTATATCCAGAGGCAGAACAACAGTGGCGGCTAGCGTAAATCTGGTTGAATGTGATTGAAAAAGATTGAATCTAGCCGAAAAACTCTAAAAACACTGTTTATTTCATTTGTAGCCTTTCTTTGTTCTATTGTATTTATTTGTAAGTTGATTATTCGTTCTTATTTTGTTGCTGACTGCTTACCTTTAATAATGTTTTAAATTCACATTAGTTAGGCTGGCAGTTTTTTGTTGTAGTATCAAAATTGGATTAAATAATTGATATTTCACTGGTGTCTAAACATTTGTACCACTGACCCAATCCTCAGCACTGACCCTTCTGGAGCTGCTCTAGTCTAAATATGTGCTGTGCTATTCAATGAAAGATACAATATGATAGAGCAATAGAATATACAGTAACAGAAGCTCATACAATACATTTTAGCAGGCTTAATTAAGCATGAAAATAATTGCAAGAAATATATATTTGATGAACAAATTAAGCCAACTAATATGATTTATATTCTTTGGGTTTATCTACTAATACATTTAAAATTACAAATGCAGTGAAAATTCAGGGATCGGTTACGGTACCAGTATCTCGTTCTGCAAAAAGTGGTATCAGTGCATCCCTAATTCAAAATATTGTGATTTTTTTGTTGTTGTTGAAAAAATACAATTGTTTCACGCTAAATCAACGCTGCAGCCCGTCTGAGATATAGAGCTATTTTTCATGGCTATGAGCATGATATTAAGTATATGCAGACTGATCTCATGAAATGGCGTATGTATGACACGCCAATTTGTATTTCCATTTTTGGCGTGCTATCAAAACGCATAATCGCTTTTCAGCGTGTTTCAACGCCGTTGACTTAACGTTACAATACTGTATATATAAATATATGACCCACCCCAACCCCGTCCCTAAACCTACCCATCACTGGGGTTAATACCATTTATGAGTCTTCCCCTACCATCCTAGGAAAAAAAATATTGCTCCACAGATGTAAATATACATTTTGCTTCGTTTCGCTCGGACATTTAACGGCGTACACATACACGCAAAGATGACGGTTAGTTTCGGCGTGGACATACACGCGGATAGCTCAAAATGCGTTAGATAACACGCCACTTGACTTGAAAGTGGCGTTTATGTTTACGCAAAGTCATGATGTCATGTTGGTATATGATTTTACATTTACATTTATTCATTTAGCTGACGCTTTTTATCCAAAATATCCACTGCGCCATCACCACCCCATATGATAAGTATATAATACAACTTTCATTCTTCAGGTCAATCATATATATTAATGGAAAAAAAATCAGTTTCCCTTTCAAGGGAACTCGAGCTGCGTCAACGCTGTGGGAACGCCCCTGCGTGTGTGCGTCCTGAAGCATGTATGAAATCAGTCCAATGGAGAGACGGAACGTCATAGGCAGGTGACGTCATCGACCAGGAAACTATAAAGCACCCCAAAAACACAAGTGCGACAGCTTGTGTGCCTTCGCAAGCGTTATATGTGAAATCATTGTCTCAAGTGTTTTTGTCTGTCCTTAGTTGTCACTTGGCAGGAGTTTTCTCACTATTTCAAAAAACTATATTGAAATATAGTTTTTAATATATATATATATATATATATTGAGAGACATGGCGAGCAAACAGCCATATAGAAAGTGTGTTCCTCCCTGCTCGCGCTATCTAACGGGCGGGGATACACACGATCTATGTGTTGTTTGTTTGGGAGAGGAGCATGCACGGTCAGCGCTCGAGGTTGTGACTGTGAGCACTGTTTTGTGCTTCCCTTGCGGACACTCCGATCCCGCCTGACGTTTTTAACGAGGACGCCCAGGCTCGCGTTCCCCAAGGCTCAGGTCCTGCTGCTGCCGAGGCACAGCAAAGACTTCAGACTTGGGGTTCGCGAATGGATCTGTCAGCAGGTTTAGAGACGGGCTCTGCCTTATCTCTGACTTTACCTGACAGATCTAATGCCTCGTATCAGGGTTCGGAAGCACGCGCTGCGGTTTCTTCCACCCCGATACAGGCACAAACACTACAGCTATCCAGTTCCGAGGGACTGGATGTTGTTATTTATGCTTGTGATACTGAGGATTCGCCACCTCAGTCTCATACTTTTGAGGAGCTCATTGAGGTTGCAACGAGAGCGGTCGAAACATTACATACAAACAACATACATATCGATTGGCCGGCAGATGAGCAGGACGTTCATTTAAAAAGCAAACTAGACGAACGCTTCCTACCCTCTCGTTCACAATATCAACGCCTGAGCCTTCCGTTTTTCCCCGATCTCCACACTGAGGTGTGGAGATCGTGGAAGAAACCTGTGTCATATAGAATGTACAGTGCACAATCATTACACTACTCTTCTATTTCACAATATAAAGGGCACGGATATGGGGAAATGCCGCAGGTGGAAGAGACGCTCGCAAGATCTCTCTTCCCTGTATCTGCATCTTCCCTTAAAGCCACATTATTACCCACCAAGCCAGTTAGAGTAACTTCAGCTTTGGTGGGTAAGGCTTTTTCAGCGGCTGGTCAGGCTGCAGCATGTCTTCACACAATGTCGCTGCTGCAGGCTTACCAGGCTAAAATGTTAGGAGATGTGACGGCCAGAGTGGTGGCCGCACAAGAGTGGTAATGTGGACGTATCAACACACACACACACACACACATGACATGCATTTAAGGATAATCATTATTTAAATTTCTTTCTTTTGTAATTCACATTTGTGTCAGTATATTGATAGTTCATAATAACCACACAAAACAAATAATATTCATTCATTCTTTATTGTTATGTTTATATTTACATCACATTTTTTATATACATTGTGCACGAAGTGCACACAAATTAGTTACGTTGTATCTGTTGTTTCTATTTGTTTCTATTTCGAGTTTAAGTTTACCGGTGAGGAACTTCAGACATGGTCCGCTGCAGCCGCAGCCGCATCCGCATTGGCGTTACGAAAATTAGAGTCCGGGCAGGAACAGAGAATTTATGGGTTATTGGTTCCGCCCGGACATGCCATTCGCTGGGAGTTGCCCGGGGGAGGAAGAAACGTCAATGTCTTTATTAATTGATTTCTTTAGTTATACATTTATGGTATTTAACTTCATGTCGCTTTCCTTATCTTTATTTACTATATATCTCTATTTTTGACTTGATTTTGATTTACTTAAGGTTATATGAGTAAATCAATTAAATGCTGATTAACGTGGGAGGATATCCAAGATGGCGGCTGCCGCAGCGAGCTGTAGTACAGATGGGGCGGCAGTGGTTCAGTGGTTCATGCAGGTTGTCTACAAACCGGAAGGTTGGTGGTTCAATCCCCGGTTCCACCTGACCAAGTGTCGAGGTGTCCATGAGCAAGACACCTAACCCCAGCCGCTCCCGACAAGCTGGATGGCGCCTTGCATGGCTGCCGTCGACCGTCGGTGTGTGAATGAGAGAGTGAATGGGTGAATGTGAGGCAACATGTAAAGTGCTTTGGTGGCCATTGGGTCTGTGAAAGCGCTATATAAATGTAGTCCATTTACCATGTCTGCAGGTCTGTTCTTTACCAGATTTATTGCAGTTATAGTATTACTGTTGTTTCACATGCTCCAGCACTGTAAAATATGGGTCAACTACATTGTTTGGACAACTCACAAATGCCAACACTAGCACTCTTCAACAACTAAAGCTCAACTTAAATCCAGCGAGGAGCCTTTACTACACCAGCTAAACTGGGTCCTTCGCTGTGGCGTGTCTGTGTGGCATAACAACCGCTCTTGATGCTGTTCAAGTCCCTAGCCATCTTACTTGCCTCGAGAGAGTAGTTGAGCCCGAGTGGGGGCACCTGGCCTGGAGATGTGGCCGCGGCGATGAGGCGGACGCGGCCTGGGAGGCTGCTGGCCCGGTGCGCATGGCATGGCGGCCATGTTATTACGTGTCCAGGGCCGTGTCAGGTGCACTCCGTCCTGTTACTTCTGTGGATTGTGGAGGGTCTGCGACCGGTCCAGGCGGGTTGCGGTATGTGCCCAATGATTAGCACGGAGGAGCCGTATCTGGAGAGCAAGCCTGGCTTTCGTTTGACCGGGCTTGCATTGCTCCAGCTCTGCAGTACTCTTCCCTGTATGCGACTGGAGGATCATACAAGTTTTGCTTCTCGTTTCAACATCATTCCCCAGTTTGAACAGACAATCATTTTGACCCGCGCCATCATCACAAAGCAAAACAGCAAAGCATTGTAAAGCAAAAGTTATATTTTGAAAATCAGATTAATCGAACGGTCTCCAACCCAAGAACATGATGGAAAACAATTAAATATATAACTGGTGAAAACAAAATTAAAAATAATAACAGTCTACAAATATCCATAAATGGTCCTCTTCTCACCGATCATGATAAAATTGCTAATTCTTTCAATGAGTATTTTATTGCATCTGTACAAGAATTATCCTCTAGATTTACTGTTCCTCTGTCTCTCACATCAGTACCAGCAGCATCTCAGCAATTCTCTTTTTCTGAAATCGCACAAAATGATATAACTAATATTTTGTGTTCTTTGAATGCTTCCCATGCTTGTGATGTAAATAATTTAAACATGATTTTTCTTAAAACCCATGCCAGTACTCTTATACCGCTTTTTCATCATTTAGTTAATTTGTGTATTAGGCAATCAGTATTTCCTGCCATGTGAAAAATGGCCCAGATCACCTCGATTTTTAAGTCTGATGATCCAGCCAATGTCTCCAACTACCGCCCAATTGCAATTCTTCCAACTGTTTCCAAGTTACTTGAAAAAACATTATATAATCAACTAATTAATCACCTTGAATGCAATAACCTGCTCAGTGACTGTCAGCATGGCTTTCGACTCTTGCGGTCATTCATGTCGGCGTTGCTGCTTTTTACTGAGCAGATACGGGCGTCTTTAAATAAGGGTCAGGTTACTGGAGTTATATGCATAGATTTCCGAAAAGCCTTCGATACAGTTAATCATCATATTTTGATAAATAAACTTTTTTCTTTTCATTTGTCCTCCTCTCTAATAGATATGTTTATATCATATTTAAGTGACAGATCTCAGACTGTAAAGATCGGCTCAGTAACATCTCAGTCACAAGTGTGTTCTATGGGAGTTCCACAGGGCAGCATTTTAAGTCCTTTACTTTTCCTTATGTACATTAATGATCTTCCTTATGTGTTTAATTTTTCTAGTTCTTTGCTATATGCTGATGACACTTTTATTTTTTTGTCTGGCCCAAACACTGACACAATTAATTACAAACTTAACACAGATCTGCAACATTTACATAATTGGCTGCAAGATAATCATTTAACACTTAATATTAAGAAAACAGAATGTATGTATTTTTATTCATCTAGGAGACAGCTATCTATATCCAATCCCATCACCTTTTCTAATCAAAAGCTTTCAATTGTATCCACGTATAAGTATCTGGGAGTCTTTCTTGACTCACATCTTACTTATCGTGACCATTTTCAAACCTTAACCAGAAAGTTAAACCAAAAGTTATTTGTTTATAGTAAAATTAGACCATATTTGTTGCTTTCTGTTTCTAAAACATATCTTTATGCCATCATTATGTCCACTCTGTCGTATTGTTTACCTGTTTGGTCACTCACAACAAATGAGATCCTTGAACCTGTAACAAGACTCTATAATAGAGCCTATAAGATCCACAACAGGCTTCCAGGCTGGACTCACCACTGTATTGCACTATCTTTGAGTAATGCCTTGACATTTCAGAACTATAAAATAAGCCATGGGATAAACTTGTATTATCAAATTTTAAATGGACGCACTTCAGCAGCATTGACTGCTAAACTCAGCTCAAGGCTCGAGCGCACTACGAGATCTTTTACCAGTGTTGGGCAAGTTACTTTTAAAAAGTAATTAGTTACAGTTACTAGTTACTTCTTCCAAAAAGTAACTAAATTAGTTACTCAGTTACAAATTTTAAAAGTAACTAGTTACTTAAGAAAGTAACTATTGCGTTACTTTCAAGTAAAATTACATTTTAAATGCTCAAATGTGACCCCACCTCTACCCCTATTTAACGGAACTTAAAACACATGTGCATGTTCAATTATTTATGATAAATCTGAATTTTATAATGAAATGGACACTTAATACAATACATTATTAACAGAAACATGAAACATTGTACACACATCTAAAAAAAAATGTTGCCGGTGGACAAAGTGAGACTAGCCTCCAATCAAATGCCATGTAGATATTATGTTTATATAGTGGATCAATGCAAATAACACAATAGATGTTTTGGAACTTTTGATATTTATTGCCCCTCAACAGGCCACAACTGGGCAAAATTAAATTAAGCTTGTTAAGCTGTGGAGTTATATGTTCTCATTAACTATATTATTTTATGTTTCTTACTATTATTTTGTTTTTACTTTATGCTATTGACGGTTGTATACTAAAAATGTGCAAGAGTTCATTGTGCGCATGTGTGAACAAATGGGGACTTTTATTTTGACTCAGCTTGTGTTCCTTCCTTGAGATGAATGTCGTGCTGCTGCTCCCTCGTGCACTGATGTTATGCCAGCGCATTGAGATGAAAAGTAAAAATAAATAACACTGAGAAATTGTATCTGGATTGTTCTTTAGTGGATGGATGATCGCAACATATTGTGCATGGACATGACGGACGGAAATGAAAACTTAACATAAGCAATATACCATTTAGAGAAGGCTACTTTTGGATTATTTGGGCTCGTCGGCATACCTGTCTCTCGTTGACTGACTGGCTTGTGTTGTTCGTTGTGTGTCCTGTCCTGTCCGACTATGCGTTATGATGGGTCGTTCGCAATTCATGAGCGTAGCTGTTAGTGATGATGGGTCGTTCGCGAATGAGCGTTAGTGATGATGGATCGACTCGTTCGCGATTCGCGAATGAGCCGACTCTTTTAGGTGAACGTCGGTAGCTGGCTCGCATATCTGAAGAGCCGACTCTTACAAATTTAGCCTATAGAAATTAAATAATTATGAAATAAAAATTGAAATATTATAGTCAAAGTCATTTAAAGAGCCGTTTGTGAGCCAAAAGAGCCGGCTCTTTTCAGTGAGCTGAGTCAAAAGAGCCGAAGGCCCATCACTACTATGTGTGCTTTAGAACACCCGCCCAACTCTACCTCTGATTGGCTTACAATGACATTTTACTCTACCTCAGCCAATCGTCAGCATGTATGCGCTTGTCTCGTGCTCTGCCCACTAACCAAGGAAGAACAGTAAAAAAAGTATTTGCCTGAATTGCCTCTCGCTCGGAGATCTAGTTTCATCAGCTTCATCAGTTATAGTAACGCGCCGCATTTTTTGGCAGTAACGGTAACGGCGTTATTAAGATGAGAAGAGTAATCAATTAGATTACTCGTTACTGGAAAAAGTAATGCCGTTAGTAACGGCGTTATTTATAACGCCGTTATTCCCATCACTGTCTTTTACAAATGGACTTCTGCCTATACCGGCTTTTAGGAACTGCTATGGACAGAGATCTTTTTTTCACGTGCTCACTAAAGCCTGGAATGAGACTCCACAGCACATCAGAACTATAACATCAATAAGACTATTTAAAATAACATTCGCTCGCCATTTAATGGATAGGTATGTCTGTGACCACTGAGATGGCTTCATGGCCTCCCTCTGATGCTTATTCTCTTGGTTTGTGTGTTTGTTGCTGTCTTGTCTAGGAGTTCTGTTGTGTATGAGGTATTTATGTTCTGCAGAACAGGAACCTGCTGAAAATAGTTTTATACTAGGGATGGGACGAAATATCGTTTGACAAAATATCGCGATACAAAACGTGACGAAACGCATCGAGGTCGAAAAAAAATGGATCGCGAAATAAAGATAGATGGCACTGCTGCATGATTTGCGTAGTATATAAATAATTTAGTGTATTATATGTGTGTGTGTATGTATATGGGGCAGACATACAGTCTATGGTGGCAGGCTGGCAGCACCATCTGCTGATCAAGCAGGGTAAAACTAAATGATGAAAAAAAAATTATATCCGGGGAACGGTGCGGTACGTCATCACGTCAAGACAGCGCATGTTGCAACAACAACACTGCAGTCTACAGCGAGCTAACAAATATTAGCATCAGTACCAACTGCCTTGCCCCCAAACAGCCGACCAAGGAGTCAAATGTATATATATACCGTAAAACTTCAAATAATAGCCCGTGCTTTTATTTTCCCAAATCGTCGAACTGCCCCGGCTTGTATTTGAGACAGGCGTCTATATGAGACCGGCCTTTATAATTAAGTGTTGAGATGTTGTTCATTGAGTCTAAGTAAGCCTAGAGTCTCTAATCTCTAAAAATCTCCAAATGCTCCACGTGAAACTGCGGTCTTTCGACCTTTTACGCCCTTCCGGAACAACTCAGAACTCCCAAGACTACGGATGTTTTTAAAAAAGAGCTGAAAACTTATCTTTTTAGAAAAGCGTATTTTTAAGTATTTTTATGTGTTTTTAAGTGTCTGCGTATTGATTTTTATCTTATTGTTTTGTTTTGTTTCTATTTTTTTTTTTTTTTTTTTTTTTTTTTTTTTTGTAAGCACTATGAGATTTGATGTCAAATGTATAGTGCATTATAAATAAAATTCATCATCATCATCCTTTTACTATCCTGTCAATTGATTTTGATTAATATGCGCGAGGGAGAGAGAGCAAGACAACGCTCGTTTTGTTTGAAGACGTGAGAGTGCGCGCGCGCGGCCGGGGCGCTCTCTCTCTCTCTCTCTCTCTCTCTCTCTCTCTGCTCGTTATGCGCCCTGTCAAGCGCAGCAGTCAATTCATTCTACATCACTCGCCGATCAAAAAAGGCTTTGGCGGGACACACATTTGCTTTGGCCGCAAAAGCAAATTAATAAGTTGTTGTTATACAGTAATATTTTTTTTCTTTATTTTCCTTTTTTGATATCGTATCGTGACCCTGGCATATCGAGGTGCATCGTATCGTGAGTTTAAGTGTATCGTCCCATCCCTATTTTATACTGAGTCAGGCCCGATTGTCTTTAATCTTTTCCTGTTTAAAATTAAAATAAATAAAATAAATAAAATAAATAAAATAAATAAAATAAATAAATATGTTGAATGTGTAGCTAAATTGTTTTCCCTCTTAATTTGTAATGGGCCCATCCTTTCCTTTATAAGTTGGGGCTTTGTTCATTTGAGCAAGTCAGTTTTAGTTTGTTTGGTTGTTTTTCGTCTAACTGTTTCTTGATCTTATTTTCTGTTTGTTTATTTTATTTTTGTCGTCAGAAATTTATGAGTTTGTAAAGTTGATTTCTTTGGGGTTCAAATAAAGACCCATTTTCAGTCCAAAGCTTGTGTTCCTTGTTCCTGACTTCTCGGTCCCTCACATGTGGTGGCAGCGGTGGGATATTTCAGTCGGTCAAGGACACTAAGCAGTGTTTAGTTATTTCCTGCTCCTCGTTGCTGTTTTTTTTTTTTCTCCTTTTATTTCCCCCCGTCATTATGAGCCGTGCCTTAAAGAAAGGTGTGCCTAAGGCTCCTCCTTTGCAGCAAGAGGAAGAAAAGGGATGAGGAAGACCAGGACAGGGTAGAAGGAGCAGAAGGAGGTGAGGCAACAGGAGACAGGGAAGTTTTGGTGACTGAGTTGGCAAGTCTGCTTCGAGCCCAAATGGCCAGGACGGAAGGCCGGGTGACTGCAAGACAGCAGGAGCAGGCGGATCAGGAGCGACGGTTTAAGGCTCTCCAGCACCAGTTCGGTCTTTTGCAAATGGAAGTCCAAGCACGCACCTCTGCTGATCTTCGCTTACCTGATGTTGACCGGGAGTCCCGGGGAAGGCCCGATGTGGATCATTTAGATTGCTGATGTACTGAAGCCACAGAGTTTCCATCTGAGAGTTTTGCTCAAGTTGGGAAAACTGATTGGGTTTGGCATTTAATCCCTTTGCTGACTGGTAAAGCAAGAGCAGCCTACGTCCTAATGAACGTGAACGAGTCTACTGACTATGACAAAGTGAAGTGTGCTATTTTAAAGAAATACGATGTCAATGTTGAAACTTTGACAACAGAGAGTCCAGTAGAGCTTTATAACTGGCACAAAGAACTCTTTGGAAAGTGGATCCAGCCTAAGAGGAAACGAGTGGAGGAGGTGAGTGAAATCATCGTCATGGAGCAATATCTTAGAATGCTGTCCCCTGATCTCCAGGTGTGGATTCGAGAGAGATCCCAGCACCGCAGTGGAAGCAGCGTCTCTGGCGGATGTGTTTGTTGCAGCTAGAGGAAAGAGTAAGCCATGGGCTTGGAAACCTGTTAATGACCGCCATTCTCTCGACATGCCTCACTTTCAGCAAAGGAAGGTGGAGGGGTCTGGTAAGCCCTACATGGGGTAACCTACTTCAGCCAAATTAAATTTTGCTCCAAAACAACCTCCCATATGTTACCTGTGTGGTCAAGAAGGGCACGCTAAACCAAATTGTCCAAAAATCTCAGCTCAGCTTACCCAGCTATGTTTTGTACCAAGTAGGGATGCAACCAAATCCCCAAGCTCTTTGAGAACTACAAATGTGGAGATAAATGGTGAGAAATTGACTGCTTTGATTGACACCGGCAGTGATCAGACGTTGGTAAGAAGAAAGTTCATATCACCCTCTTTGATCAGCACAGTCAACAAATTGCCTATTTGGTGTGTACATGGAGATGAGAGATTGTTACCTACTGCCAATGTGTATGTCAAAATAAAAGCGCAGACTTAGCTGGTGAAGGTGGGGGTGGCTGATAACTTGTCTTTCCCTGTGATTCTGGGTCGAGATATACCAGTGCTGCTGGAGCTGTTGCACCCGACTCGACAGTGTCACGTGGTGGTGACCAGAGCAAAGGTGAACCAGTCAGAGGGGATCGAACATCAATTAAGTACTTTGCCTTTCTTCAATGCAGAGATTGAGACCGGGTGTCGAAGAGGAGAAAGACTAGAAGAGAAAAGAGGCAAGAAAAGGTAAAATATGCTGCTCATACAGTGTCTGAAAATATGGCCTGTGACTTACCTGTGAATTTCCAGATGCCCACCAACATCGTTCAGATGCAGCAGGAAGATGCTAGTCTCACGTAGTACTTTGCTAGAGCTGCAGAGGTAAGAGAGAAGCCTCTAGATGACTGTACAGCCAGATATGTGATAACGAAGGGAATACTCTATCGAGAGATCGGGGTTCAGAAACAACTTGTGGTTCCACAGTGTGTTCGAGAGATGGTGTTACATCTGAGTCACTCGACTCCTTGGGCTGGCCACCTGGGGAAAAACAAGACTACTGCAAGAATCAAAAAGTGTTTTTTCTGGCCCGGTTTGAAAGTAGATGTGGCCCAATTTTGTAAAAGCTGTCCTGTTTGTCAGAAGGTTTCCCTCAGACGTCCGTCAAGAGCACCACTACAACCACTTCCTATTACTGGTACTCAGTTTGAGAGGCTTGGAATGGATGTCGATGGTCCAGTGGAGAGGAGTCGCTCAGGGAACCGATTTATGGTGGTAATAACAGACTATTCCACCAGATACCCAGAGGTATTTCCATTAAGGTCTGTGAAGGCTAAACCTGTAGCTACTTCCTTGGTCCAATTATTTTCCAGGGTCGGATTTCCAGCAGAAATTCTAACCGACCAGGGCACTAATTTCATGTCTACCTTGTAGAAGCAGGTCTACCAGCTCTTAGGAATTAAGAGTCTGAGTACTACTCCCTATCATCCCCAAACAGATGGGTTGACTGAACGATTTAACCAGACTTTGAAACAGATGTTGAGGAAGTTTGTGAGTGAGACTGGTCAAGACTGGGATCAATGGTTGCCCTATCTTCTATTCGCTTATCGGGAAGTCCCTCAGGCTTCCACAGGATTTTCTCCTTTCGAGCTCTTGTATGGCCGTGATGTCAGGGGCCCTGACATTGGCTCTGCTCCAGGAGATGTGGGAAGGGAGTCCTGAAAAGAAAGACCCCACTAGTGTTGTCTCCTATGTTTGCAAAAGATGACTGTTTTGGCTCAGAATCATTTGGCGGAAGCAGAAGACTTGGTATGACCCTCTGGCTCGGGAAAGAGATCTAGAGGTCGGTAAAAAGGTACTTGTCATGTTGCCCAGTCAAGAGAGTAAACTGCTAGTAAAATGGCAGGGTCCTTATGAGATCAAGAAACGCCTGGGTCCTACGACTTATGAAATCAGTATGCCAGGTCAAGATCGATCTAGTCGGGTTTTGCATGTTAACCTGTTGAAGGAGTGGGTTCCCCGTCCTGAGAAGTCACAGTCGCTGATGATTCGCTGTATTGAAGAGGAGGAATCCGATGAGCAGTATCTGCCACAGCCAGTTCCTGGGGACATTGGGTTAGATCATTTAACAGACTCCCAGCGGTCACAGGTACAAGTTCTCTTCACTTCAAAGGTATTTTCGGAATATCCTGGGTTTACCCACTTGATTGAGCATGGTGTGGTACTAAAACCTGATGCTGGCGTTAAACCGGAGCTATAGGATCCCTGAAAGATTTCAGGTTACCTTGCAGGAAGAGGTAGACCTTATGCTTCGTTTGGGCATTATTGAGCCTTCGAATAGTGAATGGTGTCACCCCATAGTCCTTGTGCCAAAGAAGGACTGGAGTATAAGGTTCTGTGTTGATTTCTGATATCTGAACTCAGTATCACAGTTTGATTCCTACCCTACCCCTCGCATAAGTGACCTAATTGATTGTTTGGGCCAATCCAAATATCTGACAACAATGAACCTTTCTAAAGGCTATTGGCAAATTCCACGGACTCAATCCTCATGGCCCTTGACTGCATTCAGAACACCAAGGAGCCTTTTCCATTTCAAGGTGTTACCTTTAGGCCTTCATGGGGCCGTGGCAACGTTTCAGAGGTTAATAAACCAAGTATTACGTGGTTTGCCTTTTGCTGCTGCATATCTTGACGATATTGTCATTTACAGTAACACCTGGGAGGAACATGTGCAGCATCTCAGAGAAGTCTTGCAGCGTCTTTAGAATCCCAGCCTAACTCTCAACCCAAACCAAGTGTGCTGTAGCTAAACAAGAGACTGAATACCTGGGCTATGTCATTGGCCAGGGTGTTCTGCAACCGCAGGTGAAGAAAGTTCAAGCCTTGGAGAAGTGTGTGGTGCCCCAGACACGTAAGGATCTGCGATCTTTCTTGGGTATGGCTGGATTTTACCATTGCTTTCTCCCTAACTTCTCCAGCAGTGTCTCTCCTCGTCGGCTCTCCTCTGGAGATTCCGATCAGGAGGGACCCTCTCTCTTAGGCGAGTAGGTCGATCCTTCGCCCCCACCCAGAACTGTGGAAACTTTGGGCTGGGCCCCCTCTTAAGTGCATGTCTCTCAACCGAGGATGTTGAGACCATCCTCCACTCCAAGTCAAGTCAAGTCACATTTATTTATATAGCGCTTTTCACAATACAGATTGCATCAAAGCAGCTTCACAGTGATAACATGAAAGTAGTACAACACAGTTCAATAATATTGTTGAATATTAAATATCCCCAACTAAGCAAGCCAAAAGCAAGGCGACAGTGGCAAGGAACCAAAACTCCATCAGATTGGATGGAGAAAAACACCTTGGGAGAACCCAGGCTAGTCAGGGGCCAGTTCTCCTCTGGCTAACAATCATAGGGTTTTAAAGAAGCTTTACAGTAAGTGCATATCAGAAGTATCTAGAAAAAATACATTTAGTTAATCATGTAATATTAAGGGGATAACATATCGCCGGCGTTGAGTCGTCTCTTCGCAGGCGTTGAGTCGTCTCTTCACAGGCGTTGGTCTTCTCATCACAGGCGTTGGGGCATCCAAAATCCCCGTGAGAGGCAGGATACAAAACTGGAGCCTACGAACGCCATTTTTCTCGGGACAAGCGTCCCGAGATAACAGCAGAAAGGCAGATGGGAAATAATTAGCATAGCTGATGTTCATAATGATTTCCATTACACGGGAGTAGGTGTTAGAAAACCATAATCTCACAACTCTCCGCAACCCAAACTCTCCGCAACCCAACCGCAACCATACGGACCGACCCGTTTGTCTATAAGGCTGTCGAGCCCCACTGGTGCGTTAAGCAGTTTCAGTGGCAAACGGTTCCGTATGGCATCTAGAGCTCCTTCCACGAGGAAGTTACATGCCTTGAAGTGGAGATTTTTCACTTGTTCGTGTGGAGAACACCAGCTGGACCCAGTTAACTGCCCAGTGGGTGCAGTGCTGGAGTTCCTGCAGGAGCGTTTCTCCTCAGGGCTATCCCCCTCCACACTAAAGGTGTACGTGGTGGCACTAGCTGCTTACCATGTCCCTTTCAGTGGAGTCTCTTAGGGGAGACACCCGCTTATAACACGCTTTCTTCGTGGTTCTCTGAGGCTGAGGCCAGCAGTTCGCACGAGGGTCCCAACCTGGGATCTGGCCATCGTACTAGAAGGTCTCTCTCTAGCTCCTTTCGAGCCCATTGAAGATGTTCCTGAGAAATTCGTCACTCTAAAGACTATGTTTCGTCTAGCTATTTTCATCTCTTAAGAGAATTGGACACATTCCAAGCACTCTCGGTTCTCCCCTCGTGCCTGGAATTCTCGCCTGGTATGGTGAAGGCCTTCCTCTATCCTAGGCCGGGCTATGTTCCTAGGGTCCCTTCCAATGTTGCTAGACCTATAGTTCTGCAGGCTTTCTGTCCTCCTCCCTTTATGTCGTCAGACCAGGAGAAACTTAATTTACTCTGCACAGTTAGGGCTTTAGATGCTTATGTCCACAGAGCTGCCCTAAGGAGGAAGTCTGAACAGTTGTTCGTTTGCTTTGGGCCACACAGGAAAGGGTGTCCTGTATCTAAACAGAGGATGAGCAAGTGGGTGGTTGAGGCCATTTCACTTGCTTACGATTCGGCTGGTCAGCCTTCACCCTTGGCTGTACGAGCTTTGGATGCCGTGCTATGGTGCTTGATAAAGGACAAAAGGAACAGTTGTGAGTTCACGGTCTGTGGCTGACTCAGAGCGGGAGCATCGATAAGAGGACTCGTTAACGTCGAGGGCATACAATATCGATGGATCGTAAAACTTAGAACCGGTTCTCGAGTGGAACCGGTTTTCAATTCCCATCCCTACTTATGACACTTGGCAGTGATAGTGCTTATGTAACTGTAGGAATGACAGAAAGGTGATAAAGTTTTTAATTATTTTTATTAAGAAATAAAAGCTGTTTCACAGTGTTGGAGCTCAGTCTATTTCTCCTCTTAGACAGAACTTCCCCAGCCTTCGAGAACACTCTTTCACATGGTACAGAGGAGGCCGGAGTACAAAGAAACTGTAATGCCAATGTATGTAGATGGGGGTAGACATGTTTCTGCATTCTCCAGTATTCAAGTGGATCTTCATCTCTTTGTATGTTTGTCTCTGTAAGGTATTTATCCACTTCTATGATCGCATCAGAAGTGGCATTAGAGCTTTGTTTGTGCTGGTCTACAGCACTGTCCAACAGAAGCCAAAGGTTTCCACCTCAGAAGTGTGAGGAGAAAAAGGAAATTACTGGGAGTGACTGTACATGTACATTGACTGAATATACAGGGTATCCGCGGGGTCTTGAAAAGTATTAAAAGGTGATAAATCAATTTTGGGAAAATTAAGACCCTTAAAAGTATTAAAAAGTCTTATCACGGCTTTATAAAGTCTTAAATTTTGAAAGTATTTTTTCTAGGGATGCACCGAATATTCGGCCGCCGAAAATAGCCCAAAAGTGCATTTTCGGTTTTCGGCCGAAAGACTTTTATCACCGAAACAATACGGCCGAAATGTTGTGATGACGCAAACAGAAACCGCGTCCTGCACGTGCTTGTCTGAAGCAACATGTCTGCGGTGTGGACGTATTTCAGTATATCTGAACCCGCGAGGAGACGGAAGCCTTGTTTATACTTTCGCCTGCCTCTGCAGCGCGAGTCTCCACAGACAGCGCGCGCACCGCTCCAAACGGTCGAGGCGTTTATACTTGACGCGATCGCCGTTGTACTATTCTTTGAAACGACAGGGAGTGACTCAAGTAACTGTCCTCTAACCATCAGGAATCGGTGAGAAGAAGAAAGACAAACACGTGACAATGTTTATTTTTTAGTATACCACCACCAATACAAAAATAATCATGTAAAACCCAGTAAACCCTGAGATTATTACTTGTGACATTACAACAAAATATGTATAGGAATATGTTCTAAATTAACGCTCTCTTAAATATTTTCTAATTTCACTAAACATATTTCATTAAGTTTCGTGTACATTTGTATTAAACATGGACCTTTGTTCATTAAAATGGCTTTTTATGCTAGTGTATGCTCATTTTTAAAATGTAATCAACTAATTGTGCAAACTGGTTGCTGGTGTGATGAGAACTTCGTGCTCGGCTTTGTTTTTATGAGAGAACATTTTTGATTTTAAAACCTTTCTGCAGGCCAGCAGATTATTATTTAATGTACACATGAGTGGGGTCAAGTTAAACATTTTAGTTTGAATTTTATTTTATACTGTGCATTGTGCTAAATAAATATTTGCATAATTTGTAATTGATTTATTCTTTGAAAATGTTAATTTATGCAATTGCAATGCCTTAATTTTAGTAAAGTTTGTACACAGTCATAACCATAAATGCAATGGTACTTATAATTGGCATAATTTCTTTCGGTGTTTCGGTTTTCGTTTTTTCGGCCTTGGGTTCCTCTTTTTCGGTTTTCGGTTTCGGCCAAGAATTTTTATTTCGGTGCATCCCTAATTTTTTCAGAATTAGCTGTCCAACAGTTTGAGTCCCAAAAACATCGTAAAAGTGTGTGAATTTAGTCTTTTTTAATTTTTTTTTAAACGAAGAACTGTGGCACATGTCAGCATGATTGTTGTTGAGGGTGGAGCAAAGTTTTGTTTTGTTTTTTAATAAACTTTGCTTTGATTTACTATCCCAGCCTATTTGATTTTTTTTTTTTTATCAGAGTGGTCTATAGTCTTTATCACAAACTAAAACGGTTATGGTTACGGTAATGGTAAATGGTTACAGCTTGAAGTGGCGGTGAGGTATTAAAAAATATTGAGAAGGTCTTGAAAAAGTCTTGAAAAGGTATTAAAATTAACTTCAAGATTCCTGCATATACCCTGATATAAGACACATCAATGGTCAACAATTAAAAAATACAATAATACAAAATAAAATAATAATAAATACATACTTGAGCTTGGTGTGGCCTGTTGGGTTGATGATGGTCCTTCTGTTGACTGAGTGCTTGATGATGTAGATGGTCTTTCATCTTCGGCCCTGATGACATTACCACATTCTGCTTTTAGCCGTTTGACAGCCTCTGTCATTTTAGGTTGGTTAAGGAAACCCAACTTTTTAAACCTTGGGTCCAGCAGAGTTGCCATGGTCATTATACTGAGCGACTCCATACTCCAGATATGTTCCCTTAGACGCCTGATGAGGTTTTCAGTTAGTTCCTTTGTGATTTCCATGGTTAACCTATGAAATACAAAATTATTTACTAGTTTTAAATGAAAAAGAAATAAAAATTTGCTGAGTATTCTACATAAATAAAAATAAATACCTAATTTGTTCAACCTGTAATGAATGGTGAATCATTTTCAGCAAAGGAATAACTTTGGAGCCAGACACTCGTTTCTCCTCGGATAGCTCTACTGTGGCCAGGTGGAATGGGGCGAGAACACACAGAATTACCTGTATGGCTTTATAGTCCTGTGCATGAAACGGAGCTATATCAGTTCCCTTTCGAGGGAACTCGAAGTGCGTCGTAAGATCGACACTTTGGGGACGCTCCCTTAGCGTGCGCCTCTGAAGTATGAATGAAACTATTCCAATCCTGATTGGTGTTGCGTCATGACGTAACATGTGACGGCATAACCGGATGCATAAAAGCGACACCGGAACAAACACATACTAGCTTTCGCTCTTCAGCAAGCGCTCTCTGTTGTTGTCAGTCTTATTTGGTGTTGTCTGTCTGTGAAAGTGATTTTGAAAAATGGCGAGTGAACAGTTCAAACAATGTGTGCACCCCGGTCCTAGATACATCACAGGTGGGGACATGCATAGTTTGTGTGTGAACTGTTTGGGAGTGCAGCACGCCCGGGCAGCTCTCGAGGGAGCTGCTTGCGGTGAATGTGAAGCACTACCTATGAGAGTGTTGCGCTCCCGCCTGGCTTGTTTTGATGAACAGGGCCAGGCTCGCGCTCCCCACGGTTCTGGTCCCGCGTCTGTTGAGGCAGCGCGGCGATTGAGATTGTGGGGATCGCAAAAAGATCTTGCAGAGGAGAATGAGACTGCTGAGGCACTTTCTCATTCTTCCTCTGAAGATCATGAGGCTCCTGTTCATGGTGCAGAAGCCTGCGCCGCGGCTTCTGCTGCCCATGATCAGGGCCCGATGCTTGAGCTTTCTGCTTCCGAGGAAGTAGATGTGCTCAGCATCGAGGCGGACGATCGTGAACTAGACCTGAGATCTCAAAATCGTGTAGGGCTGCAACTAACGATTATTTTGATAATCGATTAATCGGACGATTATTTTTTCGATTAATCGATTAATCGGATACCAAATTTCAATTTGCTTTTTTTGTTTATTGACTAAATAAAACCCGGTTACACTTTGTTTTAAGGTGTCCTTGTTACAGTGTAATTGTATATTTAAGTACAGAGTAATATTAAGTAACTACATGTACTTACTATAGGAATAGGGTATGATTTAGGATTTCGTTGAGGGTTAGTTGCATGTAATTATGCATAATTTACTGTTATTACTACAGTGAGTACGTTACATATGTAACAAGGACACCGTAAAATAAAGTGATACCTAAAACCCTAAGTTAGGATATTTATGTGTAAAAATGTATTTTAAAAAGTGCAAAAGCCACACATTTGAGTTTTAGTAATATCAATATTTGCATTGTTTTTAATGATAATTGCTGATGGCAAGTTGACAACCATGATTAATGTAAAAAAAAAAAAAAAAAAACATTTATATCCAACATATTGTTTTAACACAATTTTTGTTAAAACAAATTTACACAGACATGTTGTTCAGATGTGAAGATATAAACTAAAAACATCTAAAATATATAATTCATTTCATTTTTATTTAAAATTAATTGAATTATAAGGATACATTGATAAAATAAATATAGAAAGACTGAAAACAAGCGTGTGAACGTAGAGCCGCAGTAGATCGCGTTTGAAAAACAATTAAAACTTAATAGACAAATGCTGTAAATAGAGAAAGGAATGGAGGTACGCTGCAAGCTAACAGGCTTGATTAAAAAGACAGGAAAAATGATGCATTAGTGCACAAGCATTTGCTGAAAACCACTGAGTACAGTGACTAAAAAACAATCTTTTACTGCTGCTGTTATTAACTGCCTTTATATTTAGTGCTTCGCTTTGTAAAGACCGTTTTAATTTAACCTATTTCTGCGGTAGCGCTATTTTAATCCCTCACTTATGTTGCGAGCGAACTGATTGCGCAACATGATGCTCGAGACAAAATACAGACATCCCAAGTCTCCCGGAAGTTCTGGGAGTCACCCGCATATTGATAGCGACTTATGCGGCTCCCTGATGCCCGCAAATTAGTTCAAACTCCCGGGATTTGAGCGCGCAAGCAAGAGCGCGCATGCGAGACAGAAGAGACTGTGCTCCAGACCGTGTAGCGCGCGCGTGCGGCAGAGCAGCGGAGGGCGAGAGGCCTTGCGTGTGTGCGTATGTGCCTCATGAAGCGCGTGTAAGACAGAGAGCATCCTGATTGGCCTGTTTCAACCAATCACCAGTAAACGCTCCCCGTGACGTAAGCAGACCAACTAATCGATAATGACATTCTTTGACAACGATTTTCATAATCGATTATTATCGATTTTATCGATTAGTTGTTGCAGCCCTAAAATCGTGGGAAAAACCCTTTTCATCCCGTGTCCTTAGTCCAGCGAGTGTTGACTACAGCAATGTTATAGGGGCAAGGGATTTGGGATATGGGAAGATGCCCAAGGTAGAAGAGGCACTAGCTAGATACATCTCTCCCGAAGCGGCATCTTCTCTTAAAGCCCCGGCGCTGCCCAGTAAACCATGCAGAGACACCTCTGCATTAGTGGGTAGGGCTTATATGGCGGCAGGTCGGGCCGGGTCGTGTCTGCATTCAATGGCTGTTTTGCAGGCATACCAGGCCGACCTCTTGAAAGATTTGGATGAGGGGGAGGGACCGACACCAGAAGATATTGCCGAACTTCGCAAAGCCACAGATTAGTCTCTCCGTGCTACTAAAGAGACGGCCCGTGCTATTGGCCGCTCTAAGGCAGCCATGGTAGCTACGGAGAGACATCTGTGGTTGAATCTGTCTGGTATGAAAGAGAAAGATAAATCGTTTCTCCTGGATGCGCCGCTATCGTCTTCTGGCCTGTTCGGTGACGCAGTTACATCTGTCGTCGACAGGTTCCAGGAGACGAAGAAACAATCTGCGGCGTTCCAGCAGTTCCTCCCCTGACGATCTAGACCCAAATCGAGTAGGGTGGGGCAAAGAGATCAGCCCCAGCCGTCATCGAGCTCCTCATATCGCCAGCAGCAAAGAGAGAGTGTTTGTCACGATAGATCTGAAAGACACTTATTTTCATGTCTCCATCCTTCCTTGTCACAGGAGGTTCCTGAGGTTCGCTTTCGGGGGCGAAGCTTACCAATATGGGGTCCTTCCGTTCGGACTAGCACTCTCTCCCCGCACGTTCACCAAGTGTATGGACGCAGCACTGGCTCCATTAAGACTTCAGGGCATTCGCATACTGAATTATATCGACGATTGGCTCATTCTGGCCCAGTCTCGAGAGATGGCAGTTCGGCATCAAGATGTCATCCTTGGCCACATTCAGAACTTAGGGTTGAGACTCAACACAAAGAAGAGTGTGTTGGAACCGGCTCAGAGCACAACGTTTCTGGGCGTGGTGTGGGATTCAGTTACGTTGCGGGCACAAATGTCTCCCGCGCATATCGAGTCTATTCTGGCGATGGTGTTCGGGAAAAAAGCTAGGCCAGGCCATCACTGTAAAGCGATTTCAAAGGATGCTGGGCCTCATGGCAGCGGCATCCAACATTATTCCTTTGGGCCTTCTACACATGAGGCCCCTTCAGTGGTGGCTAAAAGCCAAGGGGTTTTCCCCCAAGGGGAATCCGTTCCGTATGATCAGAGTAACGTGCAGATGCCTTCGTTCTCTAGTAATATGGAAGAAACCTTGGTTCCTGTCCCAATGGCCAGTGTAAGGAGCATTATGTCGCCGGAAGTCCGTTTCGACAGATGCCTCCCTCACGGGTTGGGGCGCGGTCATGGAAGGCCGCTTTGCCAGGGGTCTGTGGCAGAACCATCATCATTCTTGGCATATAAATTGCCTGGAGATGTTGGCTGTGTTCAGGGCTCTGAGGAGCTTCCTCCCAGACATCAAAGGTTACCATGTCCTGATACGATCGGACAATACATCAGTGGTAGCTTATCTGAACCCACAAGGGGGACTCAGACCGCGCCCTCTATACAGATTGGCGCATCAGATAATCCTTTGGTCCCAAGGGAAAATATTGTCTATCAGAGCAATGTATATTCCAGGGGTTCAGAATCAGGGAGCAGACATCCTGTCGAGGCAGGGGCTGAGGCCCGGGGAATGGAGACTTCACCCAGACGTGGTGAAGTTGATATGGGAGAGGTTTGGACCAATGGAAGTGGATCTCTTTGCGTCTCGAGAGACGTCCCACTGTCCACTTTGGTTCTCCCTCATACATCCAGCCCCACTGGGGTTGGATGGCATGGTACAGGCCTGGCCGATCTGCTCCCGGGAGTCCTGGAGAGTGTCCGTCAAGAGGGCATCAGTCTTCTTCTGATAGCCCCGTTGTGGCCGGCCCGAGTATGGTTTTCAGACATAAATTCACTCCTGATAGCTCCGCCGTGGCAGATTCCTCTGAGGAGGGATCTGTTGTCTCAGGCGGAGGGCACAATATTCCACCCTCGCCCAGAGCTGTGGAAACTGTGGGTCTGGCCCCTGAGGGGGTTCAGTATCTAAATGCTGGTCTATCAGCCGGAGTGGTTGAAACCATACTTAGCTCTAGGGCTCCGTCTACTAGGAGATTATATGGCCTCAAGTGGAATGTATTTTCCACTTGGTGTAGAGAACAGGAGTTAGATCCAGTTAACTGCCCGGTGGCTTCAGTTCTGGAGTTTCTTCAAGATCGTTTCTCTGCGGGTCTCTCCCCTTCCACACTTAAGGTGTACGTGGCTGCCATTGCGGCTTTCCATGCACCATTGAGTGAGGGGCCTCTGGGGAGGCACCAGCTGGTCATTCGTTTTCTCCGTGGTACATGGAGGATGAGACCGACGACCAGGTCCAGGGTTCCTGCCTGAGACCTGGCGGTGGTTCTCGAAGGGTTATCCCTGGCCCCCTTCGAACCTCTGCAGTCGGCTTCGCCTAAGGATCTTACGCTAAAAATGGTATTTCTCTTAGCTTTACCTCTCTTAAGAGGGTGGGAGATCTCCAAGCCCTGGCAGTGACACCAGCTTGCTTGGAGTTTGCCCCTGGCAGAGTTAAAGCCTTTTTGCACCCGAGTCCGGGCTACGTGCCAAAGGTTCCTACGAATACGGCTCGGTCCACGGTCCTTCAGGCATTTCATCCTCCACCTCATGTGTCGGCAGAAGAAGAGAAGCTTAATTTGCTCTGCCCCGTCAGAGCTTTGAGCGTGTACCTCGAGAGGTCCTCTTCTTGGAGGAGGTCGGACCAATTATTTGTGTGTTTTGGGTCACCTAAGAAGGGACTCCCGGCATCCAAGCAAACTATTAGTAATTGGATTGTTCAGGCTATTACCTTGGCTTACAAGGTGCGCGACTTGCCTTCACCTTTAGCTGTTAGGGCTCATTCGACTAGAGGGATGGCGTCCTCTAGGGCCCTCCTTTCGAGAGTTCCTATCCAGGAGATCTGAGGCAGCCGGTTGGGCTACCCCACACACTTTTGTTAGGTTCTATAGTCTGCACCTCCCTAGTACGCCTGGTGCACATGTGCTCTCGTCCTAGCTGAGTGCCTGAATCAGTTTCACTCCGGGGCAGGCCAGTCTTCGGTGCGTGGCCTAGTGGGCATTCGTTCCCCAAAGTGTCGATCTTACGACGCAGTTCGAGTTCCCTCGAAAGGGAACGTCTCGGGTTATGACTATAACCCTTGTTCCCTGAGAAGGGAACGAGACACTGCGTCGTCCTGCCACGCCCCTCAAGGTCTGAGAGCGGCTTGCTTCATCGCTAGGCTAGTATGTGTTTGTTCCGGTGTCGCTTTTATGCATCCGGTTATGCCGTCACATGTTACGTCACGACGCAACACCAATCAGGATTGGAATAGTTTCATTCCTACTTCAGAGGCGCACGCTAAGGGAGCGTCCCCAAAGTGTCGATCTTACGACGCAGTGTCTCGTTCCCTTCTCAGGGAACAATGGTTATAGTCATAACCCGAGACATTTTAAGTGAGGCTAGGGATGCTCCCACAGTTTGCCTCTCCTCATGCAGCCGTTGAAGCATGTGAAAAGTGCTGTTCCAGCGTGTTTCCACTTCATTGATCAGTTTATGAACTGGCCTGTTCATCTCTTGCTGCACCTGGGTCAACATTTCTTTGGCAGAGGTGCTGCTTCGAAAATAGGTCACCACTTTTTTAGCTTTGTTCCGAATCTCACACAGAACTGGTACCTGATCAAAAGACTTTTTCAGCATGGTGTTAACTGCATGTGCAATGCAAACTGAATGTCTCACTTGCAGAATTCTTGCACAAGCAATCATGTTTGGTGCTGCATCTGTGACAAGGCACTTCACTTTGTCGGTGATTGCCCACTCCATCATGAAACTCTTTTTCACCAGGGCCATATTTTACGCTGTGTGCCTGTTTAGGAACTTCTCAACATCCAACAACACTGTATTCAGCTTATAACTGTCATCAATGTAATGGCAGGTTATTGCAAGATATGCATCCATGTTGATAGAAGTCCACATATCAGATGTTAGAGACACAGCTGTTGCTTTTTCCATGTTGGCCTTGGCCTTCCTCTTTTCTTCTGCAAATTTTGAAGCCACCATTTTCTTTTTAAGCCTTTTTGAGTTCCAAAAACATTTACAGTAAAATTATATTATAGATGAAGATAAATTATATATATTATACATCAAAATCGACCTGTGCTATACTCACATGTCTGGTTGGGATTATATAGGAAGGATCAAGGGCATGGATGAGGCCCCTGAAACCCTCATCCTCAACCACTGTAAATGGCTGTGAGTCTTTTATGACCATGTTGACCAGTGCCTCATCAACCATTTGTTTGCGAGATGCTATAATTAAAGAAGTTATATATACATATGTTCATTGAAATCATGAAAATGCATTCACAATTATGAATAAAAATCATGAAGCAACAGTCCTACTTTGTGTGCTTGTATTGTTCTGGGGCTGTACAGTCTCATGTAAAGCTCTGAAATGCCTTAGTATGGATGATGTGCTGTTCCATACACCAGCTCTTTGTCACACACCAAGCATCTCACCTTCTGAAAAAAGTTATATGAAATTAAGAAATGAAATACAACAATAAAATAAGTACAATTTTAAATAATAAATAAATAAATATCTCATTTATCTGCTTTTTTCTAAATGAGTACATACATTGGAAGCTGTAAGCTCAAAATGTTCCCAGATAGGGGAAGTCTTCCTTTTTTTGGCTGTTGCCATTGCTCTAAATACAAATCCTTCACCAAACACCAACACCCTATCCCCTCTCCCCTAAGCCTACCCTACTAACCCCAAATAACAATAATAATAATACCTAAAAAACACCAAAAGTGCAAAGATTTTACAAAAACAAAATGACACAACAACAACAAAAAAGAAATAAAGTAGTTTTGGTAATTTAAATGTAGCCTAATGTATTGATTAACTTTCCAAGTACAGCACTCTCCTCACAAACCCGTCAACCAGACTGAGCCAACAAGGACTCGTTAAGTAAGATCTGGGGTTCGAGCCTTCTGACACCCAAAGCGAAATGCGCACGTGATTGGACAGAATGTGAGGCTTCATTTGTCATCGATCACGTGACTCTGGGAAACCAATACACACCCCGATACAGGGCTTCAATAGAAATTGCGTCGCATTTGCGATACGCACATCGGAGCTTCAGTGTCAAACGTAACATCACTACTTCATGCTTTAGACTGGACCTGCCAATCATGTCATGGATTAAGTCTCTGTTTCTGATTGTGAAGTTCCTGATTATCTAATCCTGAACTGAGAGACTGAAGAGTGTCATTGTTCTCTACAGGTTGAGTGCGTGTGGTGTTACAGATGAAGCTTGTGTTGCTCTGGCTTCAGCTCTGAAATCAAACCCCTCACACCTGAGACAACTGGATCTGACATTGAATAAACAAGGAAACAGAGGAGTGAAGCTGCTCTCTGATGTACTGAAGGATCCTCACTGTAAACTGGAGATACTGAGGTAAGATTGTATAAGGATGTCAACATTAGGGGTGTAACGGTACACAAACATGACGGTTCGGTACATACCTCGGTATTGAAGTCACGGTTCGGTACAGCAGGGGGGAGTAAACTAAATGCTAAATTGCTTTCTCTTTTTTTATTAAACAGTTTTTTCTTTTAAACAAATGTGTATATGTGTTTAAATAAATTCTATTATAATTAATATTTACAACAAGTTTTGTAACAGACAAGTCTAAAAGTAAAAACCCTCTGAAGACTTGCATATATATGATCCATTTGAGCACTTAATCTATGAATCAAACAGTCAGATCCCTTAATAAACGCTGCTAAACGCCGCACACTTGGCGAATAAAGCTGATTCTGAAGCTCAGTTATTTTTTCGGTGTTGAAGTGAATACGCGATGGGCATTTGCTTGCTTCGGCTATCACACCTGCGTTCATGTCCTGAATAGGGTTACGCATGGCTCTAGTGGAATTATGCCAGTTTGAAATGGCACGGCTTTCATAAAACTTTTCTGTTTTATTTCAACTTAAAAATACTCCCGCGCCTCGTTTGTGTTTTGAGCGGCCATTTCTGTGCCTGACACGAAGAAAACACATCTGAGGTAAAATAAAAAGGTTCAGTTATTATTTTTCCAAGTGTTTTATTTTAATAAGATCTTTAAAATGGTTTCGAATATAAATAGAACAAAGTTCAAGGCGCAGGAAAGAAGGGGAACTGGAGAATGGTAAACGGGAGTTTTAAAATCAGTAAATCGAAAGTAAACGGCAGGTGCTTCATAGTCGACTGCCGCCCATTCATAGACAAAACACAATGTAAATGTCCAGGCCTGGTCTTCTCCTGTCTTCCACTGTCGTCACTCCTCCTCTTATCCTTCAGAGCTCCTGGGACTCCAGACGGTGCAGCGCTCAGTGACGTTCATTAAAGGGATAGTTCATCCAAAAATTACATTTAAATAAAATTTTCATTTTATGAAAATTAAAAGTGAACTATCCCTTTAACATTTGCTCCACCGGTCCCACTCCATTTCCAGGGCTCGCGCGCTGCTCTTCACAGAAACATTAAACTGACAGTAGTTTGAACGATTAAATCTTGTGTATTTTTTCTGTGTAATCTATTGTTTTCAGTGTCGACTAGTAGCAGCTGTACCGTTTAGTCGACTAGTCTTGCACATCCCTATTAAAAACCTCTTTTTCATAGGCTAGTTAACTTATGTTCACGTTTCCCTCATTCATGTGTTAGCGCTACCGTTATTTATTTTAAAATATAATTACCGTTATTTATTTTTAAATATAATAATCAACGCAAAAAAAAAAAAAAAAAAAGTAAATTGCAAATAAGGCAGGTTCTGCATTAACTTCTAAATATAATTATGAAGTTAATTTTTTACTCCAATTAAGTTTTTAAATATAATCATTTACACAGTGGCTGTCATTACTTGTTTTCATGACAAATTTATTTAAACATACATTAAATAATCAAAACACCACTAACAGGTTAAGTAAATATAAAGAAATGGCTAATATAGTGCATACGAAATGCTTCTCTCTAGAGTTCATTTTCATTTTGAGGTTAATGTAATGCTACGTGAGATATTATTCTCAAGATGTTTTATTGATATCTTTCCACAGTCGAATCACTGGATTAGAGATGTGAACATATCGAGTGATTTGGAAAAGTGACATAATTGTATTTATCATTATGATGAAAACATAAGTTAAATGATTATGACATTTATGACATTGAAGCAGCATGTGGAAGCAGGTCTGAACCTTAGACTGGACCTGTCAATCATGTCATGGATTAAGTCTCTGTTTCTGATTGTGAATTTCCTGCTTATCTGATCCTGAACTGAGAGACTGAAGAGTGTCATTGTTCTCTACAGGTTGTGGAGTTGTGGTGTTACAGATGAAGATTGTGTTGCTCTGGCTTCAGCTCTGAGATCAAACCCCTCACACCTGAGAGAACTGGATCTGTCATGGAATAAACTAAGAAACAGAGGAAGTGAAGGAGTGAAGCTGCTCTCTGATCTGAAGGATGATCCACATTATAAATTGCAGACGCTACTGTGAGTAGTGATGACTAAAAATGTTTGAATTTTAATTGTAAATTAATATAGTTTCTTCTTCTGAGGTTACTTTCTTGGTAATATTTACGGACTGTAAACATGTTTAAAGGTGGGGTATGTGATTTGCAAAACGGCCGGCAGATTTTGAAAATACACAACTCAAAAGGTCCTACCTTCTTTCCTCCAACACTGGCCCTGACTCGCTCGAGGGGGAGGGGGGGATGGTACGACTGTTTGATTGACGCACTGACTGTCCAATGATTCTAGGTTGTCTTGGAAATGATTGGCTGGAGTTTTTCGAGTCCTGCCCGTTCCACAGATGATTAAATTGCTTAATTTTCATTTCAGTGCTTCTAACTCGGTGGATGTAAGTGGGTTAGGAATAGGATTTCAAGTGATTTTGAAAAAATTGTCAAAAAAACAATCACATACCCCACCTTTAATAAGAGTTTGATTCCATTTATAGTTAGGATAAAGTATCTTAATGTTTCTTTTTATGTCAAAACAATACAATATATCACTTGTATCATTAGCTGTGTTTACATTGACACTAATAATGCGATTGTAATCGGACCAGTAGCACAATCGGAATAAAAAAGTAACATGTAACACGTCAATCGGAATGAATTGGCCAGATCTGATTAAATTGTTATTCAGATTGTAAGATTGTTAATAAGATTTGTGTTTTCCACCCACCTAAGTTTATCATCAATTAATGTTAATTAATAACTACTTTAGATGGAGTTCCGACAGAATTATAAAATTCTATAGTCATATCCTTAGTTTTGGATAGGTTAATTTGTAAATGAGAAGTCTCACACCAATCCAAAAAACATTTCAAAATGGGCCCATGCTCTGTGTCACCTTGCTTTAACAGACTCAGCACCACTGTATCATCAGCATATTTAATAATATGTCTGTCTGGATATTGACTTCTTGTTACGGGTGTGGTGCAGGCAGATGAAGAGGCAGCAGTCAACAGGTCCAATTCAAATATACTTTACTCAATATAACAAAACAAGGATCACGGGAGACAGCAACACACCATACACAAATGAGAACCGACCAGGAGTGAGGGAGAACACAGGGTTTACATACACAGAGAACAGATAGGGGAACAAGACACAGTTTTTAAGACACAGCAATTTAACTAGACACAGGTGAAGGAACTGAGAACTAACGAGGAGCGGGAAAACTGAAACACAGGAATAAACCAAATACACAATGACGGGGGGAAACTCAGGACACACATGTAACATAACGCCCCCTCCAAAAAGGTGCGTCCTCACGCCGTATAACTTCAATAGGGGTGGGGAGGGCGGGCGGAGTAGGAGACCACCCCTCGGGCGGTCCTGGCGGAGAATCCCCTTCGGGCGGCCATGGCGGAGAATCCCCTTCGGGCGGCCATGGCGGAGACGCACCTTCGGGCGGCCATGGCGGAGACGCACCTTCGGGCGGCCATGGCGGAGACGCACCTTCGGGCGGCCATGGCGGAGACGCACCTTCGGGCGGCCATGGCGGAGACGCACCTTCGGGCGGCCATGGCGGAGACGCACCTTCGGGCGGCCATGGCGGAGACGCACCTTCAGGTGGCCTATATCCCCCCCCCCCCCCCCCCCAAAATTTTCTTGGGGGGATTGCCAGGCTCAGAGACGTGCATAAGGACAGGCTTGGAAGGGCTGGACGGGACCAGCGGAGAAGGCTCTGTAGGGCTGGACGGGACCAGCGGAGAAGGCTCTGTAGGGCTGGACGGGACCAGCGGAGAAGGCTCTGTAGGGCTGGACGGGACCAGCAGAGAAGGCTCTGCAGGGCTGACGTGGGGCGCTGGCTCGGCAGGCATGACTTGCTCAGGCTCTGGCGGGCAGGCGACGGGCTCTGGCTCTGGCGGGCAGGCGACGGGCTCTGGCTCTGGCGGGCAGGCGACGTGAAGCTGCGGTGCAGGCTTGGCTGGGTTGGACGGAACCAGCGGTGCAGGCTTGGCTGGGCTGGACGGAACCAGCGGTGAAGGCTTGGCTGGGCTGGACGGAACCAGCGGTGAAGACTTGGGGCTGACTGGGATCAGTGGCGGAAGCTCTGTGTCCCAGTCAATAAGCTCCTCCTCTTCCACTGGCCCGATGGTGAAGGGAGAGCCACAGCTCGCCAATACCCACTCAACAAAGGCAGCGAAGTTCCCCCGAGGCCCATCTCCGGGCAGGCATGCTTTGGTCTCACCGTTGAGGCCTGCCCGGAAGAACACACAGAGGCTGGTGTCATCAAAATGAACTAGAGGTACCAAGTCCAAATACCTCTGTGTGTGGGCCTCGAGGGACTGATCCTCCTGGGACAGGAGAAGGATTTGGACTGCTGCATCCATCGATGTTAGGGTCGGTTCTTCTGTTACGGGTGTGGTGCAGGCAGATGAAGAGGCAGCAGTCAACAGGTCCAATTCAAATATACTTTACTCAATATAACAAAACAAGGATCACGGGAGACAGCAACACGCCATACACAAACGAGAACCGACCAGGAGTGAGGGAGAACACAGGGTTTACATACACAGAGAACAGATAGGGGAACAAGACACAGCTGGGGCAAATGAACTAGACACAGGTGAAGGAACTGAGAACTAACGAGGAGAGGGAAAAATGAGACACAGGAATAAACCAAATACACAATGACGGGGGGAAACTCAGGACACACATGTAACACTGCTGCACCTATCTGTATATAAAATAAATAATAAAGGTGAAAGAATACAACCCTGGGGACAGCCCACTGAAGAATGCAGTTCCCTGGAATGTTCTCCATTCACCCGTACTATTTGAGATCTTCTGGTCAGAAAATCTAAAATCCAGGCCACCAAATACTTAGGGACATTAAATTCAGAAAGCAAACATTCAGCTAAAAGAATTGGTTGAATAGTATTAAACGCTGAAGAAAAATCTATAAATAATAAACAAGCATGATGCTTACCGATATCCACATGTTTATTAGGGGTGTAACGATTCATTCGTTTTCTCGATGCATCGATTACAAATCCTGACGATGCATATGCATCGATCTTGAAACATGTATTTCGAATCGTGAATCGTTTATTTCGGTCAATATTCGATTTAAAATGCTAAGAATCGAATAATTTGCGATTCTATATCGATTCAGTGCTTTAAAACATATAAACATTAAATGACTACATGCGCGAATTAATGAGGCGTTGTGCGGCGTCATTTCTCGTCCTCACAGCTCTCACATACTCGCTGCACTCTTACCATCTTTCACTGGATTTCGCTCGCGCTCGGTCCCATATAGCTCTCATCTACAGATTTTTGAGCAGTCCATGTTTGAGCTCTCCTCAGGACAGCCATTGGTGTTCACATGAGCAGATGACAGCTCTCTGTCGAGAAAGCAAGCCATTGATAAAGCTGCCATATCATTGCGCGGTCACTGCTATGAAACAACGCGTTCGTTGCGTGGAAACGTCACCGTTATTTTCTTTAAGATAAGATACTGAAGTTTTACGGAAATGGGTCATACCCGTCCTGAGCAGTTAAAGTAAAACCCCACTTATTCAAGGGTGCGCATTTATTACATGGAAAGAGAAAACGTATAATAGGTGTCTAAAATGCACACGCTTCCAATTAATCATGAATGATGAATGAAATGTAACTTAATGTCGTTAAACTGAACTGATGAAATAACTACAACATTAATTACACTGAAATAAGAGCGCGTGGTTTATCCATCAATCAGATGCGCATTAAAGTTGCATTCGTAATTGTTAATATAGCACAAGTAGACAGCCGGCGCGTTTTCTTTCAGAATCACAAGGACAATCAGTCGAGTAGCTATTCCATGAGGAAACATTAGTTAAGGTTTAGTTGGGATGGGAAAGTTCATGGTATTTTTAGTCTCACAATGGAAGGATGTTTAATGTACCAGGAACACTTTAAGGTTGTGTATCCATTCCTACAAAATAGTTTGCATGATGAACTAACTATACTTTTAAAGCCTTTTTAAATCTTGGTTTACATTTTTACAAATGCTAATTTATAGGCTTTGGAAATATTTTTTATAATAATAGATTCATTAAAAACTAACATGGACTAACGTTAACAATTAGACAAAATGTGGTTTTTTTTTTTTTTTTTTTTTTCACTCTCTGACCCCCAAAGGCAGCTGTATAATTCACACCCTGACTAAGACCCATAGAGGGAAGCATTTAAATAATCCTATGAATGCATATAAAAAATTAAGAATCGAATCGAATTAATCGAATCGCATCGAATTTTAATGTGAATCGCATTGAATCGAATCTTTCTGAATTTGCAAAAATCGTTCTTGAATCGAATCGAAAACCTATGAATCGTGAATCGAATCGATTCGCTGCCTACCCAAAGATTCACAGCCCTAATGTTTATATATGTAATTTAAGAGTGTCAGAGTGGCATCCTCCACGGATGCGCTTAAACCCAAACTGTTTTAGCTTCAGTTGAATTCCTCTGCGCTTCCCCCTCTTCCTCGTCTTGATATTAAAATCCCAATTTTCATACCTTGTATTTCCTTGCAAGTCCGTAGTCCAGCTCGCCACAGTCCTTGGATAATTTCTGCGCAATTAGAGCAACAATTCCCGTTGGATATCGTGAGGATTCCTGAGCAATCCAAACAACCCAGAAAAATTTCCAAAACGTCCAAAACCAAAACCAATCCATTCCGTCTGATGAATCTTCAATATATTAAAGAAAATAGTGCTCCGAGTAAGTTTCAACATAAACAAAACAAGGAACGAGAGACAACTTTGTGTAATAAACACACCAAGCACACGAGGCACACGCTACAGGTCGCTACAAGAGCAGCGCCCACTATGGAGTGTATGATCTATGATCGGAACTCCCCGCAGCTCCAATACGACTCTCCATTGGACATGAATGACTTCCGGTCCGACGGCTGTTGTTTGTCGTGTGCAGTGGAAAGGCGGCTTCACAACAGGAGCGTTTCAGAAGCGAAGCGACTGGATGCGCGAGACCACGTGATTTGCCTGTCCGACGTGGTTTTCTTGATTTTTGGGTTTCTAACTTACAGTCTATCAAGGGTATATTGGTGTGCAATACAATTGGGAGTCTGCACAGGGTGTTTATTTTGAAATTGACAGTATTTTTTTACTTTTATATTGTATTTACATTTTACATTATATTGTATCTTTAGCGAAGCAGCGCGGAGAGCCGCATCTGGGACTTTTCTGAAACGCGCCACGTCGCGGCTGGTGTAAACACAAGCATTGGGTCTCATTCATGAAACATTCGTAAATATACGAGTAAATATGAGAGTGATTTGCGCGTAAAGAGACCTTCCCGAAAACTCATCTCCTGATTCACAAATACTTCGTAAACGTCAGATGTGATAGTGAAATGTGTGTGTGTGTTAATGAATTCCAATCAGTCGTAAATGGGACGCGCGTGCACGCTCATTCTCAATTACCATAAACCCCGCCCATTAAATCCGACTGACAACTATATATGGGCACCATATTATGACACCAAACGAAGGATTTCAACGTCTTCTTAAAAGCGATTGAAAAAGAAAAATTTCTCAGATGCAGAAATCAAAGTTTTATTATCAAAAGTTCATTCAAAACAACACATTTTATTTTCAAGCGTAGGCTATAGTGGCGTATCAGGTCTTAAAAAAAGCAAGCTTGTCAGCATATTACAGATGCAGTTTATGAAGTTTCATCTGTTAATCAAACAGTCCCAGAAGTAAAAAGAAAAACCGTATGTAATTAGGCCTACTATATATAATATTTTTTTCAAAATGCTGTGTAAATATGTACCCGTTTAAGGTGAATTAAAATGCAGCCGTAGTTAATTATGAGCAAAAGGTTCGGGTGTTAAGCGCACTATTTACGCGTGACTGGGAGCAGGTGTAGATTTCTTGTGTACCAACTAACATTTGGAAAATACGAACATTTTAATGAATCCGAAAATTTCCGCAAGAACCACTTTATAAACGATTTACACAAAAATTCGTTCTGCTCGTGTTTCATGAATGAGACCCATTGACTAGAGTGGCCGCGATCAGCTCCGGTAGCCGTGTCGCAGCCGTAATGCGCCGCAGACGTGTGCAGTGTAAATAAGGGGTTACAGAGAGGCTGCGGCTGCTATATCAGAGCCAGCCAAAGTAGCGCATTTTAAAATAAAATTGACTTTAATCAAACCACGGATCCGTGATAGCGCCGCCTTCACACTGGCAGTTGAAATCAGCTCCATAAAACGCAATACGTCCCCAGCAGACGTCGTTGAAAAGCGTCGGAAGCGAGTAGTACAAAAATGGCGGAGATTTTTTTTTTACAGATGTTACTGTTCTTGTTAATGAACATAAATTTAGCATAGTAAATCTGCATCTAACTCAAGATAATACTATACTGTCAACTCACTGTCAAATATGCGTTTCAAGACAAAACTTGTAATATTAATATTGCAGCCTGCGCTGCAAACTGTGCTGAAGATACATGCCATCAAAGTTATAGGCAACACAAACCTGTTTCAGGACTTGAAACATGCAGAAACTAAGAAATGAATTCAGGTTTGTTTATCAGTACCATAGCAACGCTAACTTCCGCTGGAATTGTCGGATAGGAACAGTCCGTAGCCTTTCGCAAGAGTTCAATTTTTTGAACCCATCCGGATGACCAACTGGCACGATTTTCTTCGCAACGCACTCGTTCTGACCCGTTTCGGACCCATTCGCATGCGGTCTGCGAATCTCCATAGGTAATGAATGACTTCATTTCAACTGCCGGTGTGAAGGCGGCGTAAGTTTTGTGATCCGTCTTGCCACTAGTGTAGTAGCACTGATCACTTTGAGGCGGGGATAATAATAATTAAGCAGAGGCAGGGATACATTGACCAGAAAGGGGGAAATCCCACGAATCCCCCTCGGCAAATCGCACCCTGGACGCGCGGAATGAGCTGTTCACTTGTGCTGTGCATTGGGGTATGAGAATAATGATGGTAATAAATAACCACACTTCTTATAGCGAATAATCAGAATGATGAAAATTGCATTATTTTGTATGTAATTTGCAATAGAAGATAATGGTAAATATTTATTACTACTCTTTTTGTCATAAATAAAACTGACCCAATGACAGAAAGAGGACGGTCATACAGGATTATGGATAAGGGTCAAGGGTCATCATTCATGGTGGTTTGATGCAAAATCAAAATCTAAATGGTTCAAAAGATATTTAAAGTTGTACATCACAGGGTTATTTTATTATCTCTGACTAATAGTGTGAATAGATTGTTTTAGTTATTCTACAGTGGATAATTTGACTGTCTGTGTTTTACTGACAGGTTTTATGATGATGATTTATGATGATTCTGAGCTTCTCTGGATCAGCTGATGGAGAATAAAGAGCCGCTACACACACATCACATTCAACAGAATCAACAGACACACACGCATAGTGATCATCATCACACACACGTGTGTTTGTGTAACTCTCCAGAATGATCCGATCCTTCTTCTTCAGAACTGACATGTGTCCTTTGCACTTTTCTGTCTATTATGTTTTTCTATATAACTCCACACTATTAAGAAATGGTTATGAGCAGGTTTAGAGGTTTGAGTGGGATTAGCGGCTCAAAATATCGCTTTACTGCTATATTGTGACTAACATTAACATTTTCCTACACATTTCTGTCCATTATGTTGTATATATTCCTTTTATATTCTCAATAAAATTATGTTTAGGTTTGAGGTTGGTTTAGGGATATAACATTTATTTATAAAATGGTAAAAGGAAAATTATACATATGTCTTTATGATATAAAAGATTTGTAAATATTTCATGTCTTTTTATCTGTGAATACTTAATGTTTACGTTTAAATGCTGCCAATAAAAAGTTTCAGCATCTATCCGAACTAACAAAAAAGTATTGTGTCTGTAAGAGTTCATATTAATACCTACATAACTGTGAGATCACTCAATAAGTGCTATAATGAATGAGGATATAACTTTCACTTTAGAACAGGAGGTCAACTTGTCTTTATTGGACTATTTTAGCCATTTATAACTGTAAAACCAGCACTAATTATTAACCATAGTTACTAACTTCATATTGTTCAGTTAACTTAATAGATGGTGAATCACTGAAATAGGCTAATAAATAAATATATATATATATATGGCTAAAAGGCATTTACTGTACATTTAGTTTATTAATTACTAGCTTATTTTTGCTTATTCATCACATGAATGTGAATCCTTCAATGTCTAATATGACCTTACTATATGTTAAGTTAATAATTACTAGAGTGTTTATGCTTACAGGTTTTTACAATCGCTATGACAATTTTTTCAATACTTTTAACAAATTTCCTAAACTCTTAACGCACCAACACACCTACAACACACAGTTGGCAAAACAGTTAATTTCATGCTCAAAATCACACATTGTAAACTAAACTCCAACGCTAATTTTCAAAATACAATAATACACTAGCAACAATAGACTATGTCTACCAAAACACTGCAAACATGTCTCAAAATCAAACAATTTTTCAAAACACTAACATATGTTCTCGTCCAACAGGAAGTTTTAGTCAATCACAGCACAATGTTATAAAAACACTAACATCAGATGGAATTACAGAAATTGCATTATTTTATGTGTGTCAGGTCTGCTCTTATACAACACACAGTATATTGTATTGATCATAGATTGTGTTTTGCACTGCAGTTTCTTTTGAAGCCTCTCTACATTTTTGTTTTGTTGGGTTTAGGTCTTTTGCTGCAGAAATTCAATAAAAAAAGACCCATCTCAGAGTGCTTTATAGAATGTGCGGTTACTGTAATGAAAAAACGAAGACAGAGACAGAATTACTGCAATAAATAAAAATAAATTTATATATTTGCATAATTCAATCAGCTGTTTCTCAGTAACAATCAAATAAAATACAGGGGATATATTTGTGTTTCAATTCACAATATAAACAGCTGTTTATCTTGACTTTAGCGTGTAAGGTTAGGTTTAGAACATGTTGTTATCTGATCTGACATACAGTGTTAAAGCATTGGTAAATTTGCCAGTAAAAATACATTGTTTTGGTCTTGTTTGAGCTTGCGTGTAAAAGAAGTTCAAGCATTTTAAATTTGTGTTAATTGTATGCATTTTGTGTTAAAGTAACAAGAAATGTGTTAATAGTATAGCTTACACAGACGGATGTAGTGCCAACTGTGTTAAGAGTTTAGGAAATTTGTTAAAAGTACTGAAAAAATTGTCATAGTGATTGTAAAAAACTGTAACTAATGCATAATTCTGGACCCTTGAAATAAAGTGGTACCAAATGTTTTAAACAGACATTGAGATGTTTGTATTTGTAATGATGTTCATAAACACTTAAGAAGCTTTTTATTTTCAAACTGAATTTTTAATCTGGATTACAACATGCCCTAGAAATTGTTTGAAAATGTTTTAATTCTTTATTGTTTGGTCGCACTTTATAAATTAAAGCTCCGTTAGTTAAAGCAGCACCATGTAGTTTTTGCGGTTTTTGCTCTCGGGTCCCCCTACAGTTGGGAAACAGTATTGTCTTCTACTACAGTCGTAAAATATGTCATGGTTACACCAGGGGATACACGTGCATTTGTTGACAAGCCGATACCGTCTTGAGTTCTTGTGAGTTCTCACATCTTGGGCAGACTGCCAGCGTTGCATGTGAAATGTCTTCATCCCATAGGTACATTGGCGTATATTTCAGCATGTCATATGAATATAATTTCATGGGAATTTTTTTTATTTCAAACACCAAAAGATCGCGTAGCTCACATTTACAAGCCAGCGTCATCATACTAGCCTATTGGCTACTGTTTTACATGGATATGCTAATTCAATTCAATGTTTGTGTGGTAGGTAATAGCCATATATCGTCAATATTATAATATCAAGCTACCATAGATGAATCTGCAAATTTGAAAATCGATTTGCATTATAGCCTGAGACAAGGCACTTTCACCAGAAAAATAAATAAACAAACATGACTATCAGCCTGCAGACATTAGGATAGTTATCCTGAAAGATTATTTATTATAACCATCGTAAACTAGCATGTTAGCATTTAACGTTACTAGCTACCAGATTGATAATTCGCTACTCTACTAGCATTACTTGATTCATGAAGATAAATGGAGGACCAGATAGATTCCGTAACATGGCCAGGCAGACAACACTTCCGAAAAAATATAGATAGTATGCAAGCAATATATTTACTAGTCCAACAGCATGACAGGTCAGCATCGGTCGGGAGGGGAGAAGAAGACGAGATGTAAATAGCAGGAAGATTCGGGCAAATGGGAAACAGTGGGAAGATGAGCGAGTGAGCGAAGGCAGATTGAGAGAGAGGACAGATGAGCGAGAGCACACGTGAAGGACAGGGAGAAGAGAAACAAGCTGAGGAATCAAACTTGACTCCTGACAAACACTTAAAATCAAAAGTTGTTTTCTATAGGCTGAAAGTAGACAATATTTTACGCATGTCATGCAGGACTCGTAATTTTAAATCATTTATTTAGGCTTCTTCGTTTTTCTATTAGAATCAGTGGATAAACACAAACTCTGGATTCACACAAATGATGATAATTCACTTTATTTCAGTAAGACATCGGATAAATCCGAAAGTGTTTGATTTTACATTTAGATGGAGAATAAAGAGCCGCTACACACACATCACATCCAACAGAATCAGCAGACACGAGCCCTGAACATTGGGTTTTGTGCGTACAATTTGTGCTTACTGCATATTTTAATTTTTGAAGTACTGCACGTTATATTGCACAGATTCACAGCAATGATTGACAGCAATTATGCATATGTTGAGTGTTAATATTTGAAAAAATTATTATCCCATATGGCCTACGCAGATTATAACATGAACACACAATGAGGGGGTGGATATATAAATAATTAGATTTTTAATAACTGACCTGATGTCACAGTCACAGATAGTCGTATATGTTAACCGGTCGACACTTATTTAGGCCGAATCGGAAATAGGAACTGTAACAGAGACAGGGATGTGCCAGCTGACATCAAGAGGCCCCAAATGGTAAATGGACTGCATTTATATAGTGCTTTCACAGACCCAATGGCCACCAAAGCGCTTTACAATTTGCCTCACATTCACCCATTCACTCACTCATTCATACACCGACGGGCGAAGATGTTCATACACCCAAAGATGTTCAATCAGTAGCAGCACCACTGCTCTGAATGTACCGGCCGATGGAGGCGTAAAAAATGAAGTAACGTGAAGATGAAGTAAAAAAAAAGTCTAGTGTTTATTCCAATAGAGTGCATATTTACAGTGGAAATCTCCCAAAAACAAAAATAAAATAAACTGTTCAAAATTATCCGTTCCCAAACTTTTGGCTATGTCAATAAATTGACCCAAAATAGAGCAACAAATACCTCCCAACTCACTCTACGAGTAGGGATGGCTGCCGCGAAACAGTCGTTCCGAAGCTTTGCGAGATCCCGAAGCGCAGATGTTTCGAAACACTGATCCGAAGCGTGATTCAAAACACCCATGTCACGTGACTATGGCCAAACGAAGCCTCGAAGTGTTTCACTATCATCAGGTGTGATCTGCCGAATCAGTGTTTGATTGACACGGTCGGAAACAGACCACACAATCGCACATCTGTATAAAAGTGAAATCAACGCACATTGACCTCGTGGGTTTTTGTGAGAGGAGTTTGATTTTGAGATAGCGGATTTTTGGTGATATAGTGCGATTTGTTTAGTTATATTTAGGCTTAGATTTAAATTTACACAACATATTGACTGATAGGCTAGAGACATATCGTGACTCATTAATAGATAGCCTACATAGATATAAATATATATAGACAGCTAGATTAATAGATATAGATACATAGATAGATTATAGATACATTTATAGATGCATATCTAAATACATAGATAGATTATAGACACATAGATTATAGAGACATATCTAAATACATAGATAGATTATAGACACATAGATTATAGGTACATATCTAAATACATAGATAGATTATAGACACATAGATTATAGATACATATCTAAATACATAGATTATAGATACATATTATATACATATCTAAATACATAGATAGATTGTAGATACATATATCTAATTACATAGCTAGATTAGAGATACATATCTAGATAGATTTGGATAGATAGATAACATGGAGGCTCCACAGAAGAGATGCCGTACATCTGTGGTGTGGGAGCATTTCCATTTAGAAACCCCAAATAAAGTGAGATGTGTGTATTGTGATCGGCAGCTCGCCTGCAACAATCATCATCCAGTAGAAACACAGGACAGTTTATGGGAACTTTTTGATACTCGTATCATCAAACCCAGATGATACACAATGCTACAGCTGATGCCACAGTGGAAGTGAAAAAATACATCAACGATGCGTATTTGCCCAGAACTCATGATCCAATAACGTCTCAGGTTACGACTGTAACCTATGTTCCCTGAGAACAGGGAACGAGACAATACGTCATCGACGTTATGGGGAACGCCTCAGGCGTGACAGGTGTCTGAAATCAAGTATCAACTCACAGCAATCATGTTGACCGGCGACAGCCCGTGCATCATCAGCTCGAATGATGAGCGCGCAACCTGGATGTATAAAAAGGGTGCCTTGAAACCGTGACAACATCCTATCGTCTGAAGGGACTGTTGCAGGCAGGCCCCGAGGTATGGCAGGGAGACGTATTGTCTCGTTCCCTGTTCTCAGGGAACATAGGTTACAGTCGTAACCTGAGACGTTCCCTTTCGAAGGGAACTCAACAATACGTCATCGACGGTATGGGGAACGAAATACCCACGCCGCCATACTGAGGGGAGTGCATGCCCAATGGCAGTGACAACTGTCAGAACCAGTAATACAAAGGACACTAAAAAACTACTCACCCTAGGTCACGTTGGGCTGTCAGTGACAGCACTCCCTACCGGTCATAGCCCAAGCTAATGAACCGAGAAACTGCCAGAACATAGTTCATGGGAGGTATATCTGGGCCAGCTCAAAGGCTTAGGACCACAACTTCCCAATAGAAGGGGTCCCTTCTAGGGAGTGTGGCTAGGGGACTCAAGGGATTCCCAGCCAGTCACTATTCATGAGAGCATGCCTCCTGACATGCCACCAGGCTGGCCTGGTGATCTATACTAAGACGCACAGTCTGGCCATTGCCTGTCTGTCCGAGACAGAGCCTCTGGAAACTGCCTTGGAAAAGGCATCCAAAACTGAAGGCCTGCAAAGCTGGCAGAAATCATTCAGTTCCGGATCACAGAGACGGGACTACCTGGAGAGTGTAACTAAACCTCAAGAAAAGACGGAAGTCGTCCACTCAATCCATGGGTCTACCCAGTGCTCGTCCTGAACACTGAGGAAGAGGGATCAAAAACCAGGAAGGTCTGCTGATGCCAAAGACCTGAATACCCCCTATGTGGGGAGCTCCAGTACCTAAGAGCTCATAACCAGGAAGGCCGGTGAGGCCTGTAACCTGGCGACCACAGTATGTGGGAGCTCATATCAGGAAGGCCGGGTGAGGCTTGTAACCTGACGACCACAGTATGTGGGAGCTCATATCAGGAAGGCCGGATAAGCCTGTAACCTGATACCCAGAATATGGGAGCTCATAACCAGGAAGGCCTGATAAGGCCTGTAACCTGACAACCACACCACGTGGGGGCTACATTAGAAAGTACATGAAACAAAAGTGCATGTACTTAGCCATTCCGAGTCCAGAAAAGGCCTGGATCAGAATGAGGAAGTTAGCCAGAAAGGCGTCTGTCGTAGCATACTTTGACGACAGGACGTATCTAGAGTGGGACCCGAAGTGAAAGACTTGGGTCTGGGCCACATAGAAAGGGACTGAAGCGTACAGCGCATGACCCTTACCATAAAAATGGATTTTAGAAAGTACACAAGATGCTCCATCATGTGACTTACCATAAGTATGGTTCTGACATGACCAGGAAGGCCAGATGAGGCCTATAACCTGATAGTCAAAATGTGTGGGAGCTCACATTCAGGAAGGCCTGATGAGGCCTGCAACCTGACATGTGAAAGCTCACAACCACACCCTAGCGACCACAGTGAGTGGGAGTTCACATTCAGGAAGGCCTGGTGAGGCCTGAAACCTGACATGTGACAACTCATAACCAGGAAGGCCAATGAGGCCTGAAGCCTGGTGACCACTGAATGTGGGAGCTCAAAACCAGGAAGGCCGGCGAGGCCTGTAACCTGACAACCACAGTAGGAGGGAGCTCATATCAGGAAGGCCTGACAAGGCCTGTAACCTGACAACCACACCATGTGGGGCTAGTTTCAGAAAGGCCATAAATATGGATTTTAGAAAGTACATGAAACAAAAGTGCTTGTACTTAGTAAATCCGAATCCAGGAAGACCTGGATCAGAAAAGGCGTCTGTCGTAGCAAACTTTGACGACAGGACGCATCTAGAGTGGGACCCGAGGTGAAAGACTTGAGTCTGGGCCACATAGAAAGGGACCGAAGCGTACAGCGCATGACCCTTACCATAAAAATGGATTTTAGAAAGTACACAAGACGTACCGTCGTGTGACTTACCATAAGTATAGTTTTAACATAATCAGGAAGGCCAGATGAGGCCTGTAACCTGATAGTCAAAATGTGTGGGAGCTCATAACCAGGACCAGGGGCGACCACAGTATGTGGGAGCTCATAACCAGGAAGGCCTGGTGAGGCCTGTAACCTGACGACCACGGTATGTGGGAGCTCATATTCAGGAAGGCCTAGTAAGGCCTGTAACCTGATGACCACAGTATGTGGGAGCTCATAACCAAGAAGGCTTGGCAAGGCCTGTAACCTGGCGACCACAGCGTGTGGGAGCTCATAACCAGGAAAGGCCGGTGAGGCCTGTAACCTGGCGAGCACAGAAGGTGAGAGCTCATATCAGGAAGGCCGGTGAGGCCTGTAACCTGGCCACCACAATATGTGGGAGCTCTTATCAGGAAGGCTGGTAAGGCCTATAACCTGATACCCAGTGTTTGGGAGCTCATAACCAGGAAGGCCGCTGAGGCCTGTAACCTGCCTACCACAGTATGTGGGAGCTCTTATCAGGAAGGCCGGGTGTGGCCTGTAACCTGGCGACCACAGCATATGGGAGCTCATAACCAGGAAGGCCTGGCGAGGCCTGTAACCTGGCGACCACCGTGTGTGGGAGCTCATAACCAGGAAGGCCGGTGAGGCCTGTAACCTGGCGAGCACAGTATGTGGGAGCTCATATCAGGAAGGCCGAGGAGGCCTGAAGCCTGGTGACCACTGAATGTGGGAGCTCATAACCAGGAAGGCCGGTGAGGCCTGTAACCTGGCGAACACAGAAGGTGAGAGCTCATATCAGGAAGGCCGGTGAGGCCTGTAACCTGGCGACCACAGTATGTGGGAGCTCATATCAGGAAGGCCGGTGAGGCCTGTAACCTGGTGACCACAGCATGTGGGAGCTCATAACCAGGAAGGCCGGGTGAGGCCTGTAACCCGGCGAGCACAGAAGGTGAGAGCTCATAACCAGGAAGGCTGGGTGAGGCCTGTAACCTGGCGACCACAGTATGTGGGAGCTCATATCAGGAAGGCCGGTGAGGCCTGTAACCTGGCGACCACAGCATGTGGGAGCTCATAACCAGGAAGGCCGGTGAGGCCTGTAACCTGGCGAGCACAGTATGTGGGAGCTCATATTCAGGAAGGCTGGATAAGGCCTGTGACCTGACATATGGAAGCTCATAGCCTGGAAGGCCTGGTGAGGCCTGTTACCTGGCGACCACATGTGGGAGCTCAGCTCACCTTACAATACATTACCTTTGCTTGCCAAACATGTCCCCGGCTCTGTACAGGAGACGAGTTCTGAAAAAGAAGAGAAAAATGTTATTTGCACAGAAAAAACATTTTCACTCAACATAAAAACCTGCAGCGTGCAGAATGAAGCACACCAGGACTCAGGAACTCAGAAACCTGAGTTCTACTGTTTCACAATGGTTAGGAGACAAGATCCAGGGAGGTGATGTCTAACGTTCAGTCCGAGAACGTTTACTCTGGATCACCTCCCTGAGATCCTGCCTCCCACGGGAGTTATACCTCCTGCGCGCACTGCTCCCCCAGCTAGGAGGAGTGGGTGCACGGGAAGCGACACTGGCCTTCTGAGTCTGTCTGTGATCCTCAGACCACGACGGACCAGGCCCTCCCGGCTGCCTGGGCTGGGCCGAGGACCTCCGCGGCATGCAGCTCTTAAACGCCGTCTTTTTTTTTCTTTTTTTTTTTTCAGAGCGCGCCCTCGCCTCCCTGAACTTCTCGACCACCGTCTCAACGGAAGGTCCGAAAAGCTCAGAAGGCGAAACCGGCTAATCGAGGAGAAAGGCTTCTTTTCTCTCTTCCCGATGTCAGCCTGGTTGAGCTACAGATGCCTCTCCGTGGCCACCATAGCCGCCTGATGTAATCTTGAGCGGCTTGGATGGCAGGGTCGGAGTTTTTTTTTTTTTTAGTCCTAACCAGACTGATATCATCGGTAGCCGACTCCTGCCCGGCCCGAAGAGAACCAGTCACAGATCCATCAGAAAGAGAAAGAACCTCCTCTACATCGACCTGTAACTCATCCTCGTCAGCTGGCAGATCATCCGCGAGGTAAACGCCCCTCTCCAGGTGATCTGCCAGCTCCATCTGAGAGCCCCACAAGCTCAAGCGCCGCTGAGCCTCAGCCCTGGCGGGACCGAAACCGCGGGGTTCAGATGCCGCGCCCACTTCACTCGAGAAGTGGGACAGACGAGAACGGAACGTTTTCAGAGAAAAACGCTCACAGTTTGCCCAGGAAGCTCCCTCGAGAACTCCCCGCGCGTGCTCTTCTCTCAAGAAGAAAAACGCACAGATCGTGTGAATCCTCCGGTGTCAAATATCTGGGACACGGATCGGCACACTTGCGGAAAGTATTTTTCCTTTTCTCTGCACGCTTCATTGTTGATTATTCCAAACAGACAAACAGTCCCTGAAGACGAAAAGATGTTGTCACGGTTTCAAGGCACCCTTTTTATACATCCAGGTTGCGCGCTCATCATTCGAGCTGATGATGCACGGGCTGTCGCCGGTCAACATGATTGCTGTGAGTTGATACTTGATTTCAGACACCTGTCACGCCTGAGGCGTTCCCCATAACGTCGATGACGTATTGTTGAGTTCCCTTCGAAAGGGAACTTACTGGAAAGAGAGAGCAGTAATCTTTCCTCATTTGTATATATTAGCTAAAAAATATCTTTGCATGCCAGCAACAAGTGTCCCTTGTGAGAGGATTTTTTTCAAAGGCTGGAGAAATTATCTGTAAAAAAAGAAGTAGGCTAAGTCCTTCCACAACAGAGAAATTAATATTTTTGAATAAAAATATGTAAAAAAGTGAGACATTGTGGCTTGATTTATTTTATTAATATTCATTTTGCAGGACCAAAATAACATTATGCACAGTGAGGAGCCTACAGGTTGCAAGAAATATTAGAAAAGTACAATAATAAAAAAACAACAAATTTTCATGGCTCGTCAAGGTTGTTTCAGATCAGCACCTGCAAGTGACCACTAGGTGTCACAGTTGAGACGGGTGTCGGATTGATTCGAAGCCTCGAAACAATATGGACCATTTGGTTCAACTGTTTCATTGCTTCACGAAGCCTCGATCTGCCCATCACTATCTACGAGCTTCCTTACAACACTGACAGGCCCTCTTAAAAATGATAAGCCCCTCCCACTTGGACTAAACCATTCAGTAATTAAAGGAAATAAAGAAATTTAAGAGACAAAAATATATATATATATATATTTAACAGTAACAAACCAATAAACAGTTAGAATAATATAAAAATATATAAACATTGAAAACAAAACAACTCAATTAATTATTAATGTTGAACAACGTTTAACAAAGAATCAAACAGAACTCCAATCTCCCCCTCACACATGACAGCAATTAACCGTGCCTATTGGCGGGAAAGAGGCATTCAAAATGGTGGCAGTTACTGTGACCGGGTTTCGTCTGTTTGGTAAAGTAAAATGTTCCTGTACGTAAGTATGACAATTTATTATTATGTAAGTGGTTAATTGAAATCAATAAACTTATAACATGGTTACCGGTCTTGTTTGAGTTCTTAACAATACATAAATCAACAAAGAGAAATTAATAACTCGGTAAATGGAAAAAGGGCATGGTGAAGACAGGTACAACAGGAAACAATCCACAATAAGTGACACACCTATGTCTGCCTTAACTGATGTTAAAATATGCACAAAACAGATAGGATGTTAGTGTGAAAAGTGTCTGTATGTTTGCATTTTCTCAGTCCAGCGTCATAACAAGAGTCTTCTCCAAAATAAGAGTCTCTAGTCACAGAACCTCACTGTGACAGGAACCTTTAAAACTATATACATACATAGACCCTCGTATTTTATTACAGTTTTTCTCGATTGTTTAAACACTATAACCAGGCTTTTGAACTGAAATGTCAAAACCATAATGCCATTTATCAAAAAGCACACCCATTTCACTGAACTATGAACACTATTCCCCTGTTTTGACACATTAGTCAGATTTGTTGAACTGTCACAGCAAAACTCTACACACAAATCCCTTCATTTCTCATTGCCTACACGTGGTCATTTAGAAAGCACTAGTATTCAAAATTGTTCACTCAAGTCAGCACAGCTTCAGCTCAGTTAGCACACAATTACCCAGTTGAAAACACTAAGAGTCAAAATTGAACACACATCAGTCAGATCCTTCAATAGATAGATAAAAGGTTATACAATCTTTTATAAAAGATAAAAATCAGTTTACTGAGTTTTGGAACAATGGATCCACAGAGAAATTAAGCAATAGGTCGAGGAGGAAGAGGAATAGGAGGAGGAAGAGGATGAGGAAGAGGTGGAGGAAGAGGAAGAGGTGGAGGAGGAGGAGGAGGAGGAAGAGGAGGAGGAAGAGGTGGAGGAGGTGGAGGAGGTGGAGGAGGAGGAGGTGGAGGAGGTGGAGGAGGTGGAGGAGGAGGAGGAGGAATAGGAGGGGGAAGAGGATGAGGAAGAGGTGGAGGAAGAGGAGGAGGAGGAAGAGGAGGAGGAGGAGGAGGAAGAGGAGGAGGAAGAGGAGGAGGAAGAGGAGGAGGAAGAGGTGGAGGAGGAGGAGGAAGAGGAGGAGGAGGAGGAGGAAGAGGAGGAGGAAGAGGAGGAGGAGGAGGAGGAGGAAGAGGAAGAGGAGGAGGAGGAGGAGAAGGAGGAGGAAGGGCAAGAAGACAAGCAGTCTCGGATGAAATTCAAGCCACTTTAGTTGGCCATGTCCTTGTCCATGGTATGACTATGAGGGAGGCTGGGCAACGAGTACAGCCAAACTTGAGTCGCTTCACCGTCGCCTCCATCATCAGAACCTTCAGGGAGGTGTGGTGGCAAACAGATTTCTATCACTGAATAAGAGACAAACATTTCCAATTGTCTTTGATGAGGTTTATGTTCTTGCCAGAAAAGGCCAGCAGTCGTACAGTCACACAGAGCGGCACAGAGTGTGACAGTGAAGGGAGGGTATCCTTTCTCCTTTATAGTCTTGACTCACAGAATGTTATCTTTCTAGGCCAATGATGGTATTTCAACCATATGTGGAACATTCTTAGACTTGTTCATCATATTGTATCCTTGAGTGGAGGCATGTACCAACACTCTTTACCATTCCAATACAATTCCAGATTTGAATAAGGTTTGTGTGTGCTCTTTTACTGTCATATGATGCTCACACACATCTTGAGTAGAAGTGAGTAAAAAAAAAAGATGGATGGACCACAAGCAACATGACTTACCAGTTTTGGAAATGTTGTTTTGAATTTATAGCACCAGTGTGTAAGACTATGTTGTAGTGTGTGTATTTTTGAGGGCTTGTGTGTCCTGTCTGAGGGCAAAGTTTGGTTTTTCAGCAAGAGTGAATGGTTTTGAGTGTAGAGCTTCTTTTTGACCTGAAAATAGGATGTTTGGGGAATTGGGTGAGACGTTATGGATTTGTGTTCACTGTTTTGAGAATACGAGGCATAGTTTCAAGAAATGTGTTTAAGCAATCGAGAAAAACTGTAACAGGTAAACAAGGAAACATGAGTTTGCCATTAAACACTTTATTTGCACTTTGTACCTGTGGAAGAAACGTCTCGGTTACTAATGTAACCCTCGTTCCCTGAAGGAGGGAACGGGAGACGTGACGTCGACGTGGCGACGTAATGGGATCACTTCAGGGAGCCCTATCAACTTCGCGTGTCTACAGAACAAGCCAATGAACGTTGGTGTGCATGAAACGCCCCCTTGTTTCCTTGTCACATCTCGCGTGTGATTGGTTGTGAAACGTAGTTTGCGTGCCAGACAGAGTTGTCTGCGATTCTTCCTATTGTAAATTCATGCAGTGTGAAACCTTCTGTCGCCGATCCATCGTGCAGTGTGAACACAGCAGTGACTGATTGCTGGCCGTAGTCAGTGTGAAAAGAACAGTGACTCGACTACTTTGAAAATTGTGCAGTCTGAACTCGGCATTAGACTCTCAACTTGCTCCACCCACACACATACAGCGGAGAAAATGTCAGAGACAGAGGCTCTATCCCCGTAGAAAAAGAAGTTAATATTGGCAGTATGGAAATACTGTGGATTTAGGAAAAACGAATGCATGGTTGTCCTCGAGGATACATTTCCAATTTGAAAAAAAAAATAGGAAACGTATCGAACATGTCCGCCAATATTCGAGAACACCCTCCATCCATGCAGATAAAGGTAAATCCCGTTTATAACTTGGCTGTATGATTTCCGTGATGCAGAGGTAATCCCGGAATACAGTCCAAATAACAATATATCGCAGATGACAAGTAAAATGCACAAACTGATGGATGGATGAATAAAACAAAAGCAAAGCAGTACAATAAATCAATTTGCTACATGGTCTTTGAATATTAAAGGTAAAAAGAAAGATATAATCTGCTTGTTCTGCATGTCACTGTTAATGAGCTGGGTTGTTTCGTCTACATACTCAAGTACCTGTGACGTTCATGGTGTTTTTAGCGTCTGCCGTCCCACAATATGAAGACACATGAATATATCCAGAGATGCTCTTGAGAGAACGCTGAATGAGCATTTCATCATTGTATTGGAGAAAAAACATTGTCAAATAAACTCAAAGTTCTTCACTACAACCCCAGCTTCATGAAGTGATGACATAAATATATTACTATTGTACAATAGAATGTACTTCATTTTAAAACATTAGTTAAAATGCATAAAATAATTAGTTTTATGCATTCATTTGATTACCAACGTTTTTGATAATAATAAGTCAAGTCACCTTATTTATATAGCGCTTTTTACAATACAAATTGTTTCAAAGCAGCTTTACAGAGATAACAGGAATATAATGTTGTAATAATATTGTTAAATATAAAATTAAATGTCCACAACTAAGCAAGCCAAAAGCCAAAGGCAATTAAATCATAAAAAGAAACATTTATTTTCTGAATAAAATAGATTTAATAGGACAATATGATGATAATAATATTACCTGAGACCATTATCATACCGTGAAAATCTCATGACATTACAACCCTAGTGTGTGTGTGTGTGTATGTGTGTACACATAGGTAAGGTTTTCTATGTTTAGTTTCCAACCACTGAGCCATCATTGGAAGACTCTGCAGCCAATTCTGAGTAACAGCTTTCTTGTCTGCTACCTCCAGCTGGTACACATTCCAATAAATGTCCAAGATAAAGATTTATTCACTCTTTCTGCTCCTGTTGAATCCTTTGCTCACTTTCCAGACGTCTTCTCTCCTCCTCTTGCTGTCTCTGTTTTTCATCTTCTTCAATTTTTCCTATTGAAAGATATCATCAGACAACATGGGATTAGAAACAACGTACAGATTCAATTTGATCATTTTATGGGTTGCTTAATTTGCACCTGCTATCATTCATCTCTAAACACGTGCTACTGTCACAGATGTACATTAGATATGTCTGTATTGTTTGTATTAACTGCACAATTGAGACTATTGGAAAGGCTTTATCTTTGTATCTCTACTACTTTGATTGATTTTGATTTTAACAAAGGTAGCTGTTACATCCAGCGATTGTCTGTGTTTCTGTATTTCTTCTGTTTCGTGTCTTGTTGTTATCCTAGGTTACTTCCTGTGCTTAATTGATGGGGATGCCGGCGCGCGAGGCGTGTCCCAGCTGATGGCATAAAGAGGGCTTGGGTGTGGCGAGAGGACGCGGGAGAGACCGGCTTTGTTCGGTGTTTGAATTGTTGTTTGTATGCAAATGTAAACTTATGGAGTTAACAAATAAATCCTTAGACATTTGTTTGCCGAACTTTCTCCTGCCTTTCTTTGTTACTATCTGAGAGCCAGTATGTAACAAAGTGGGGGCTCGTCCAAACACAATTTTGCCTATAATCTATTGTAATCGGAGGCTGATGGGACGCTCGCTCGCGTGTCTTCGTTATTAAGTCTGGCGTTGTTGTTTTTTTGGGGCGATTGCAAGTCATGTAAACAGAGGAAAAAGCTGTGCAGTCGGACAGTGGCTAAACCTAAACGTTATTGTGTCTTGTGCGTGTCTAGGACTAATATTAATGTTTGTTGTCTTGATGGAGGTAATCAGAGGCTACACGGGAATGTTGGACATGCGGGTAAGTTCAGCGATATGTATTTAATCAGTTAGCCATGACCTTTCTTTTTGTGCTTACATTGTAGGTTGCGTGTTTTTTGGGTCGTGTGTTTTTTTTTTTTTTTTTAATGGGTCTGTGGCTAGAGCATTGGTCTCGGGGGCACTACCGAGGAATTGGAGAAATCGCCAGATTACTGGTTGTTTAGCCACTCCTGCGGGCTTGGTGTTTAATCCATCCCACCGCAGGCCTGTTTGAAGATCCGCGTCTAGCTAAATTGTGAGGGGTACTTTTTGTAAGCCTAAGAGAAATGGTTATATGGTTTTGAAAATATCGCTGGCCTACCCGGCTCATGTTTATTTTATTTAGATCGTACAGGTGGTAATAAGAAATGTTGGTTTGAGTTCTTAATAATAGGGTCTGCATTGTTTGAAGGATGGCGTCACTGGTAAAAACCTTTGTAGAGGAACCCTCGAAGGGTTTGTTAAATGCGTTGACAAAAGAACAGCTAATATAACTTGCTGATCATTATAACATAGAGCTTACAAGTAAGCGATATAAAAAAGAGATCACAAAGATAGGGAATGAAGCCTTGTGCGCTAAAGGTTTACTGATAGCATCTCCCAATGCATCTGAAGATGATGATGATGATGATGATGATATAGTTTCTCCGACTTCAGGTCCTGCTGAGAACTTATCCTTTGCTGAACAAAAAGAATTATTGCTCTTACAATTAGAAAATCGTAAGTTAGAACATCAAATGCATATGGACAGGTTGCGTCTAAAGGAACAAAATGAACGTGCGAAACGAGCACTAGAGCAGCAAAAGCTTGAACTTGAAGCTGAACGTTTGGATCTAATAAAACAAGGGAGAATGTCTGGTTTAGGGGATTCGAAGTTCGATATCTCCACTAGTTTACGGCTTCTTCCCTCGTTTAATGAGAATGATGTGGACACTTTTTTTCTGTTGTTTGAAAGGGTGGCAGACGCGCAGGGTTGGTCTGATGTACATCGCGCTCTTATGCTGCAGTGCCCTCTTACGGGGAGAGCACAGAGAGCGTTTTCCGCTCTCAGTGTGGATGATGCGAAAGACTACGAAATCATAAAGACGTCAGTTTTAAAATCATTTGAGTTAATTCCAGAAGCCTATCGGCAGCGATTCAGAGGTATGCGAAGACGTTTCGATCAAACTAATGTGGAGTTTGCGAGAGACTTGCGATTACAATACCAACGCTGGTGCGTCGCCTCTAATGTTCAAACAGTTGATAACATGACAGACTTAATAGTCTTAGAACAATTTAAGAACACATTGCCGGAGCGAGTTGCGATATATATTGCTGAAAAACAGCCAACAAATGAGGCAGATGCTGCTGTATTGGTGGATGAGTACGAACTAACGCATAAAGCTCATTCCGGTGAACGAGGGCGTTCAGTAAGTGGACAAAGAGACGCGTTTTTTTTCCGTAACAATACTCCAAACGTCAGTCCTCTACCGGTAAATCAGGATCGCTCAGGTGTAACGTTTGATGCAAACTTGCCGTTATTGCCAAGGGAAAGGTCATTGGAAAAGAAGTTATCCAGTGCTGAAATCAAAAGCTAAAGCTCGTTTTTCGTTTGTGAAACCTGCTGCTTTGGCGGTGTCGCCTAGTAATTCAGATGTTGTGTTTAGTAAACTGAAGCCTAATTATCTTCCGTTTATTTCAGATGGCTTTGTTTCACTACTTGCCAACAAGGAGAAGTTTCCTGTAAAAATCTTGCGTGATACAGGAGCATCAGAGTCCTTTATTTTCTTAGTCTGTGTTGCTGTTTTCTTCTTCCTCAAGGTCCGGGAGGTCACTTTCGGTGACAGGTATTGATCTTAGTACTTTAGAAGTCCCTTTACATAAGGTTGTGCTCTACTCTGAGTTGGTAGAGGGGGAAGTCGAGTTGGGAGTACGCCCGGCCCTCCCTGTTGATGGGGTGTCTGTTATATTAGGGAATAATTTGGCTGGGGGCCGTGTTTGGCAGACTAGTCCTATTCCTGTGGTGACTGATTCTCCTCAGCTAGGGAATGAATCTGATGAGGGTTTTAGAGAATTTCCTCAGGTGGTTGCTGCTTGTGCAGTGACTCGTGCTGCTAGTCGTGCTGATGTGGAGGACCTGGAGGTTAAGGCTGCTGCAGGAAAGGTTAGCTTTGCTTTAACAGATTTTCCCTTGACTCTTTCTCAAGAAGTCAAGGAACAGCATACAGATCAATCTCTGTCTTCGTTGTTTGAGCGAGCTGTTCCTGCTGACTGTTTTGAGAGTGTGGATCATGGTTATGGTGTTGTTGTTGGCCTGCTAATGAACAAATGGACACCCGCAACGAACATTTCACTGGGGGAACCATGGGTTCAGGTTATTGTGCCTGTCACCATTCGACAGCTGGTGTTAAAAACTGCTCATGACATGTTGGGGCATTTAGGGGTGAGAAAGACATATGATCGTATTATGCGTCATTTCTATTGGCCAAAATTAAAGAAAGAAGTTGCGGCCTACATTAAAACCTGCCACATTTGTCAGATGACTGGAAAGCCCAATAAGGTTATAAAGCCTGCACCTCTGCATCCAATACCAGTTGTAGCTGGTCCTTTTGAGCATTTGCAGTTGGACTGTGTAGGGCCATTAGTTGGCCATTGTAAGAGCTCTTACGCAGTTTTTTTCTATATTTGGTATACCAAAAGTTGTCCAGACTGACCAAGGCTGAAATTGTATGTCTCGTGTTTTTGCTCAGATCTTACGCCAGCTTCATATTAAACACAACAAAGCCTCGGCGTACCATCCTCAGAGTCAAGGTGTTCTGGAACGTTTCCACCAGACACTGAAGTCGCTTCTCCGTGCATATTGCATGGAGTTGAGACGTGACTGGGAGGAAGGTTTGCCATGGCTGTTGCTTGCCTCTAGAGAAGTCATTCAAGAGAGTACAGGATTCAGTCCTAATGATTTGGTGTTTGGCCATTCTGTACGTGGATCTTTGGCTGATCTAAAAGATGGTTTGGACCTAAAAGAACCTACAAAAGCCTAACAATTATGTCAATGGTTTTAGGAGACGTCTTTATGAGGCGGGGAGGTTGGCTCGTGAGAAGTTAACAAACACTCAGTCTAAAATGAAGGAGCAGTATGATAAGCGAACGGAGCGTCGTGTTTTGGTAGTCGGTGATAAAGTATTGGCTCTTTTGCCGGTTGTGTCATCTCCTTTTCAGGCAAAGTTTTTTGGACCGTATACGGTTGTCAAGAAGGTTTCAGATGTTAATTATGTAATTGCCACTCCGGACAGAAGGAAAAGTACTCAGTTGTGTCACCTTAACTTGCTTAAGCCATATCACGAATGTTCAGATTCATTTAAGAGTAAAACTGTTGCACAGCCTGTAGCTCTAAGTGATGCCAGTTTGTCTCCTGGTTTTTTTCTTGTTCCTTCGGTGGCAGCGCAGGAGCAAGAGGAGATCAGAACTCCTGATGATGGGGTTTTGCGTGCGCGTTTGCACAATTCTGAGACATTGACGCAACTTCCACAATTGCGGCAGCATTTGTCTGGGGACAAAAGTGCTGAGATAATTAATTTAATTAATGACTTTCCAACTCTCTTCTCAGATACTCCGACTCAGACGCATCTCTTGGAACATGATATAGATGTTGGTGAGGCTTCTCCAATTAGGCAGCGATTTTATCTTGCTTCTCAAGAAAAGCGGAAGTACATCGACACAGAGGTAGAGTATCTTCTCGACACTGGGCTGGCTGAACCTTCGGCATCGGCCTGAGCATCACCATGCCTTCTGGTTAATAAGCCAGATGGTACCTTTATGTTTTGCACCGACTATCGGAAACTTAATGCGGTCACAAAGCCAGATAGTTTTCCCTTACCTCGTATAGAGGATTGTGTAGACCAGGTTGGTGCCGCGACATTTGTTAGTAAATTTGACCTCCTTAAGGGCTACTGGCAGGTGCCCTTGACTGACCGTGCAAAAGAGGTGTCCAGCTTTATCACTTCGCAAGGGTTGTTCTCGTATAAGGTAATGAGTTTTGGGTTGGGAAATGCTCCTGCCACCTTCCAGCGACTGATGAACACCGTGGTCGCCGGTCTAGAGGGTTGTGCAGTGTACTTAGACGATGTGGTGGTCTTTAGTAATAGTTGGGGTGAACACTTGGACACTATTAGAGCTCTGTTCCAACGCCTTGCCCAGGCGCACTTAACTATCAATCTCGCAAAGTGTGAGTTTGCGCGGGCGACGGTAACTTACCTGGGGAAGGTGGTGGGCCAAGGACAAGTGTGTCCCATTCGTGCTAAGATTTTGGCCATAGATCAGTATCCGTCACCTAAAAATAAAAAGGAGTTGATGAGGTTCTTAGGTATGGCGGGGTTTTATCGTTGTTTCTGCCCAAATTTCTCTTCGGTTGTTGCTCCGCTAACTGATCTACTTAAGTCCGGTGTTAAGTATACCTGGACACCTGTTTGCCAGTCTTCCTTTGAATCTGTTAAAGCTCTCTTAACCTCCTCTCCTGTCCTTGCAGCACCGTAGTTGAACCAGGCGTTCAAGCTGCAAGTTGACACTAGTCAGGTAGGAGTTGGAGCTGTTTTGCTCCAGGAAGATGAACTCGGTGTTGATCGTCCGGTTTCTTTTTTTTCTCGAAAGTTTCTTTCTTATCAGGCACATTATGCTGTCATTGAAAAAGAGGCTTTGGCGTTAATCTGGGCGCTTCAACATTTTGATGTATATGTAGCTGGTGCTTTTTCTTTGGTGGTCTTCTGTGACCATAATCCGTTAACGTTCTTGCACTCACTTCAGAATCCAAATCAGCGCCTAATGAGATGGGCTCTTTTTCTGCAACCATACCATTTGGATATTCGTCACATTAAAGGCACAGATAATGTGATTGCAGATGCCTTATCTCGTGCCTCCGCTTCTTAATGTTTTGCTGTTGTTACCCTATGTCTTCTTTCCTGTCTCTTCTGTCATTCCAGGGCCCGGATTACAGAAGTTGGGCAGTTGTAAGTTGCGTTTGAATAAAGGGGTTACAAATTTGTATAGAGTATAGTGTGTTTTTGTGTTTATCTTTTGGATGTGTTGCACATTTTTCTGCACTAGATTTTCACTCTTAACACCAGGGTGCTAAGTTTCCTGTAATGTTATTCACATTATGGGGGTGGTGTAGCGATGCCTCTAAGACCCGGTTTTTAAGGGAGGTGGGGGGGGGGGGGGGTGTTACATCCAGGGATTGTCTGTGTTTCTGTATTTCTTCTGTTTCGTGTCTTGTTGTTATCCTAGGTTACTTCCTGTGCTTAATTGATGGGGATGCCGGCGCGAGGCGTGTCCCAGCTGATGGCATAAAGAGGGCTTGGGTGTGGCGAGAGGACGCGGGAGAGACCGGCTTTGTTCGGTGTTTGAATTGTTGTTTGTATGTAAATGTAAACTTATGGAGTTAACAAATAAATCCTTAGACATTTGTTTGCCGAACTTTCTCCTGCCTTTCTTTGTTACTATCTGAGAGCCAGTATGTAACAGTAGCACATGTCTGATTCTTTCTCTTGGGCGTTTTTAGGAATCACCCGCTGGAGGAATAGGTACTTATTAACCTTCTGGGGTCTGAAATGCACTGGCGCGCTCTGCTGGATTTTTTCCTCATGACAGCGAAAACAACTTAAAATACTCCGTCATGTTTGGCCATACAGATAAGAGTGATACACTATTTTTATTTGTTTACACTCACAGTAAAAATTAAATGTTGTGATTTTCACTAAATAAAGAAAAAACATGATAATCTCTCTTATCGATTTCCACTCGGAAATGCGTATAAAAATTACTTAAAGAAGTATTTAAAAATACTTGCCACACAGACATATGTAGTGAAAGCTTGAAGTGTCTAAATGTGTTTACATGATTTGTCATATTAAAAAACAAATATTCTGTTTATGTAATCCATATAAAGCCAACGAGAGGTACAGTTTGAGGTATCAGTAATGTGACCACACTCACGTGCGCACACATTGATGTAACAGATTCACATGCTAATGGTCCACGTGAACCATGCGAACCTGTAAATCCCCTCAAATTAAAGCATCAGCTTCATTCTACTTTTCTTCAAGTTTGGAAGACAAGCTGTGAGTTTACCTTGGATTTACCTCTATATTTATATATTTTATATAATTGTAAAAGTTAGTGCAACTATTTCCCCCTTACTTTATTTTAACTTAAATAACTTATCAAAACATTGCACTGAACTATCAACCTTGCCGTGAACACATGCACATCTGCACACTATTTTTTTTTTTTTTTGTCAGACACCTGGCAGCGCTTCTGCTCAAACAACTGAGCCTCATTTGCCCTCATGGAGGTCAGAGTTGAAACCCTGAGTACAGCTTCAAGATGGGTATCACTAAGCCTGGACCTGTACTTGCATTTATTGAAGTTCATAGTTGAGAAAAGTGAAGCACTGCTACTTGGGTGGAGTTATTAGCACAACACTGAGCGAACTCTCTGCTCCTCAGGTGCTGCGAGCAAATCACTCCGCCCAAGTAGCAGTGCTTCGCCTTCTGAGAATATAGTTCCCAGTATGTATATGGTTAGAAGATGACCTTGTTATTTGTACATGCTGTGACTATTCAAATCATAACATGTAAATAGGACAATGTTGGCGTTATTTTGTCACTTATTGGCGGTGTTAGGGGTAACTCATTACAAGTAACTTGAGTTACGTAATCAGATTACTTTTTCAAGTAACTAGTTAAGTAACACATTACTTTTAAAATTTACAACAAAATATCTGAGTTACTTTTTCTAATAACGCAAGTTACTTTGTTTTCCCCTTTATTGACTGACAGCTCTTCTGTCCTAATGTTGAGACAAATCGAAGTGCAGAGGCGTTGTGTGTAAACATGATGGTTATTATAGTTCTAGATTAAATGTAAGCGTGGATTTACTCATCTCACTTGCACACAAAAAGATTCAATATTCCTCAAAATGCAGAATCAGAACACTATGCAAACCTCCAATACCTAAATATGTTAAATAAAACATAAATTTTTATGCATTTAATCTTTATTGACCAAAGTACTTGCTTCTGACCTCCGATTTTTCAGTTAAACCATAAGCAAAAATGACTATAGATTTTGTTATGTTTTTATTGGTAAAGTAAGTGTTAAATTAGTTTCTCCTGCATCCTCTTCTTGTGTTACCCAGAACAGCAGCAGCTGAAAGGTTTGTTTGAGCGGCGCCCTCTACTGAACACTACTGTACTCTACTGTACAGGAGTTAATCTGCATTTCCTTCAGTCTGAGGCTTATTATTTCACTTTTGGTGTGAAAGGGTCTTTACATTTGCCCAAAAATATATCTTTTTTGGTATAAAAAAAACAAGCCCAGCCCAGGTGAAAAAAAAAGTAACGCAAAAGTAACGTAACACATTACTTTTCTAAAAAAGTAACTAAGTAACGCAATAAGTTACTTTTTAAGGGAGTAACGCAATATTGTAACGCATTATTTTTCAAAGTAACTTTCCCCAACACTGCTTATTGGGATTAGTATGCTAGCTGAAGCCATTTACATCCAGTCTTTGTGCTAAGCTAGGCTAGCGGTGGGTGCGTCAGAAAGAGTTCCGGCACGCACGGAGATGAAAAGGGTATGTATGGACTTATCTAACTCTGGGGGATACGGTGAAAAAGCTAAAGTCCCAAAAAGTTGGCGTGTTCCTTTAAACACATGCACTCTTTTTGCTACTGTAGAGAGACTAAAAACAGTCACTTTCCAAGTGAATTTCTCACAGCAAATGCAATGAGTTTGCTTCCTTTTTTCTGAGAAGATCATTAAAGGATTAGTTCACCCAAAAATGAACATTTTAAACACTACATCAAGACCCTTCTGCATCATCTTCTCAGTTCTCGCACATGCGTCGTGTTGCTCTCGTGAACTCACGTCAGAGGCCCACACAGAAGAAAATGAATAGTTGAATAGAGTCGTTATTATTGGGGGTTTTTGCGCACAAAAAGTTACCTAACAGCCTATGAAGGAGTGATCCAGCTCTCAGATTTCATCAAAAATATCTTAATTTGTGTTCAGAAGATGAATGAAAGTCTTACGGGGTTGAACAACATGAGGGAGAGTCATTACTGACAGAGTTTACATTTTTGGGTGAACTACCCTTGAATAACAGAAAGGCGACCCTACCTTGGGCTTTCAAGTGGGGAATATGATGAATAATAATATATGGGGAATAATGATAAGGACTGCTTGGTATTTTTGATGACCTGCAGAGTTATTCAAGGCACTTTTCCCTCATACAACTGAAACAAAACTAAAGGCAATTATATATTAATATTGTATAAGGCAACAGAATTATTTGATTTACCAGTGTAACATTTGTGATTTTTATGTAGACTATTAATCAAGAAACATTCAGAAACGGGTACAGTTTTATAGCATTTTATTTTCTGTTTAACTTTTATCAGACTAGATCAAAATAGCACAAAAGAAAGCTTAATTTATCATTGAAATATGAGAAATAACTGCATAATCCAAATATAGAGTAGTTTCATGCTTCTGTAGAAATAAATGTCTAAACCTTTTAACTTGCAATGAAATAAAAAAAAAAACATTAAATCTAGATGTGTAATCAAGAATAATACTATTGATAAAAGTAAAATGAAATAAATAAATGAGATTTGACCGTTATATATGCATTAAAGGGATAGTTCACCCAAAAATGAAAATTAAGTCATTAATGACTCTCCCTCATGTTGTTCCAACCCCGTAAGACTTTTGTTCATCTTCGGAACACAAATGAAGATATTTTTGATTAAATCTGAGAGCTGGATCACTCCTCCAGATAGGCTGCCTAAGGGACTGACACTTGACGGCCCAGAAAGTCATTAAAGAAAATGTTTAAATATTCCATGTGCCTACAGTGGCTCAACTATAAGTTTATCAAGCGACGAAACTACTTTTTGTGCGGAAAAAAAACAAAAATAACGACTTTATTCGACTATTCCTTTCCTTCCTTGTGGGGTGAGAAGAGAGTTCAAGAGATTTCCAGGACGCATACGCGAGAACTGAACAAGAAGTAGTAGAAGAAGAACGTCCTCTTCTCAGTCCTGGAAATCTCTTGAACTCTCGTCTCAGGCCCACGGTCCAGGCCCACGTCTTACGGTGTTGGTACAGCATGGGGGTGAGTAATTAATGAATTAATTTCATTTTTGGGTGAACTATCCCTTTACATATAAGTTACAGTTTGTGCCGAACAGCAGGGAAGCTCTTGCTCAAATCAAAGTTCGTGCAAAATAATCGAAAGCAAATTAACAGGTTATTAATCGGTTTCCAGCTTTTAAAATGAGCGGAACCAAAAATCACACAACAAGCTTAGTCAAGCTAAATGTGAAAGTGTGCTTCATCTTCATCATCACTTCAACTGCTTTTACAAAAAAAAGTAGGCCATATGTCTTTATTTTTTATTTATTTATCTCACACCATGTTGCTATAATACGTATTTGCTTGTCCGGGATCAGGAAACATGGGTTCGCACTAGGGTCAGTCGTGTCAAAGAATGAAACAACTGCAACCTGTTCTTACTGCCACTCCTGATAAACAGATTTTAGATAAATAGATTTTTTTTGTTCTATTAGTGTAAATGGCCTTTGCCAGCAAGCCGGGATATTTGCACTTAGTTTATATTAAATAAAACTTAATGTGCATTTTTAATTATGGGCTCTCCAGGTGGTCTGTCTTGCATGACCGCCATCTTTTTCATGTTCTATAGAGGAGAAAAGGCTTAACGTAAAATTATATTATTTGTCTCCTTAAATTATGGTGTCATTGTTTTGGTAGTGAATTGGGCATAAGACAAGAAGACTGTGATAATTTTTGTAATCTGCCAGTTTCTGGTCGTTTTTTTTTTTTTTTACCAATCAATCTTGAATGGGACGTTCAACAAGCACATATGGGTGTGATGGTCGGGGTGCACACACTTTTGGCTGTATAGTGCAGTGCAGAACTGATATACTTGCAGAAACTTACCATAGTTGGGACAGTAATGAGTGCCGCCCTCAGAGGTGCAGTACATCTGAATCTGGGAACGATCAGAGGTTTCACTCAAGATGAAGGAGGTGTCGCCTTTATGGGTGTTAAACTCGTACTTAAAACTATTCCACATGTTATGATCATATCTGACATAGATGTAGCGGTGGATTAACTTTTTCTCCTTATAGGCATCTCTGCTGTGAGCACCAACAGGTCTGAACTGGGGAGCAGAATTATACATCAGTCTCCATCAAAAAAGCAATCAATAAAATTACATGCAAAGAACAGTATTACAGTGTTGTGAGATATTATTATATGCTCTCAGTTATTATCTGGTTAATCAGAGGACATGCTAAATATGGAAAAATAACTATGAAACAGAATTTAGAATACATAATTGCATAATTAATCTGGTGTAGTGAATGCAAAAGTTCTTACCCCACTGTCCTGGGTGGCATAGTGCCAGGTATAAGGAGTCTCATTGACGACTGTAACCTTGGCCCCCATTATTCAAGATATTCTGTTACAGTAAAACAGTAAACGTTGGTCAGTATTTAAAAGTTATGCAAGGTAAGATGCAAAACAACAACAGTTGGAATTGCATTAATTATAGCTAAATGTATTAAAGTAACACACACACACACTACAACCTGATTTAATTCCTGTGCAGAGAAGTGAAGCAGCTCTTGCAGTCTGATGCTCTTTATAAGCAGTCCATCAGAGTGTGACAAAAGGGGCTGAGCTTAGGACTTCTTAAGAGATTAAGATATTATTCCCATGTAAATCAGCTGTTCCCTTTCGAACGGTCACTTCGTATTGCGTAGCTATACGCAGTGGGGAAACTCCTTTTCCTCGATTTACTGAAGCCTTTTTGTAAAGTGCATTTGCAGCTGCACAGCCGAACATGAGGGTCTGGCTCGCTCATAGGCTGCGCTGCGGCAACTGCACATCCAATGGCGCCCCCTAGGCGGGCTCTGACGTGTATGAAGCAGAGTGATCTCATTGGTCGCACATCAGAGCCCGCCTAGGGGGCGTGTTCTCAGACTATATTAGTCCCCGAATTCGCCATTATAGCAGATTTTACTCCTTCAGCGACAAACTTCACGTCTCTGACCATTTATTGAACCTTCGCCGTCGAACAAGCCTTCAGCCTGAGCGAGCTACAGTTCAGCAGACGACACATTCAACCGTGTTTCTCCTGACGCCGTCTCCCCTGTGGCTATCCGGCGATATCCTTTCATTTTTCAACCACCAACCACAGGTTTTGTGATTTTGGCTAAAAATGGCATAATCATAATTTAAAGACCACTGGAATGTTTAAAAATAGCTCAAAATATGATCGGAGTGGGACTTTAAGGACGCGAAGAGAACGAGGTTCCTCGACGCCCCAGTATCCAGCACCGGCCTCTTCGGCCCGACGGTGAAGGGGTTCTCGGAGAGATACACCGAGGCACAGAAAGCGTCCCAGGCCATGCGTCACTTCTTGCCTAAACGCTCTAGCTCGGCGTCGAGTGCTCACAAGCTAGCCCCGTTGACGCCTCGGCCAACAAAGCCCGCCAAACAGGCCTCTCAGCCCCGCCCTGCGGCTGATGCCCTGCACCAGCCAAGAGCAACCAAACGCTTCCCGCTTCCCCGACGCCAAGGCCCGAGACCAAGCGCCGCGCCGCCAAAGTCGTCCTAGCACGCATAGGAAAGAGAGAGGGCACGGGTCCCGCACTTGCCGGACCACCCTCGAAGAAGCCAAGAAAACTTCCCACAGCCCCCTGTTCAGTTCAGGCTGCTGGGGATTTTATTACTGCAAAAAGGCCCGCAACAGTAAGCGCGTTCTTGCAAACAAACGCCCAAATAAACGCACAAAACCCAAATAAAGCACAAAAAGAGCATGTTTCACAAACAACACATGGGTTCACGGTCCCCCTCCATCAGGCCTCCATCAGGCCCCCCCCCCCGTTGTAATACTGACTTCCCCACACGCAAATGCTTGTACAGTCAGTGCAATACTCAATGTGTGCACAAATCACAATATAAGGGTGTCAGGTCCCCCTTCACTAGGCGGCCCCTCCCCTGTTGTAACACTGACTTCCCCACACGCAAATGCTTGTACAGTCAGTCCAATACTCAATATGTGCAATCACAATATAAGGGTATCAGGTCCCCCTGCATTAGGCGACCAGCCCCGATCTGTGTGTCAAGCCCTAGCCACACGGGTTCTAGCCGGGCAAGCTATCGTGTGTCGAGTTGGGTCATAAAAACTATTAAACGAGGTTACTCGCTCCAATTCGCTCGCAGACCCCCAAAATTTCAGGCGGTTCTCGAGACTTCGGTGAGAAGCAACGTGGGTCACGTGCTTCGCACCGAAGTACAGAATCTTTTAGCAAAAGGGGCGATAGAATTAGTCCCCCCGCACTAAAACATATGGGTTTTTACAGCCGCTATTTTCTGATTCCGAAAAAAGACGGCGGTCTCAGACGCATTCTAGATTTGAGACATTTGAACAAAGCTCTCATGAGGCGGCCGTTCAAAATGTTAACTATCAAACATATCCTCGCGCAGGTGCGCCCGGGGGATTGGTTTGTCACAATGGATCTGAAAGATGCTTACTTTCACATTCAAATAAATCCTCGCCACAGGCCATTCTTGAGATTCGCCTTCGAGGGCTAGGCTTATCAATACATCGTTCTGCCATTCGGTCCATCTCTGGCACCCCGCACATTCACGAAGTGTGTGGATGCAGCGCTTTCTCCTCTGAGACATCCGGGAGTGCGCGTGTTAAATTATCTCGACGACTGGCTGGTGCTGGCACAGTCGAGAACCAAGCTATTAGCTCACAGGGATTTGATTCTCGGCCATCTAAAATGCCTGGGTTTCACAATCAATGTTTCAAAAAGCAAACTAACCCCCAGCCAGAGCGTGATCTTTCTGGGCACAGTTTTAGACTCGAGAGCTATGACAGCGCGACTCACGCCAGAGCGCGCGCTCTCGTCTAGTTTCCATGGACTAGACTAAATGAGCATGAGCCCCGTCTGATCCGTCGTGGCGGCGGCGTTGCAACAATCTATAGAGATATTCTTAATGTTACTCAGAAAACAGGACACAGGTTTAATTCGTTTGAAGTACTTGTGCTAAATGTTACGCTCTTAGATGTAAGAAAGAAATCCCTATTATCTCTAGCCTTGGCGACCTCCAGGGCCATATGCTGATTTCCTAAAAGAGTTTGCAGACTTTCTCTCAGATCTATTGGTCAATGCCGATAAAGCAATAATTGTTGGAGATTTTAAAATATACGTAGATAACACAAATGATGCGTTAGGGACTGCGTTTACAGATTTATTAAACTCCTTTGGGGTCAAGCAAAACGTCAGTGGTCCCACTCATCGTCTAAATCATACACTAGATTTAATTTTATCATACGGAACCAATCCAACCGATATAGATATTATACCGCAAAGTGACGATCTCACTGATCACTGCATGGTAACGTGCATAATACGTACCGCTGAAATTTGTCATGTTGCGCCGCGTTATAGACCAGGCAGAACAATCCTTCCGACCACTATAGATAGATTCTCAAATAGCTTACCTGATCTATCTCAGCTGCTCAGAGAACCCAAACAAACAGATGAACTAGAGGAAATGACCAGCAGTTTGAGCACCATTTTCTCTAGTACATTAGATATTGTTGCACCAGTTAGATCAAAAAAGGTTAGAGAGAAAACTAAAGCACCATGGTACAATAGTACTACACATGCTATCAAGAGAGAAACTCGTAACTCAGAGCGTAAATGAAAACAAACTAATTTAGAGGTCTTTAGAATCGCGTGGAAAGACAGTATGTCACGTTATAAAAAGGCTCTAAAAACAGCCAGGGCTGAGCATCTCCGCAAACTAATAGAAAATAACCAAAATAATCCAAGGTTTTAATTTAACACCGTGGCTAGACTAACAAATAAACAGACATCACCAGAGCAAAATATTCCGTCACAGTATAGTTGTAATGATTTTATGAATTACTTCAATGAGAAAATAGAAAGCATCCGAAACACAATTGTAATTGTCACTGTTGACTGACAATTGTCACTGGCCTCACTGTTTTAATCAATCCAGCTATCCAGTCGCTAAACACTTCCACATTAAACTCCACGAAGATGCAATTTATGTCGTTTAATCATGAAAAGTGTGAAACTACAAAGAAGAGAAAATACACAAGCATGAATTTCACAAAATAGATAAATCATCAAAATGAGCATAGTCAAACACACAAGGCAAATAACCAACAACAATACAGTTGTATAATCAACAGCATTAATACTTTGTAAACTTGAGTAGAAAAAAGTAACAAACATCCTGAATTAAATGCTACATTACATAGCACAACAATAAAGTACACATAATGCTCATTAACAAAATCAAACAGTCACTTACAGATTTTGCATTGCAAAGGGCTTTGATAGGCAAGATGAAGCTGGATGTCTGCAACCACATGGAGCACCTTACACAACTCAAGCACAGAAGAAGAAACATGGCCTACTTCCTCTTTTAAACAGGAAGCCATAGGAAAACTCAGGAAAACTCAAAAATGAGTATCAAAATAAAAGTCCTTGTTTAAACCGAAGTTTAAAGTCCAGCACAATGTACAATCGTCTATGGTGTCTTATGATTCAGCCTCAATTTTGGCCCCTCAAGAACAACTACACCGCTTTACAACTATAGGACAGGAAGAGCTAAATAAACGTATCATTGCATCTAAACCAACAACATGTTTATTAGATCCAATACCCACTAAACTACTGAAAGAAGTGTTACCTGTAGTGGAAGAGCCTCTTCTCAATATTATTAACTCGTCTTTATTTTTAGGTCATGTTCCAAAAATATTCAAGCTGGCAGTAATAAAACCTCTTATTAAGAAACCGCAATTAGATCCAAATAACCTAGCAAATTACAGACCCATTTCAAATCTTCCATTTATGTCTAAAATACTAGAAAAAACTGTGTCCGCTCAATTGTGCTCTTTCCTGCAAGAAAATGAGATATCTGAAAAATTTCAGTCAGGATTCAGACCGCATCATAGCACAGAAACTGCGCTAGTTAAAATTACAAATGATTTACTTTTAGCTTCTGACCAAGGCTGTATCTCAATACTAGTTCTACTCGATCTTAGCGCTGCGTTTGACACTATCGATCATAAAATACTCTTGGATCGACTACAAAACTACACTGGTGTTCAGGGACAGGCATTAAGCTGGTTCAGATCGTACTTATCAGACCGCTACCATTTTGTCTGTTTAAATGGGGAAAAATCGAAGATAACGTCAGTAGACTATGGAGTGCCGCAAGGATCGGTGTTAGGCCCTCTGCTATTCTCAATATATGTGCTGCCACTTGGTAATATTATAAGAAAACATGGAATTAATTTCCACTGCTATGCTGATGACACTCAATTATATATTTCATCGCGGCCAGATGAAAACACTAACTTATCTAAATTGACAGAGTGTCTTAAAGATATAAAATGCTGGATGACGTGTAATTTCCTGCTATTAAATCCAGATAAAACGGGGGTATTACTTATTGGTCCAAAAAACTACCCATAAAATCTCTTACAATACAACTTTAATTTAGAAGGATGTCCTGTTACTTTATCCACTACAGTAAAAGACCTGGGAGTTATACTAGACCGCAACTTGTCTTTCGAAAATCATATTTCATATGTTACAAGAACTGCCTTTTTCCACCTTAGAAACATTGCTAAATTACGTAACATGCTATCAGTCTCTGATGCAGAAAAGTTAGTTCATGCATTCATGACCTCGAGACTAGATTACTGTAATGCCTTATTAGCTGGCTGTCCTGCATCCTCAATAAACAAGCTACAGTTAGTGCAAAATGCAGCCGCTAGAGTTCTTACTAGGTCAAGAAAATATGATCATATAACACCAATTCTATCATCTCTACACTGGTTACCTATTAAGTTCCGTATCAATTACAAAGTACTACTACTGACCTATAAAGCCCTAAATGATTTAGCTCCTGTGTATTTAATGGACCTTCTATCGCCCTACAATCCATCGCGTTCTTTAAGATCCCTAAATTCGAGGCTTCTGGTCATTCCTAGGATATCTAAGTCCACTAAAGGAGGGAGGGCGTTCTCACATTTAGCTCCTAGACTCTGGGACAGCCTTCCTGATACTGTTCGTTGCTCAGACTCGCTCTCCCAGTTCAAAACTAGATTAAAGACCCATCTCTTCAGCCAAGCATTCACATAATGCTTACCTTTTATACCTCTGTTGAATCAGATCGAATGCATTAATATTGTGAACAGCAGCTACGCTAATTATTTCCCATCTGCTTTTCTGCTGTTATGCTGGTAAATAGCGTTCGTCAGCTCCAGTTTGTATCCAGCCTCTCACGGAGACTTCAGATGCCCCAACACCTGCGATGAGACGACTCGACGCCTGTGAAGAGACGACTCAACGCCGGCGATATGTTATGCCCTAAACTAATACATGATGATTAACTAACTGTATTTCTCTATGTACATTTCTGAAATGCACTTTCTGTAAAGCTGCTTTGAAACAATATGTATTGTGAAAAGCGCTATACAAATAAATTTGAATTGAATTGAATCACGGTTGTTTAAGGACCTTGATTCCCTGGCGGGCTCAGAACTGGTACCACAAGGGGGTGACAATGGGAACAATTTCCAGGAGGAAAGTGGTTCTTACAGATGCGTCCAACCTGGGTTGGGGAGCGCTGCACGAGGGCATGCCTGCATCCGGCCTCTGGTCGAGCACGGAGCAGAGCTTACATATCAACTGTCTGGAGATGAAAGCAGTTGGGTTGGCCCTGAAGGCATTTCTGCCACCATGTTTTAGTCCGCACAGACAATATGTCAGTGGTGGCCTACATAAATCGCCAGGGGGGCATCAGGTCTGGAAACCTGCATGCGATGGCGAGAGACCTCCTCTTATGGGCACAAACCAACCTGAGCTCTCTGAGGGCAGCGCATATCCCAGGGGTCCAGAATGTGGGCGCGGATATGCTCTCACGGGGCAACACTCCCCTCGGCAAGTGGTCCTTGAACCCACAGACGGTCAGTCTGATATGGACGGTGTTTGGAGAGGCCGAAATAGACATTTTTGCCTCGAGAATCAACACCCACTGCAAATTGTTCTTCTCGAAGAACAGGGACGCGCTGGCCCATGTCTGGCCCAACCGTCCCCTTTATGCCTTTCCCCCCGTTTCAATGATTCCACAAGTCATCAAACGGGTCAGAGAGAGCGGGTGCCCAGTCCTTCTGGTGGCCCTTCTCTGGAAAACCAGACCGTGGTTCCCGGGAACTGGTTCAGTTATCGGACACAATCCCATGGCCTGTCCCACTGAGGAAAGACCTCCTCACACAGGCGAACGGGACTTTGTGGCATCCGAGACCCGATTTATTGGCCCTCCTTGTTTGGCCCCTCAACGGGTACCAAAGGTCCTTCCTGAGAAGGTCCTAAGCATCATATCTGAAGCCAGGGCCCCTTCGACTCGGCGCCTTTATGCTTCAAAATGGTCGGGTTTTTCCAGCTGGTGCTCGAAAAATCAGGCTGACCCAGAGTCATGTGAGATATCTGTGGTTCTCTCATTCTTACAGGAGCTGCTGGATGCGGGTCACTCCCCATCCACGTTCAAAGTCTATGTGGCAGCCATAGCAGCACATCATGTTCTGGTGGCTGGCCAGTCACTGGGAAGAAACGACCTGGTCGTGAGATTCCTTAAAGGTGCTAGGAGAATGAACCCCTCCAGACCTCCGTCTGTGCCGTCCTGGGACCTCTCCACGGTCTTGGGGGCTGTGAAAGGTCCGCCTTTTGAACCGCTCCAATCGGTTGATCTAAAACCTCTCTCGCTGAAGACCGCTCTCCTTATGGAGTTTGGCATCTATCAAGCGAGTGGGAGATCTGCAGGCGCTCTCTGTGAGCCCTGCATGTTTGGAGTTGGGTCCAGATGGCTCCAGAGTCATCCTCAAGCCCAGACATGGTTAAGTTCCTAAAGTGCTCTCAACACCGTTCAGAGCACAGGTGGTGACGTTATCAGCCCTCCCTCCTTCTGCAGAGGATGGAGAGGTGAATCTTCTCTGCCCTGTCAGAGCGCTGAGAATCTATCGGGAGCGTTCTGCGTCTTTTAGACAATCAGAACAGCTTTTTGTCTGCTTTGGTGGTAGATCCAAGGGGGATCCAGTCACTAAGCAAAGACTGTCTAGAAACTCTAGATGGATAGTGGATGCTATTTCTATGGCTTATACCACAGCGGGTCAAGTTTGCCCTATAGGCATCAGGGCCCATTCGACCAGAGGTATGGCCTCGTCATGGGCTTGGTCATCTGGCATTTCCATCAGGGATATTTGTGATGCGGCCGGCTGGTCCTCGCCTTCCACATTTATGAGTTTCTATTATATGGAAGTGCCTTCCCTGCAGGCGAAGGTGCTTTCGGTATGATTAAGACCTGTCGGTGGCTGGTCTTGTCATATATTACTGTGCACAATCACACTCACATATACACTCACCGGCCACTTTATTAGGTACACCTGTCCAACTGCTCGTTAACACTTAATTTCTAAGCAGCCAATCACATGGCGGCAACTCAGTGCATTTAGGCATGTAGACATGGTCAAGACAATCTCCTGCAGTTCAAACCGAGCATCAGTATGGGGAAGAAAGTTGATTTGAGTGACTTTGAACGTGGCATGATTGTTGGTGCCAGAAGGGCTGGTCTAAGTATTTCAGAAACTGCTAATCTACTGGGATTTTCACGCACAACCATCTCTAGGGTTTACAGAGAATGGTCCGAAAAAGAAAAAACATCCAGTGAGCGGCAGTTCTGTGGGCGGAAATGCCTTGTTGATGCCAGAGGTCAGAGGAGAATGGCCAGACTGGTTCGAGCTGATAGAAGGGCAACAGTGACTGAAATAACCACTCGTTACAACCGAGGTATGCAGCAAAGCATTTGTGAAGCCACAACACGCACAACCTTGAGGCGGATGGGCTACAACAGCAGAAGACTCCAACGGGTACCACTCATCTCCACTACAAATAGGAAAAAGAGTCTACAATTTGCAAGAGCTCACCAAAATTGAAAAGTTGAAGACTGGAAAAATGTTGCCTGGTCTGATGAGTCTCGATTTCTGTTAAGACATTCAGATGTTAGAGTCAGAATGTGGCGTAAACAGAATGAGAACATGGAACCATCATGCCTTGTTACCACTGTGCAGGCTGGTGGTGGTGGTGTAATGGTGTGGGGGATGTTTTCCTGGCACACTTTAGGCCCCTTAGTGCCAATTGGGCATCGTTTAAATGCCACGGCCTACCTGAGCATTGTTTCTGACCATGTCCATCCCTTTATAGCCACCATGTACCCATCCTCTGATGGCTACTTCCACCATGTCACAAAGCTCTAATCATTTCAAATTGGTTTCTTGAACATGACAATGAGTTCACTGTACTAAAATGGCCTCCACAGTCACCAGATCTCAACCCAATAGAGCATCTTTGGGATGTGGTGGAACGGGAGATTCGCATCATGGATGTGCAGCCGACAAATCTGCGGCAACTGTGTGATGCCATCATGTCAATATGGACCAAACCCCCTGAGGAATGCTTCCAGCACCTTGTTGAATCTATGCCACGAAGAATTGAGGCAGTTCTGAAGGCAAAAGGGGGTCCAACCCGTTACTAGCATGGGGTACCTAATAAAGTGGCCGGTGAGTGTACATATAAAACCCGCTGCTGGCCGGTTGTGTTCATTCATAAACCCGCTGTTGCCGGGTAGATTTACATTTATAGAAAACCCGCTCTTGGCCGGTTATATGAGATATATAAAGCCGCTTTGGCCGGTTATATTCCATACATATATAAACCCGCTTTGGCCGGTTATATTATATATATAAACCCATTTCACTGGTAGTATGGTTCATTGGTGTAGTAGGTTAAGTTATTACTAACTGAGGTGTACTATTTAGACCTGACGGTGTCTGGTCTATTTATACATAATTATGCGGTTATGGTTTGTTCTGTATGCTATGGGGTCCTGAGTTGCAGTGGCAGCCAGTTACCCAGTGCGGCGTTTTGCATGGCGTCCCCACTGCGTATAGCTACGCAATACGAAGTGACCGTTCGAAAGGGAACTACTCGGTTACTCACGTAACCTCAGTTCCCTGAGTTAGGGAACGAGTATTGCATAGCCAGCCGCACTATAGTAACATGGCAAGTTGTTGCTTCAGTCGTTAAACCTGCTATAATGGCGAATTCGGGGACTAATATAGTCTGAGGACACGCCCCCTAGGCAGGCTCTGACGTGTATGACGCAGAGTGATCTCATTGGTCATCGCCCGCGCCATTGGATGTGCAGTTGCCGCAGCGCAGCCTATGAGCGAGCCAGACGCTCATGTTCGGCTGTGCAGCTGCAAATGCACTTTACAAAAAGGCTTCAGTAAATCGAGGAAAAGGAGTTTCCCCACTGCGTATAGCTACGCAATACTCGTTTCCTAACTCAGGGAACTGAGGTTACGTGAGTAACCGAGTAGTTTTCTATGTGAATATATAGTAAAGTGTAATTTATTCCTGTGATCAAAGCTGAATTTTCAGCATCATTACTCCAGTCTTCAGTGTCACATGATCCTTCAGAAATCATTCTAATATGATGATTTACAGCTCAAAAAACATTTATTATTATTATTATCAATGTTGGAAATGTTTTGTTTTTTTCAGGATTCTTAGAAGTTCAAAAGAACAGCATTTATCTGAAATAAAGTTTTTGTAACATTAAACACTATCGTTCAAAAGTTTGGGCTCAGTAAGAAAAAAAATTTTTGGAAAGAAATGAATACTCTTGATCATTTTAATGCATCCTTGATGAACAAAAGAGACAAAGGCATTTTTCAGTGAACAAAATATTCTGTTGCTGTTCTTTTGAACTTAGCAAATCGTCATATTATGATGATTTCTGAAGGATCATGTGACAGACACTGAAGACAGAAAATTCAGCTTTGCATCTGTTGTAAACTTTTTTCCTTCTAAAGTGTAGAAAAGTTAGACTTGCAGACCAGGAGATTGTTGAGGTATAAGTTCTTATTTCGTCGCTGTTCTTTCAGACTCAGTTCGGTCATGCGCACAGAATATGCCCCGCCTCCTGACAGCCCACTGTCAACTCGCGGGCTCGCTACAGACGCTGGGCGGACCCGCTGACCAAACGCGCCTATTTCAACGGTCGCCGTTATTACTGAATCCCGCACTGTGAAAAACCTACAACGGCAGGTCGAGTCGGCAAACACGGAACACGGTAAGAATAGTTCAAATATGCTTTATTTGTACAGTTACTTAACATGTAAGTACCGTTCATACTGTACGTATACAACATGATTATATTTCTAAAATGATTGTGTAAAACCATAACTTAGTTACCAAATGGTCATTAGATTTAGCGGAGATTTGAGTAAAAATGTTTTTGGTAATTAATAACTGGGTAAAAAGCTTTTTTTTGGATGGAATTATCTCTGTCTGGGAGGTGAGGTGATTTAACGTTTACTGTCCGTATTTTTATCAAACCCTGAGCACATTATTTTCTCCCCTTTCCAGTAAAATGTCAGGCGATAAATTATCATGTTAGGCCTAACGTTACCTAATACCTTTTTCACGGAATGTCTAGTATAAATTATAGTTTATGTCGATTTTTGTTTCATTTTGACAGTTCCACCACCCCATGTAAACATATTTAATATAGAATACTGTGTGCGTGTGTGTGTGTGTGTTCTGTTTCAGCTTACAGTTCGTTCAAGTGCTACCAGTCTGATCTACTGTTTCATCCCAATATCTGAGTAAAGTAAGATTTAATACTTTTCTAACTTGATTTAGCCAGATATTTTGTCAAATACTGACACTGGTCCCCACTACAGCATTTAACTCTGTACTGGTTTGGTTACTTATCGTCGAGCCCTGCTGTATAATTATTTTTGAAAGAACTCTACAAATTTAGTTCTTTTCCACAACTCGCTATTGCAATCTGTATTTTGTGTTTCTGTAATGTTTCTTTTAGACAAAATGAATAGAAAAACTTTACCTGTCTCCAGCTCCACCTTAAGACGGAGGACCCATGTAGACGTAGATAAACGACTTAGACAAACTAGGGACGACTGCACGTATTTGACTGACTTTCAAATAACAACAGATAGGGAACGTGTATGTCAATAGCACGTTTTTTGAAGACAGTACAGACAATCCAACTGAAACTGGACTAGTCTTTAGAGAGGAGGAAGGTGGCATGGAGGTAGATGCAGACATACAGGAGGGTTTCATGGTTGGCAGCTTTGATAGGCCGATTCAGACATCTGATTAAGAACATTCAGATAATGAACTGTCTGAGACATTTTCACTCTCTGACAGCATTTCCAACTGGGCCATAGACTTTGGAATTTCTTTGGTTGCTTTGACAGCACTAATGTGCATTCTTCGCATTTGCCATTTGTAGTTTTCTTATGTCTCATTCGAACTACAGAAACTCGACCCGATCTGGCAATCTTACATAGAGTGGTTATAGCAGATATAGGACCGCAAAGCGGAGGCAGAAGTGCCTTTCACCCTGTTACAACTTGAACACTGAAATGATTTTGGAAACATTATTTTAAGTTAAAAAAAGGATTGTCTATCCTCTAAAAAACAACAACCTGGTAGCTTCAATGTGATTTCATGACATTTAATGAAAATCTGCTTGTGTATTACAGGTGCTGTGAGAAAGAGCCAACACCGACACCGATGACGACATTACAAAACATGTAATCCGGTGGTTCAACCTGGCATCAGATAGGGGAAGCTCAAGGAGCCGTCCCCCTGTCAGCCTACCTTGACCCAACAGTAGTAAAAAAAATACTTGTTTTTCACTAAATAAAATGGTGTTCTTGGTACAATTCATGGTTGATTTCTTTTTTTCTGTAATGTCCATTCAATGTGTACATGAATAAAACTATTAAAAAAATAGTAAATACATTTATAGTCTGTAATAGCCTATTTTTTTATTGTTACTGGCTAAAAATTATTAATGTTTAATGATTTCATGTTTTATTCATATTAATAAAGGCAGATACATTAATAACTATTCAAGCTTTAATAGAGCAATCCAGTCCGTCCACCATTAGATTTTAAATATATCTGTAGCTATAGTTTTGGCCAGATAATTGGGATCTGAAAGGTTTCGCGGTGGACATGTAATCAAGTAATCATGTACGGTGGACACGTAATCGGATCCGCGGTGGACAAGCTGCTTTAAGCGGATCTGGTATGGATCCGCAATCCATATCTGTTCCGGATACGTTGCGCTGTGCTAGTGGACTCCATTCCGGACCCGTTTTGCGGATCCGTTCCGGAGCTTGTGGTATACCTCCGTGGCGGATCCGGTCTGGAGTCAGTTCGCTATCTGGGTAGGGATGGGCATGTTTAATCGACGATCGATAATTGATCATTAAGAATTTCGTCGATCACATTAATTTGTTATCGATTAAACTAATGCTGGTTGCGTATATGGAAGGCATTTTTTTTGCTAAAATTAAATAAATTAAATGATAAAAATGAAAACTAAAACAAGTTTAACCATTTCAGTGATTGTAGTGAAAATGAAACGTGAAATCCCCAATTGCATTTTATATTTCAATTTGACAGGGATGATGCAAAATGAAAATCATTTAATTTCATTATCAATTTTGTCACATATTTTGTGTACAGTTTTATGTAATGAATAGGGCCGGGACTCGATTAAAAAAATTAATCTAATTAATTAGAGGCTTTGTAATTAATTAATCGAAATTAATCGCATTTTAATTGCATAAATATTTGACCTGAGAACAGTGAGAAGTAATTTTTTTCACATGGATTTTTAGTATACTATTGAATAATGACTGCATACATAAGCTTAAGCAACAAAATAGTTTATTTTTGTTCAACCAAGTCTAGCAGACCAGTGCAATTTTTGCCATTAAGTGTAGCAATAGCATATTGCTACACTACACTAAAAGCAATAGCGATAGCGAATTCCTTGTTGCATAGCTTGCGCACAACCATGCTCTTATCGACGCGTCCATCCATTCGCTTTTTATAACAAAATTTCCCAGCCACCGGCCAACCAAAGCGATCTCGTCAGCTTCTTCGTCATGAACGCTAGTTGGTGCTCCAGTATAATCGGTCCGCCGAAACTCATCCAGTGAGAAACGTTCCGCGGTGCAAAACTAAGTGTGATTAAAATAATTTGTGTAATTAATTAACGCGTTAAAGTCTGTAATTAATTAATCTTAATTAACGCGTTAAAGTCCCGGCCCTAGTAATGAAATGTTTAAACGTGTTTTAGTTTTCATTTTTATCATTTAATTTATTTATTTAATTTTGTCAGAAAATGCCTTTCATAGTTGCGTTGCGTAGTGTGAGCATAGACAGTATAAGAGGTGGACAGAGCATCTCATTGGAACTCAGTTGAGGCAGTTGAGCCCATTTTTAGCGATTTTTGAGAACTTCCGTTCCTGACGCGCAGACTCAAACCGACTCAAACTAAGCTTGATGACGTGAGCAACCTGTCTGACAGACGCTAATCTTCTAGTAGCTGTGCGTGAAAATGGCCAACGTTAATCTGGCAGAGACGGGGAACTTGAGCAAAGAGTTCTTTATCGTGAGTGAGCAGGAGTAAGTATTCCGTTGCTTTTATGGACTCATTATCTATGGGCTTCTCCCTTGACGGGACGTCCCCCCGATCGCCTGCGAGCTTCTCCTCCTGTCTGTACGGTCATTTCTGTACCGCGCGACAGAGAGTCGAGTGGTTATGACGCAATCGTTAGCCTATTTTTACTAAATTTGTTTCTACGGGGCCATAATGTAACATAGAAGGTAATGGAGCACTTTAGATATTGTCGTGTTTCTTTAGAAATAAATAATGGACAAATGGAGTCTTTAAACGCCTCAGATGTAAAGTTATTCGCTATCAAAGTGACGGCAAAATGAATGGGAGTCAATGGAAATGCTAACGCAAGTGAAGTTCTGCTACAACATGGCGGCACCCGGCCGGCTTCAACTTCCGGTCGATGGATTACCCCCTTGAGTGTGAGTGGGAAGTGAACGGAATAAGGTTCCCCGGGTTGGCCATGTTAGCGCGGATGTACCTGTGCATCCCGGCAACGTCAGTCCCCTCAGAGCGGGTGTTTTCGGCGGCTGGACTGAAGCCTTGTTTACACTCAACGCGTTTGCACGAGCGCGAAGATGCTCGCGGCAAAAATGACGTCATTGCAGTATTCGGTGTTTTACAGGCGAGCGCGTCGAGTATGAACGCCTCGTCCGTTTGGGGAGGTGCGAGCGCAGTCTGCGGAGACTCGCGCTACAGAGCCAGGCGAAAGTATAAACGGTCACCAGGTTGCGGTCGCGTCTGACCCCAGATCATATCATCAACATGCTGATCTTTCTCAACAAAAATCAGTAGACTGTATGTGAGTTGCTAGATATTTATTATGAGGCTTTGTTAAGTAGCCTAATTTGTTAAGTAGCCTAGCCTAATTGATTGGCAGGGGCCACTGGTGATCCTGGATTTTTGTTGTTCAAAATTCATTACTCGTCGTCCAAACATTACACTCTTACTTGATCTGGACAAACTCAGCATAATAAGAAAGGTTTAAGACTCCAGCTTCGATATTTGACCACTGTTTATTATTAAACTGGTTTGCAGTGACATTAATTTCTTAATTTATGCCAGGAGTGCAAAATAATTAATCTGTAACGTTCGTTATTTTGAATATAAATCATCACTCATAAAACATTCCTTCTCATCTTTTCCGTTTTATTTGTGTTCAAATACATACAATATAAAAATTCCGCCAGGGCTATTTAGACCAATGGTCCACATATTTGGAGAAATTGTGATTAATTATCATATTCTGGTAAAATATTTCGGCATAAAGAATAACATTTCTATTCATTTTCCAATGAATTATGCGATCTGATGTGCTCAAACATCATAGGCATACATCAGATACAGGTGACGTCGAGAAAGATGGCGGCACGCAGCTCAGCTATTGAATGGAGCTCTGGCTTTGTTGGTATTTCACCACATTAATTTATCATACTAATTACACTTTTGAAAACAACCTAAGCAAGTATGGGGGGGACCCACGATTACACAGATGAAAAGAGTGGAGGAACAATAGGAACTGATCAGCTTAACACTGAGAAACGTAACTAAACAGGAAAACTTGACGGCATTGAATGAGAAACTGTCAGCTGATATTCAGTCGCTTAAGTTGCTACTGATGAAGAAAGATAAAAAAATTGCTATGGTGGAGAAACGAATCGACGATCTTGAACGGCACACGAGAATGAACGACCTTATTATAACTGGCTTGGAAACGAAACACCGTACCCATGCGAGGGTGGTGGATCCAGTGGAAGGAGCCCTCGATGCTTGTGCACCGGAGACAGAGACCCAATCTCAGCAGGTTGTTTCATTCTTGGTGAGCAAAGATATTGAAGTTCAGAGTGAAAACTTTTCTGCCTGTCACTTGCTACCTAGGAAGCGTCACTCTACGATTCCTGGGCCTCCTGCCATCATTGTGCACTTTGTGAACCATAAACACAAAGTCGCGCTGTTGGGACAAGGGGGGAAATTGAAGGACATGAAAGTCTACCTCAACGAATATCTCACAAAGAAGAACGCCGATATTGCTAAGGACGCCAGATTGCTACGTAAGAATGGAAAGATTCAGTCGACATGGACCCGGAACTGTAAAGTGTGGATCAAGACGATTGGATTATTTACGACCAGAGGATGTGAAGGTTTTGGCGATACGGGAATCAAATCAGCTGGACGAATATAAATGAATCACCTCAGTCTCAAGAACTCCTGTTTCCACTGCTGCCGATGGATTGTTCGGGCTCTTCGAGTGAAAGGATTAATCCTGACGTGTTGGTGTAACGGGAGTCCTTTTGGTGTGATGTCGTTCTTACAAGGTACTATCTTATCATTTCCTTACTATGTCAACAGACTCTAGTTTCATAACAAGTGACTGGAATCACGAAGCACCTGTAGGCTAATAGATTCAAGGACTCGGAACCCATTTGAGCTGAACATGGACAACAACTCTCGAATTTATGAAACTTTTTTAATCCTGACTCCAATAATAATTATTTGAACTCTGTTAACTTGTCGTGTGAATATTATACTGAACAGCTGACCAAACTTTGTTTTCCACGATTCATGTGAATGCACGTAGCTTCAGAGAAAACTTCGATCACTTTAAAACCTTCTTTGTCACACTCCTTCTCAGCTTTAGCATTTACGGAAACATGGCTCCATAATGATACATCACACCTCTATAATCTATCACACTATAATGCTATTCACTCTTGTAGAGAAATGAAAAGAGGAGGAGGAGTCTCTCTGTACGTGTCTGATTCATTTAATTATATTCTCAGAAAGGATTTAAGTAATGACTTCAACTTAACAAAAGTAGAATCTTTATTTATTGAAATTCCTTCATGTTTTTTATTTAAAGGGAAAAGCATTGTGATTGGATGTATTTATAGACCACCGGCTACAGATATAAAATACTTTCATTGATGCACTTGATTCAACTTTAGATATTATTTCAAAGGAACATAAGCTCTGTCTGTTACACGGTGACTTCAATTTGAATATCTTACATGCTGATCTCACTGCTACACAAGATTTTCTTAACACCCTGTACTCTGTAAATTTCTACCCTTTAATTACAAAACCTACTAGGGTCACTACACACTCAGCCTCTCTTATAGATAATATTTTGTTCAACTCATGTGACTATAAAGTGTCAGCAGGGCTGTTATGGTGTGACATGTCTGACCATTTTCCAGTCTTTCAAATGATACACTCTGTTTTTGATGCTTGTACTACTAATAAAGTGCATGTAAAATATCGAAATTTCACCCTTAAAAATATTGGAATATTCAAATCAGCCATCAGCTCTATCATATGGGATGAGGTCATGTTGTTGCAGGATGCTATTAAAGCCTATGATTTATTTTTGACTCTCTTTAATTCTGCTCTGGAATCCAGTTTTCCTCTGATAGCTGTGAAATCCAAAGTAGTTAGAGAGAAACCCTGGTTTACCGGTGAATTGAGGAAACTATCTAGAAAGAAAAATCGGTTGTATCGCAAGTCTGTCACCAAGCCCACTCCTCATAACCTAGAAACATACAAAAAATATAGGAACCAATTCACAAGATTAATTAAGGCGACTAAAAAAAAAGTTTAATCGTGTCTCTAATGACATTAAATCAACCTGGAACATTATAAATCAGGTACTGAGTCGTAATAGGAAGGCTGCATCCGCACCAACAGAGATGAGGGACTATGATAGGTGTCTATCAGACCCCATTGATATAGCTGATGGCTTTAATAATTTTTTTTTACCAAAATTGGTTCTGATTTAGCTCACAATATCCAGAAGACTGATAACGATCCATGTAGCCAAATAAATGGGCGGTACGCTCCCCTCCCTAATCTTGATCTCCCAACTATGCAGGAGGTCCGAGATATTATTTTTTCTTTAAAAAATTCAGCCCCTGGCCACGATGGTATTAAGAGTATCCTCCTCAAGGAGACCATTGATCATATTATTCAACCTCTTACTTATGTTATTTCTTTATCATTTCAATCCGGAATTATTCCCCAAGCTCTTAAAATTCCAAAAGTTATTCCCATTTTTAAATCAGGTGATGTAACGCAGGAGTTACCTGCATCACCTCCTTCAAACCCACGTAGAGAGCCGTCTCCTGAGTATTAACACTACATCTCCCATCATGCAGTTCATCTGGACATCACACACACCTGTTTCCACTCATTGCTCTCACACCTGTATCCCATTTGCTTGTGTATTTAACCAGCTCTCAACCCTCATTCAGTGCGAAGTATTGTTTAGCCCTGGCTTACCTACTGAGCGTTCATCCTTGTGTTTTCTCCCACTGGTTCAGATCTCGGACTGTTTGCTGTTATCTACGATCATTCTCTGGCTACCTAGACCCTGGACTGTTTCCTGGCTTTCGATTATTCTCTGGCTTCTTTGACCCTGGCCTGTTTACCGTGCTTCGACGAATCTCTGCCTGGCCTGGACTTCAACGCCTGTGTCTCTGAGTACTCTTTGCCTAGCCCTTCTACTATTGTCTACTTATATCAAATAAAAGCTGCAAATGGATCTTACCGACTCTGAGCAATCCTTACAGAATACTTCGCCAAACCCAGGTCCAGCAGCGGTCTCACAGTTGACCACCGAAGTAACTGCACAGGCTGCTGCACTAGTACAGCACAAACATCAGTTGGATCACCTTACAACGCTCACTGATGAGCTCGTGAACGCCATCCGAGGACTGCAAGTATCAGCGGCCAACGCCACCACCGATCAGCCCTCAGGGGCTTCCCCATCGACTGCGAGTGCTACTGTCAATCCTCGTCTCACTCTTCCAGAGAAGTTCGACGGTGCGTCAGCGAGATGCAAGGGTTTCCTACTCCAATGCCGCCTCTACTTTGACCAACAGCCCACATTACATCCCACAGATGCCGGGAAAATAGCCTTCGTGTGTTCACTTCTCACCGGGAAGGCGCTGGAATGGGTGACCGCCATCTGGAGGCCGGAGGGATCCCCCTTTACCACGTTCGCGTCATTCACCCATGAATTCCGCTGCGTTTTTGAACACCCCGCAGAACAGGGTGATGCTGGAGAACGCCTTCTCAGTCACACACAGGGGAGAAGAACCACCGCTGATTATGCCCTCACGTTTCGTACCCTTGCTGCACAGACCAATTGGGTTGAGGACACTCTAAAGACTTTGTTCAGAAAGGGCCTTACCAACGAACTACAATCTGAGTTGGCGTGCCGTGACGAGGGGAGGTCGTTAAACGAATATATCAACCTGGCTATCGAGATCGACAACCTGATTCGCTCTCGTCGTACTCCTCGAGCCTCCTATCGTGCACGTTCTGACGACATGCTTGGATCAGAGCCCATGCAGCTGGGTTTCACTAGTCTTACTCCCGAGGAACGTGAGCGACGCATGCAGCAGCACCTTTGCCTCTACTGCGGTCAGTCTGGTCATCGAAGACTCACCTGCCCAGTTCGCCCACCTTCCCAGGTTCAACCGGTGAGTGCAACGGGTGTTTCAGACAACCAGTGGCCCGGTTTCATTCTACCTGTTCGTCTCTCTCTCCATGGCAGGAAGATTGACACTACAGCATTGCTAGATTCAGGAGCTGCAGGAAATTTCATGTCTCACAAGTTCATAGTTCAGCACAAACTTCAAACTAATCCCTGTGATTTTCCATTAACAGTGGAGGCGCTAGACGGTCGGCCCTTAGGAGAGGGGAGGATCCTCAGACTCACCGAAGAGGTAACCTTACACATTGGAACACTTCACTCTGAGTCTATCAGGTTTTATGTTATCCGGGGCTCCAAGCACCACATAGTCCTGGGCCTTACATGGCTACGTACACACAATCCCCAAATCTCCTGGCGCGAGAACCAGATCGTCCAATGGGACCTCTCTTGTCACAGAACATGCCTGTCCAAGGTCAAGCGTACTCCAAACCACTCCCTCCAGGCTTCCACGCCCGGGTTCAGTGATCCAAACCTGCCCGCCGAATACTCCGATCTGGCTGACGTCTTAAGCAAACACCGGGCTGCACAACTTCCTGAGCACCGTTCAAGTGATTGTGCCATCGAGCTGTTACCTGGCGCCACACCACCTAAGGGCAGAGTCTTTCCCCTGTCACAGCCTGAGTCCGAAGCCATGAGGAAGTACATCGAGGAGGAATTAGCCAAGGGGTTCATTCAGCCTTCGACCTCGCCCGCCGCAGCCGGATTCTTCTTCGTTAAGAAGAAGGATGGCACTCTGCGTATCGACTACCGTGGGTTGAATGAAGTTACAGTCAAGTTCAGGTATCCACTGCCGTTGGTACCAGCCGCTCTCGAACAGCTTCGCCAGGCCAAGTATTATACCAAGTTGGATCTCCGTAATGCATACAACCTGGTTCGAATTCACAAAGGAGACGAGTGGAAGACTGCCTTCTCCACCACTAATGGGCACTATGAGTACCTCGTCATGCCGTTCGGTCTGTCCAACAGTCCTTCGGTCTTCCAAGCGTTCATGAACGACGTCTTTCGTGATATGCTAGAGAAATGGGTGATCGTCTACATCGACGACATTTTGATCTACTCCTCGACCATGGAGGAGCACGTGAAGCACGTCAGATCAGTTCTCCAACGACTTCTCCACTACCAGCTCTTTGCCAAATTCGAGAAATGTGAATTCCACCGCACGAGTACGTCTTTCCTGGGTTACGTAATCAGTTCAGAGGGTGTGGAGATGGACGAAAAGAAGGTTCAGGCAGTCCTGAGTTGGCCAGTTCCCCAGACCATCAAGCAGTTACAACGGTTCCTGGGATTTGCAAACTTCTATCGTCGGTTTATCAGGAATTACAGTACAGTTGCCGCTCCTCTGACTGCCATGACAAAACGCTACAACCATCGTCTGAGCTGGTCACCCGAGTCCTCCAAAGCCTTTGATGATCTCCGAGCTCGCTTCACTTCTGCTCCCATTCTGCGGCACCCCGACCCCATGCGCCAGTTCATCGTCGAAGTGGATGCTTCCAACACTGGAGTAGGAGCAGTTCTCTCCCAGCGTCAGGGCATGCCTGAGAAAATGTATCCTTGTGCCTTTTTCTCCCGTAAGCTCACTCCCGCGGAGCGCAACTACGATGTGGGCAACCGTGAGATATTGGCCATGAAATTGGCTCTAGAGGAGTGGCGGCACTGGTTGGAAGGAGCGCAGGAACCATTCATCATCCTCACTGACCATAGAAACCTCGAATTCCTCCGTTCGGCCAAACGCTTGAATCCTCGTCAGGCTCGGTGGGCGCTGTTCTTTACCAGGTTCCAGTTCACCATCACATACCGACCAGGTTCCAAGAATACTAAGGCCGACGCCCTCTCTCGTCAAACTGAGGAGACAACCCAAACAACGGGTACCGAGAATATCCTTCCTGAGAGTTTGCTCATCGCCCCAGTACAATGGGACATCACCACGGAGATCGAACTGTTCAATCAGCAGGAACCTCCACCTATGAATTGCCCTCCTGATCGCCTATATGTGCCTGTTTCCCTACGTACTCGCCTCATAGATCAGGTTCACACGACGCCCAGTTCCGGTCATCCTGGTATCACCGCCACCGTTCACTTGCTCCGCAACCGGTTCTGGTGGTCCTCTTTACTCACAGACACCACCAACCACATCCAAAACTGTACCAGCTGTAACACTTCCAAGACACCTCGTCAACTCCCCGCAGGACTTCTCACTCCATTGCCCATTCCCCAACGACCTTGGTCGCACATCGCTATAGATTTCATCACCGACCTCCCAGAATCCCAGGGTAATACCACCATACTGACCATAGTCGATCGCTTCTCCAAGGCATGCAGACTGGTGGCACTACCCAAACTGCCCACAGCACTCGCCACTGCCGAAATCCTGTGTAATCAGGTGTTTCGCTTCTACGGTCTGCCGGACGACATCGTGTCAGACCGAGGGCCACAGTTCACCTCTAGAGTTTGGGGAGCTTTTTTCAAACACCTCAATGTAAACATCAGCTTGTCCTCCGGATATCATCCCCAATCCAACGGGCAGACAGAACGTCTGAACCAGGACATCATTCGGTTCTTGCGCACATACTGCCAGCGACAACAAGCAGAGTGGAGCCGATACCTGTTCTGGGCAGAGTATGCGCAGAACTCCCTGGTTAAGCCCGCCACTGGTTTAACTCCGTTTCGGTGCATTCTTGGCTTCCAACCCCCGCTGTTCCCTTGGTCCGGGGAACCCACAGAGCTCCCTTCCGTTACCGAATGGCTTCAAAGGAGTGAGGAGGTCTGGGATCAAGCGCATACCCATCTGGTACATGCGGTTAGGCGTCAGGAGCGCCACGCCAACCGGCATCGTAGACCAGCCCCCCATTACCGCCCAGGTCAATGGGTCTGGCTGTCCACAAAGGATCTCAAACTACGGCTTCCCTGCCGCAAGCTCAGCCCCAGATATGTCGGTCCATTCCAGATCCTAAAACAAGTTACTCCAGTGTCGTTTCGTCTAAAACTTCCCACTAACTATCGTATAGCTCCCACATTCCATGTTTCCCTGCTGAAACCTGCTGTCCGTCCCGAGAGAGGGACAAGAGAGGAACTCACAACACAAACCACTCCTCCAATCCTAGTAGACGGCGAGGAAGCGTTTCGGGTAAGAGTCGCGGCCGCAGAACTGGGTCCGTCAGGGTGCGGATCCACTTGTCCGTGCGATACTTCTGTCGCGCCGCGCTCCGCTTTATTCCTATGAGTGACGTCACGCGACTTTAACGCGCCCGCCAAGCATCCCGGGAAGGCGGCGCTTTATTTGGAAAAATGCTGCGCGTCAAAAAGCTGGCCGATGCCCATCTTTAGGTAGGTAGTTTTATTTCATACCCGCAGGTAAAATTGTATTACAGATAAAAAAAGTATTCGGTCATCCACATAAAAAACATTAGAATATACAAGTATTTCACGTACAAATTTATAAATAGACAAATAGACTTCATGACAGACTGCGCCACAACACGTACATATCCTCTATCCATATTAACTGTCAAGTGCTAAAACTTCTCTCTTATTATTTAGAAATTCAAATTGCAGCTGGAACAAAAGTATTCTTATATCGTCTTGTTTTCCATATCAAACCGGCGACCAGACGGAAGTAACTTAAATCATTCCTTAAGGGATGCGACCGATCATTTAAGACAGCACTTGCTTTCCGATACAGCTGATTTGTGTATATATTTCCTAGGTTCCTTTGATTTACTCCTATTATCCTACTCGCCCATCTTACAATTTGGTTTAAGGAGTTTATAATAATCGTAGTGACGTGATCAACGGTGCGCGTTCTAAAATCAATTATCATGTCTTTTGTTTTGATAGTGTTTAACTTTAGATAGGAATCATCGCACCAGGTCACAAAATCCTCCACAACTGGACCATGGCCAGACTCGTCCCCTTGTAACAGACTAACTATCACTGTATCATCAGCAAACTTGATTAGTATCCTATTTTCATATACACTTTGACACATATTAGTATACAAGATGTATAATAAGGGCGAAAGAACACAGCCTTGTGGTGATCCTGTGGATAAAAATAATACATCAGAAAAGCTACCATTCACTTTTACCCTCTGCATTCTATTTGTTAAAAAATCCAGTAGCCATCCCACTAAATTGTGGTTCAACTTATAATACTCTAACAATCTTCTGGCTAGGATGTGGGGTTGTATAGTGTTAAAAGCGGAAGAGAAGTCTATGAACAACTGTCTTGCGTGGGTATTTTTCCCCTCTAGATGCTTAGTCAGTTAATTTAACAACATAAGTGAAGCATCCTCAACACTTCTGTTCGCTCTATATGCAAATTGCATAGGATCGAGGGCGTGTCCAGTCTTACTTAATAACTCAGACTTCACCAGTTTCTCAAATGATTTCATTACCAATGAGGTGAGGGCAACTGGTCTCAGATCATTTAACACTTTAGGCTTATTGCATTTAGGAACTGGAGTATTAAAATACTTTAGGTACCTTTTGTTCACGTACTGACCAATTAAAAATATCATAAAATATAGAAGTTAGTTGTCTTGCACAGTGCTTTAATATTCTCCCACATATATAATCTGGACCAGGACTCTTATTCACCCTGGTGGAGAGAAACATTTTCTCCACTGCTGCCTGTTCTAAGACTATGTGGGAATCATCCTTACACAGGCATCGTAATTCTTCTACTTCATCTTTAAAATCAAAACTTTCAAATCGTGCATAAAACATATTAAGAGCATTTGAAAGGTAATAATTTGATCTAAAACCACCAATACACACAGTGCTCTTATTTACATTATCCTGTATTCCCACAATTTTCTTCATACCAGACCAAGCTGAGCCTAAGTTGTTTTCTGCCAAGTTTTTTTCTAACTTAACTTTATATGCTTGTTTGGCTTTGAAGATCTCCGATCTAACTTCCTTCCTCGCTGTTACCCTTTCTAGGTTATCCCCCTGCTTGTAGCCTAGCTTCTTATTCAGCAAAGTTGTTTTAACTGATTTTGACATCCATGGTTTAGTATTTGGGAAAACCTTAAATTTACGTGTAGGCACAATCATATCCTCACAAAAAGTTATGTATGAGCTTACAACATCTGTCAATTCATCAATATGTTCACAAGAGTCTTTGAAGACCTCCCAGTCCGTACAGCCAAAGCACCCTTGCAAACGGGCGCTTGAGTCTTCTGACCACATTTTGACTTCTCTTATCTGAGGTTTTTCTCTCTTAAATAAGGGTCTATAAATAGGAAGGAGCTGCACACAATTATGATCGGCAGATCCCAGTGCTGACAGTAATACAGACTTATATGCCCCCTTTATGTTCCCATAACAGAGATCAAGTGTCTTATATTATCTTGTTGGGCATGTAATGTATTGGTAAAAATTTGGCAGAGTCTTTTTAAGTGACCACACCCGTCGCTATGGGCGGGCCATAGGGGGCCGGGCCCGCCCGCAAAAATGCTTGTGCCCCCCCACCCCAGGCACATTTTTTTTCTTAAAAAAATTACTTTAATTTTATATTATAATAGTTGCATTCTTTATCATTAAAACATTAAAAATATATAAAGAAACAATGGTGTGATTGTGTTTGATTGATGGGAATCTACACTGCAACAGCCTATCACGGCCTCACTAAAAAGAAAGTTAGGATACGTACGTGACGTATCACGTCAGTGTAGCCGCTCAACAGTTACCGCGCATTTTAAAGCTATAGTCAGATGAGTTTTCGCCGGCTTACTACTCGCTCCAGTTCGTCTGGAGAGAGGACAGCGCTGCCTCCACTCAAAGTACCGGTAGGTTCAAAGTCTCTGTGCGTGTGTGTGCGTGCGACCGTGCGTGTGTTAGGGATGGGCAAATAATTAAAAAAAGAGTTAGTAAATGCACTTAAACTTCCAAAAACCTGTAGAGTAGTGGTCTGGGTTCAAACAGTCCGACACACAAAGTAAAGCAACGTGACTGGAAAGAAAGTGAGGCTTCGTTTTTCGTTGATCACGTGTTTCTCTGAAAACAATACGCGCTCCGGCACAGAGCTTCATGAGAAATTGCGCTGCGTACTCGATACGCGCTTTGAAGCTTCAGCCGCGTTTCCATTACCCTTCAAATTGCGCAAATTGAAATTGCGAATTGAAATTACGCTCAATGGAAACACGTCAATTTCGCAAAAACTCCCATTTATCGCAAAAAAGTTTTTACGCTCGCATGGTTTTTCAGGCAATTCGAAAAAGGAATATTTCGCAAAACTGCAATGGAAACAGTTTTTGCGCATTTACAGTCACCTGACTTAGAATACGCGGTGTGTTTGGGGTCCGTGGTATACGCAAATAATAATAGGCTAATAATTATCATCCTTATTATAACATTTATTAGGCTACATATTTAGAATATGCTTTTATCCAAAAAAAAAAGGAACAAAGCAATTAGTCAAATGTCATTCATAATGGTTAGACAATAATAATACAGGGCTAAGATTATCACAAATAAACACAAGATTTTGACGCATATCCAAGTGTATGTGCAGAGTGTGGAGCGCGCTGCAGGCAGGGAGACGCGGGCGCGAACACTTGCGTTTTCCTATCAACAGTGGAAACAACTTAAAATACTCTATAATTTCTGGCCATACAGAAAATAATAATACATTATTCGCGCAACTATGCTTTTATTTGTGTAAACTCACAATAACAAGAAAACGTTGTGCTTTTGTAAAATAAAATAAAACAATCATGCGCGCTTTCATGATCTCCGTGAACTGTAGCGCGAGAACTGAAACAAAGTATAGCCTATGTAGGCTAAAGCTTGAAATTTCCACTTTAAAACGAACAAATTCGAATCGAAAGCTAATACCTTCTGATTATGTAATCCGTATGAAAGGTGCATTTCTCTCTAAAGGTGCATTCGCGCGGCGCGCCTCAGCGGAGATGGAGATATGTTTTTAGCCGACACTAATTTAGAAAACAATAGTTTATTAATAAAATTTAAATGCCTCGTTATTCTTTCAGACACATTTATTGTCATTAGCCTATAACTCACCTAAAGACACCTTTCTGTAGGCTGTGGTTCCAGAGACATAGGCCTAAATATGGCTCTTCTCATTCAGCACTGCGGGAAAAATATAATTTTCAGGTTCTAATTTGGCCTTAGAAAACCATTAAAATCTACTTCTTATTTTTTTTGTATTAAGTTGTGAATATTTTAAATGTTTAATAAAGGGGCAAAAAGTCATAAACAAACATCTTAAATTTAGTCTTTTTTTTTTGCGCAGCATTTGTGTACAGTTCAAATTTAAAAAAAAAATGGTGTTCAACTTTGCATTTAAAAAAAACAACCACCGTTCATTTTACGTTTTGCAATACGGGTTAAAGGTTCTCTAAGCGATCCTGGGTGACGTCACTTCTTGTTGACGTTCGAACTATTGTCAAACAAAACGGAGGCTAGCTAGACCCTCCCTCCTCCTCATCCGCACACTAACCCCCCAAACCCCGCCCCCAAACCCTTCTTGTCGGTCATTGGCTGGAACAGTTTGTTATGTTTCGGGGAGCGGGTCGCCGGAGTTTGTTTTTGTTGCTGTTTGTGGAGCCTGGGGTGTCTACAGAGATCGCGTTTCTTTACAGTGTGTTCAGTGGACAGGCAGCCAGCGGTTAGTGAGGAGATGTGACAAAAAATGTTTTGGCCTAAAAAACGCGTGACATCGCTTAGAGCACCTTTAAATAAGGAAAAACGAATGGACACATGCAAATGTACACTGACCGTTTGTACTTTGGACAGAGTTCTTTATTAAATTCATAAAAGAAACAATAGGCTACAGGAATACTGGATTCTAAACCTCAAAGAAATGCCACAATCAGACCTCGGAGCAGAAATGAGGGAGAAACACCCAGAAACTCCTTATGCCGTTCGCAGTATACGGGTCTTTCCCTGCCATTAATGCTTGGATAACACACCACGTCTCCTTCTATTAATAATAATGTCTATTGTGGTGGTGGCTGTGATTTAGGGATATAGGCTATAAACCTACCCGTTGATGTTTAAATGACTTATCGCGAGAGGGAAAAAAGGACGTTGTAGTCGCATAACATCAGTAAATGGAAACGCCGTCATTTCGCAATAGTTTTTTATCGACATTAAGAAAAAAATCGCAAAAGTTTTGCGCAAATCTGTAATGGAAACGCGATGTAACATCAGTGTGTGTGTGTGTGTCTCATTGGCAATGCATATCCCTCTGTTGACTGCTTCAAAATGCAATGTTTTAGAGAAGTTTCTGGACTGGTGTTACATCTAATATGTTGTATAGTCAAGTATGTTATGGTTATTCATAACATTGCTTCTATGTAATGTGGTGTAGGCTATAGGCTACGTCTGGTCATAAAGCTGTTGGTTATGTTTAACGTGACGATTACGTGCTGCGCGAATAGAGTATACGATTATTATACATATACGTAGGCTAATAATAATTGTGCCCCCCCATGCATTTCACATGCCCCCCTTAAGACTGAGGTCTGGCGACGGGTCTGTAAGTGACCATGATTAAAATCTCCCAGAATAAGATTCGGCGCCTCTAGTGAAATATTTTGAAGTTCGTGAACAACATCAGATACAATGTTCGATGCAATGACGTTGTTTGCTTTTGGGTGAATGTACACAGTTATAAACATTTGTGGAAATTCCCGTGGCAGGTAAAATGGACGAAGGGATTCCGATAATAACTCTATATCGGGTGTATGTTCTCCCGAATAGTCACCGCAGTACAGTAACGCTTGTTGACATAAAGGCACACACTCCCACCACAGGATTTTCCTGTGATTTCTGCACTCCTATCCGTGCGTAATGGAGTGCCAAAACCATCAATACACAAGTCATTATCCAAATCCTGCTCAGTTAGCCAGGATTCTGTGAATGCCATAACACAGCTGTTTCTATAATCCTGAAGAAAACGAACATTTCCCTGCAACTCGTCAAGTTTGTTTCGTAATGACTGTACGTTACCCAGAATCATTGACGGCAGGGAAATACGGGTAAGCTGTTTGGGCCGTAGTCGTTGACGAACGCCTCCCTTTTTTCCTCGCTTCCTTTTCTTGACTTTCGTTGTCTCCCGATGCAAATGAATCTTTATGCAAATGAATTCCGCTGAACGCACAGCGTCTATCCAATAGAAGTAGAGCACATGGAGACGGGGGGAAGTCTCTCGAGGGTCCTCTGTTCTAGACTGGCCGCTGGCTCAAAACCACGCCCATAGCGGTAAACTTGAGAAACGCCCGCAAAAGTGGATCTCTACCGTCAGTGAGCGAGCAGCGCGCGACAGTCTCCTGAAAGTGTGTTAAAGCAGCACATGCACTGATGACACTTGATGTCTTACAGTAGAGTGTGTCCGAGTTCAGTCCACTACTGTCTGCTACAGCGAGACCAGCTCAAACAGCGTCCGACACACACAATCCACAGCGCGACACACACACAGCCTATCAGCAGAGCGCGCAGGAGACGAGCACGCGCCTGACCGATGCCCAGCGGCGCGCGTACACAAGTCACATGACATCTACTATAAAAGTGTTGGGTAAAACGGTTTATAAATATGCATTACATTTCCATTTGATACATGCGTTACATTTGATGCGATTCCAATCTTTGATGTTTCATAAACCAGTCTTTTGGTTTTGAGCAAATCTTCATTATCCATTGTTCAAAGCCTTTAAGTCGAGATAAAAACCAAGATAATCCAATTTAAGACTATTTTTCTTTCTTTTGAACTGCCAATTTTCGAGATTTTATCCAATCTGACATTTGAACATCTCTGGAATCAGATTACATGATCCGGATTACATGTAACAGTTACTTCTTCATTATGCTATTTAGGCCTTGGTCTGGCACTTTAAGCTTGTGTATTTACTGTAACAAATATAACTAAACAAGACGAAGTCTGCAAACTTATTGCTTATCTGAATCATATTAAGCTTTAAACTCACCAAATTTGCTCACAAACTAAAGGAGTTCAACTTCGGTAACAGAGGCACGACACTGTGTTGTAAATGTTTAACTTTGAAAATAAAAAGCCTCTTATGTCTTTAAGTATTGGAGATAAACAACTACAGCAGCATTTCCATATTGGGTCAGATTACAGACATCGAGAAATGACCTGCAGGAAATAACCTGTTTTAAAAAAAAACTTTATCAAGTCAATTCATCATAAATAAAGACCCGGACTTTAAAGGCACAATATGTAAGATTTTGGATTAAAATTTCCAAAAACCACAAGAACAGTCTTATATATTTTGTTGACTTGTGTACTTACATTATCCCAGTGTCAGGGTGTGGTGCAGAAGAAGTTAAGGAGTCCAAAGTTCTAATGCAAAACTTTTACTACAACAATATAACTCAAACTGGGACAGACAGGCAGAAGGGGTGTGTGTGTTTGTGTGTGTGCTTTTACTTTACCATAAAAGCCACAGAAACGTGTGGTTTTTGCATCAAAACGCGCGTCTTCGACGTGTGATCTGCTATTTAAAACGCACGTTTTTGACGGGCATTTATCGTAACAAAAATGGGCGTCGAAAACGTGTGTTTTGAGTAGGACATCAAGTTGTATTTGTTAACAATTTGCACTGCGAACTAACAGGGTACTTAAAAGGTACACTTCTCAGATTATTAAAGAAGTAAAACAAAGCTGTAAAGGTAACGTTTAAAAAAGTTATTTTAAGAAGTTTAAGTTTATGAAAATTGTAATATATAAAAACCATATTGTTGTATTTTATAAATATTTACAAAACATTTTCAACTCTAAAACTTAAAGAAAATCAATGCTAAATATCTGGACAAGTTCTGGGCCAGATTTGTTGATGACTCAATAATACCCCTTTTCCACCAGCACCAGGAACAAGAACCAGGTGCTAGTTCAGAGCTAGTGCTATTGCCGGCTCGGAGTTGGTTCGACTGACGAGCTTTCTAAGAACCGGTTTGCCTTTCCACAGGCCAGAGAGCCACCACAGAGCCAGGTCTTACGTCACTGTATCTCATGTTGCCCAGCAACGCTAGCGCGGCAGCGCCAAACACAAACACACCAGGCTTATTCGAGATGCATCGGCTTCTCGCAAACCGATTGGCGTATGACATCAAAGCACTGCAAAAGCGATCGAAAAGCACAAGGAGTCGTATGCTGTCCACACACTCCCGCAGCTCCGATCGGTCCGCGCCGCTCCTAAGCATCTCCAACAAGCCTTTTATCAACAATGGCGGTCATTGCGTTACTATTGATGCTCATGGCTTTGCGAACCTAACGTACATCGGCATCCAAACACGGCGAATACAACGCGTTCGTGCAGCTTACCGTAACTTGCATAAACAGAGATTACAATCGAGCTGCTATTAGCTCGATTAGCTGCTATTTAAAAAATGGCGGTCACAACTTTCTGTTCGTCTTGTTGGTCACGGTAACCCCGCCCCCAGTCGCTGACGTAAGCGGCTCTTACTTCTAGACCAGCAATGATTTGGTGCTACTTAAGAACCACTTTTACTGGTTCGGAGCTGGTGCTTTGGTGGGCGAAAAACAAAGAACCGATTTAAAACTAGGCTCTGGCTCCGAACCAGCACCAGCTCTGCCTTGGTGGAAAAGGGGTATCAACAAAGTCCTTTTAGGCAAGTCATGCCACTCGGCCGCCTTCTTGGCAACGCCTCCGGGCAGCTATTTCAGACTAACAAGACCAGGCTCCTATCTAAATGAATGGGCAGAGACCCAGAACTGCACTTTCACTGGTCACCGGGACATAAAAACTGAATGTATAGAAACAGCAGTAAAATATGATAAAAATCGCTGAAAAAGTTTGATGACTTTGCCCCCAAAATAAGGTTTAAAACGCCTTTTTCCCCACAGGTTATACTTTTACTACGCATGCGCAAGGGTTCTCTCCCTCGGTCGTGCGCGCGCTACACAGTTTGAAGCACAGTATGTGCGCGCTCTCGCTCGCTCTAGACTCATTGCGGGTCTAGAGTCATCCGCAACTAATTTGCGGGCATCAGGGAGCTGCTTTCAGTCTGCGGGAGACTTCTGATGTCTGATATTACACAACTCACACACATACACTGCATATCAAATCTGCCGCCTTTTCAAACAGTAACGTATGTCGCAAACCTCAATTTATGAAGTACACATCCTATTCAGAAATAGTTAGGCAGTAATGTTAATATTTGATTTCAATTCAATCTCTAAAACACATAAAAATGTATGGAAAGAGTCAAAGCGCATGTTATAGTTTGCCTCCACATCACAAATGAAGACAAAGACAGAGAAATGTTGTTTCTGTTGCTTGTTAGGAGTCCTCTGTCAACTAATGCAAACAAGACAAAAAATATTGAAGCAAATGTTTGAAGAGTCACAAAATAAAACAACTAAATTGTGTTCAAAACATTCCTTATGTACAGTTCATAACTACTTTTGTGCGTGCGTGCGTGTAATATTTGAGAGCGAAAAACACTACTGTACTGTGTCCCAGTGAAGTTTTGCTGCATCTAATGAGGAAAATCTGCTACTGCGTCCAAACAAAATCTTACCGAAAGCTCGTTTTTTGAGATATCAACCTCAAATTTGGAACTTATTATTCAACTTATTATTCTTATTATGCAACTTAATATTCTTATTAACTTATTTAGATTTATGGCATTTTCTAGCACTTTTTGAGTTCAACGTGTTTCATAAAATATATGATTTATATACAATATTGCTCATAAATAATTCTCATAAACTTAAACCTCTATAGCTTTTTTTGGTTCACTTTTTAAATAATCTGCCAATTGTCATCTTTAAAATGAGACAAAACTTAAGTCTGCACTCCCATGCTTCAATTTTTTTATGACAGTGTCTTTGGAGAACCCCAAACAAAGTACCTTGTAGGTGGTGTGGCCTAAATAACCAGTGTTGGGCAAGTTACTTTTAAAAAGTAATTAGTTACAGTTACTAGTTACTACTTCCAAAAAGTAACTAAATAACACAAGTGATGTTATTTACATCATAAATAACATCACTTATTATGTTATTTAATAAGTGATGTTAAAACTTATTAACATCGCTCACAAGTGACAAAGTGAGACTAGCCTCCAATCAAATGCCATGTAGATATTATGTTTATATAGTGGATCAATGCAAATAACACAATAGATGTTTTGGAACTTTTGATATTTATTGCCCCTCAAGAGGCCACAACTGGGCAAAATTAAATTAAGCTTGTTAAGCTCGTCGCCATACCTGTCTCTCGTTGACTGACTGGCTTGCTTGTGTTGTTCATTGTGTGTCGTGTCCTGTCCGACTATGCGTTATGATGGGTCGTTCGCAATTCATGAGCGTTAGCCGTTAGTGATGATGGATCGACTCGTTCACGACTGAGCTTTTGATGGGTCGTTCGCGATTCGCGAATGAGGCGACTCTAAGAGCCGGCTCTTTTAGGTGAACGTCGGGAGCTGGCTCGCATATCTGAAGAGCCGACTCTATTTTTACAAATTTAGCCTATAGAAATTAAATAAATTTTTAATTGTATTTTTTTTTTTAAATATTATAGTCAAAGTCATTTAAAGAGCCGTTTGTGAGCCAAAAGAGCCGGCTCTTTTCAGTGAGCTGAGTCAAAAGTGCCGAATGCCCATCACTACTATGCGTGCTTTCGAACACCCGCCCAACTCTACCTCTGATTGGCTTACAATGTCATTTTACTCTACCTCAGCCAATCGTCAGCATGTATGCGCTTGCCTCGTGCTCTGCCCACTAACCAAGGAAGAACAGTAAAAAAAGTATTTGCCTCTCGCTCAGAGATCTAGTTGGTCTGATGAAAAAAAAAACCCAGCTTCATCAGTTATAGTAACGCACCGCATTTTTTGGCAGTGACGGGAACGGCGTTATTAAGATGAGAAGAGTAATCAATTAGATTACTCGTTACTGGAAAAAGTAATGCCGTTGCCGTTATTCCCATCACTGTAAATAACTGCAATTAGACTACTGTATATCAATTATTGCCACTACACACACACACACACACACACACATACATACATACACTCACCTAAAGGATTATTAGGAACACCTGTTCAATTTCTCATTAATGCCATTATCTAATCAACCAATCACATGGCAGTTGCTTCAATGCATTTAGGGGTGTGGTCCTGGTCAAGACAATCTCCTGAACTCCAATCTGAATGTCAGAATGGGAAAGAAAGGTGATTTAAGCAATTTTGAGCGTGGCATGGTTGTTGGTGCCAGACGGGCCGGTCTGAGTATTTCACAATCTGCTCAGTTACTGGGATTTTCACGCACAACCATTTCTAGGGTTTACAAAGAATGGTGTGAAAAGGGAAAAACATCCAGTATGCGGCAGTCCTGTGGGCGAAAATGCCTTGTTGATGCTAGAGGTCAGAAGAGAATGGGCCGACTGATTCAAGCTGATAGAAGAGCAACTTTGACTGAAATAACCACTCGTTACAACCGAGGTATGCAGCAAAGCATTTGTGAAGCCACAACACGCACAACCTTGAGGCGGATGGGCTACGACAGCAGAAGACCCCACCGGGTACCACTCATCTCCACTACACTCTCAAAAAGGATGTGTTAATTAATAACACATTTTTTGTGTTATTGCTATTCTAACACATTTTGTGTCATTTTAAGTTGATCATGTGTAAAAAGAAAAAGAAATAGAGAGAGAGAAACAACACAGTGTGTCCAACACAATATGTGTTAACTATCATCCAATCACATTGCTGCAACGTCATCCGCGCCTCAAGAAGCAAGTTCGCGCCTCTTTTTCCATCGATGGATGACTTGGATGCACACGTCAGGTATTTCGATTTATTTTTTATTAGAAATTGTCAAATATAAATTGTCAAATGTATTTTATTATTGTTGTTGTGTTTTTAGACGGTCAAATGTGCATTTAGTTAGCGGCCTCTACTGTGTACGGGTATTTTCCGTTGACGCGAGAGGCTTGAACAAGGCAGCAACGGCATCTGATAGTTAACGTTATTGTTCACAAATGATTTTTATTACTCCTCATAGACTTTGGTAGGTTTGTTCCTCACTTTCTAGAGAGAACTCCTTTTGAACGAGTTTTGTTTTTCTTTGTTTGATTTGTTTCAAATGACATGATGTATGATAAAACGCTACAGCTCGTTAACGAGTTTGACAAACTGATGTTAGGCCTAACTGTTAGCAGCTAGTGGTAACGTTATCACTTTCATTCCTATCTGTCGCCTCTATTTCATTAAACAACATGAAGTTAATGTATTGATGTTTTGTGAAATGCCCTTTAATATTAACATGATTTATCAAGGTAACGGTACAAATTTGATTCTTGACTTCAGTTTGCTCATTTCGTGTAACTTACGTAATTGACACAAATTGTGTAATAATAACACATCGGTGTGTAGAAAATTAGCAGGAATAACACATTGTTGAGTTAAAAGTAACACAAGTTGTGTTGTTTTCAACATCCTTTTATGAGTGCATTGTAAATACCAGACAAACAGATTCGGAATTTCGGAACCGCGTACTAGCACACTAACGTTACTTTTAATATTTTGGGGCAGAATGAAATAGTATTAGTATGAAATACCAAATTCAGCAAGACTCTTCATTAAAAATGGACGACTGGTTTTCGGAGATCAAAAGATTGCTTTATGGTTTATCTCGGAAGATTATTATGCTAGCTTGATGTTTTCGTAAATAAATTGATATTGTTCATTCTTACACTGCTTGTTAACTACTCTTTTACATTATTAATGTGAATACTATGCTTAATCAGTATATAACATTATATATATAACAGATTGGTGTTTTTGTTTGCCCTTTTGCAGCTTCAAATGGAGGACACTCCGAAAACACTAGTGGCTGTACTACTTGATGAAAAGGAGATATGCAAAAAATTGCAGCGTCTCAAGAGTGCAGCAGAAATAATTGATGCTTCCAAATGTCTCCTCCCCTGTGCTGCAGAGTACCACCGAATTTTAAAATTTAATGCTGATTTTAATGAATTTATTGACACCGACCTAACTGAGAAAGTGGAAGCATTGGACAAGTTTCAAGTTTTGTTTAAGTCGATTAAGAGAAGTGGATCAAATGCATTGGTATGTAATTTCCCTTTTCAGTAACATAACATATAATAAGTGACCTGTGTATCCTGCATACAGATTCCAGTATTATTGTACTTTTCTTAAACGTTAAAAATGAATATTGCGTTTCAATTTTGAGCATGATAAGAAACCGTTCAAGTGGCATTTCCTTTCAAACATGGTGTGGGATGATGATCACAAATGATAATGTACAGTATTTATCTACATTTCTTTTTTCATTTGCATGGTACATAATGGTAGCAATTGAAAATTCAAATTAACTTGTCAATTAGTAAACACACTTTACTAGTTTGGGATTGTTTAACTTTGTATTATATGATCATCCACCATATAATGCTTCAGCATTTTCCTACAGTATTACACGTCAAACTTTTGTGTCGCATACATTGTAATCCTGATTTCATATTTAAACACAATTAAAACAAAATAATGTAAAAATTATTTTTTACATTGACACTGTTTTTTGCAAGGAGCACTATTCAGACCAGAAATAGACAACTATTTATTTATAATTCTTCCCCCTTTCATCCAGGAACATTTCTATGACCCAATTTCCCACAGTGGATTTATTGAGATGAGACTTCGGAATCTACGGAGGAAACTTCATGATGATCAGCGTCGCTACCAGCGCAAACGTAGTCGAATCAGTGATTCCTCTGGAGTGTCTATCACTTTGGAAATAACTGCTGAAGGGGAGGAGGAGTCCTCTCGGGAGTGGATGACTGTGATCAAAAGGATGAAACCATCTCCAGAAAACCTCAATACCATCAAATCTGGCATGGAGAAAACGTACAATAATCGCAGGTTATGGGTCGCAAACAAGTCCCCAACAGTGAAAGAGATTTTTGAACAATATCCTCGATTTGTAGACATGCCATACTTGGTAAGGACTTGTGTTTTGCTTGGCTTTTCCTTATAGCTAGGTATGAATAGACTTGTCAAGGGACATGGCTGGTAGATATTATTAAAAATTATTGTTTTTTTTACTTTGCTAGTGCATAATACTAGTCTTATGGTGAAAATTGTATCTATGCAATTAATCCCCACCACTTATTATTCTTCATTCAGTTTAAGTAAAATCGTAATACTGCTAGCTATATATTTATAATTATTTTTTGCCTACTGTTATTCATAACCTGAAATGGCCCAAAATGCCTCTCTGAAGTTAAGATTGCATAAACTTGACTCAAAAAGACTCATACTGAGCAAAACATACTGAGCAAACAGTAGTTTTGTAATTGTGCATTCTATCCTGTGTTGTAGCTTGACACTGAGTTTGGAAAAATGTTTCCTGGGAAGGCTGACCTCTTTCTTCGAAAATGGGAAGGAAATATTTTTCCAAAATTACAAAAGATGTCCACAGTGAAAAACCCTCTGGTCATGCCAACTGAAAATGAGAGTGAAGGTAGGCTACTTTGCTCGTTTTGTCAAAATGTTGTTTTTCTTTCAGTGGACATAGTAGTTTTAGTAGTTCAAAGAGTTTAAAGTCAGCCATTATACCAGCCATGAAAAATGTCATTATATTTTGTGTTTTTCTATCATACTACAGATTCATGTTACAGAGCTCTTCAAATTCTTATTACATTGCTTCCCCCTACTGCGTCAGGAAGGAGCAAAGGGTGGGCCAAATGCAGTACAAAGTCAGCCCTTGCTTATCTCTTGGACATTAAGCCGGTAAGCAAATTAATTGTCCTTTTATGTTAGCTTTATTTTTGTTTGTCAGTTTTCTGTACAAGCACTTTGTAATGTTATTAAATTATATGACTCTGATTTACATAAAACTATACTATTTTAATTTTGTTTTGTTGTTTAGGTATGCATGATATTAGATTTTTGCATATATTTTTAAACTCATTTTTGCCAAGTGTCTAAAGGTTATTTGTGTATTTTCATTTTATTTATTACCAAATGGGCATTAGGACCCACGGGAGGCTGTCTTTGCTGCTCACGGTAGTGACTGTTTACTCTATCATGCTGGGGTGTGTTTCCCGTACAACGCCGTAACTCGCTGCTTCACTTCCATAGTACGATGCATCTTGAAGAAATCAACTAGCTAGTCACGACTGTTTCCCGAAACCATATTATCGCAAACTGGTCGTTCAACCACGTTGGTTTATAACTAGAGGTCGACCAATTCATCGGTTTTGCCGATATATCGGTACCGATAGTTGATTGGTGGAACTATCGTTATCGGCAAAAATCCACACCGATAGTTTTTCTGAGGACTATTTCTCATATTTCTCTGTTATTTCGCTTTATTTCCAGATTCAATCATAGGCTCGTTCTTGCATAGTAGAGCACGTTCGCACATGCGCAGTCTTCAAAATCTCTTGACAAACTCAGATGTAAAACACATTTGTATGTATTCTAAATAAAAGACACAGGTTGTACTGAATGTCAGCTTGCTTATTTTGCTCAACATACGGATTTATTAAGTCCACATGTCACGCAATTTAGAAACTATGCTTAAACCACAGGTCGAGAGCTGTCGTTCCAACCACACAACTTTGCGATGCTGTTTGGGAATGTTCGTTGGAACAATGGTTTCTGGAAACACCAACTTGTTGAACTATGTTGATAACGACAGAACTTGCGACCATAGTTGGATAACGATGCTTTCGGGAAACGCACCCCTGGATGTTTCATTCTGTATGTACATTCTCAAATTAAATGCAGTGATCCAAAACTATGGAGGTAAATCAGTAGCTTAACTCGAGAGGTTGAAAATCTGAATGTCAGAACTTGTCGTTTTAACATTCGTATTTGTAAGTTGAAATTTACACTCAGAGCTCTGATGTGACAAGCTGAATCTTTCAATTTGCACACACAGACAATGATCAAAACATCCGTGTTTTGAATTGGAAGTTGTAGATTAATAGTCACAAATGTGTAAAATGACATTCACACAAAGAAAATGACACACACAAATGTTTACGACATTTCCTTTTGCACTTTACTTCAGTTTCGCTGCACAATCTCAAGTCGGCACTTATAACCTCTCAGATCTGGCAGTACAAGTTCAAATCCTAGCGCTCTGACTTTTGCTACTCGTTTGGCGGTATTCCTGTTGCAAAAAATGGATTTTATAAAATGTACTTTTATTTTTACAGGCTGGAACCAGCATCTCCAGCCTCCTGGATAATTCCCAGACAATGGTGGAAAGCCATAAACCCCACATTGTCTGCTTAGGAGCTCCAAGTTCTACAGCGCAATACATCATTGTGGCCGAGAATGACAAAGTCACCATTCCACTTGAAGATAACAGTCTGACGTGTGCCATCGACAAGCTGTTTAAAATGTATTGGGTTTGCAATGTAGAATATCCTGCCCAACTCACATCTGTCTTCAATTTCTTTGAAAATGTGTATGACATTCCTTTCTCTGGTGGGAAGAGATCTAAAGTTGTGGAGCTTATTTCAAAGCTTCAAGCACTTTCCTAAATTGTACCGCCATGTACATATGTCCGAAGTGCAAAAAATCAACTTCAAAAGACATCCGGAAACTTTTAAGTCATCTTAGGCATGTCCATGCACTTTCTGATGGACAGGATTATACAATTGTTTGTAGTCAAAACAACTGTCAACGAACATACCATAACTTCAATTCTTATGCTAAACATCTAAATAGAGACCATGCTCAAGCTGTAAACCCAGTACATTTAGAACAAGATTCTGACACTAGCATGAGTGAGAACTTCTCAGCTCCATCTTGCTCTGCTGCTGTTGATATTCAAGAGACTAATTTTGATGGCTCCAGTAATTTCAGCACTTCTGACTACCAAAGCTGTGCAGCAGCGTTTGTTGCAAAAATGTACTCCTCTTCAAATTGTACCCTGACCGATGTGCAAAGAAGCATCACATGCACAAAAGAACTACTCTGTGAAACTCTGGACTGTTTGCAAGAGAGAACCACATCTCTGCTTAATCGTTACTCTATACCCAATGATGAATTGCAGACTTTGATGAAAGATTTTGAAAGAGGACGAAATATGTTTGAGGAAGTTGATACCCCCTACAAAATGACCAAGTATTTTGCTGAAAACCACTCTTTTATCAAGCCAACAGAAATATTCCTTGGAAACAGAGGTGACACTGCAAGAAAGCAAGGTAAATTAACTCAAGTGTTAATAGCAGATACATGTCAATACATATCTATTATTGACACCCTGAAGTTTCTTTTTGACAATGAACAAATGCAAAAGCTCTTTGTGGATTCAACTGAAAGTGATGGTAAATTGCGTGACTACTGTGATGGCTCACATTTTAAAAATCACAAATTGTACAGTAGATTTCCTCAAGCTTTACAAATTCAACTTTATTTTGATGATTTTGAAACAACAAATCCTTTAGGCTCTAAAACCAAAGTTCACAAAATGGGAGCAGTTTATTTTTGTTTGAGGAATTTACCTGCTAGATTTAACTCGTCTCTTGAAAACATCCATCTATGTTTGCTTTTTAATTCCATTGACAGAGAAGTTTATGGTTTCGACAAAATATTTGAGCCATTGTTGGATGATATTAAACTTCTTGAAACCAGAGGGCTAGAAGTTCAGATAAATGGCCAAAGTTCAGTGTTGTTTGGCACAATATGCTTATTTACTGCTGATAATCTGGCCTGCCATTCACTTGGAGGATATTTGGAGAGTTTTGCAGCCAACAAATCCTGTCATTACTGTCTGATTGACAAACATGAGATGCAGAGTATATTTGACGACGATTGTTTGGAGTTGCGCAATGAAGTTAATTACAATGAACATGTCATGCTTAAAAATCCTAGTTTAACAGGCATAAAAGCAGACTCTTGCCTAAACTCTCTACAGTACTTTCATATTACCGATAATGTCTGCGTTGACATTATGCATGACATTTTAGAGGGTGTGGCTCCACTTGAGATCAAACTAATGTTACAACATTTCATCTATGAGCAAAAACTTTTCACTTTAGATCAGTTGAATGACCGAATGAAAAGCTTTGACTATGGTGTGACAAACGCGAAAAACAAGCCTAGTGCCATTCATAATTTAAGAACATCAGAGAACCCCATTAAGCAAAATGCCAGTCAAATGTGGTGTCTCATCCTTTTTTTGCCTTTCCTGATTGGACATTATATAAGTGAAGGTGATAGTCACTGGAAATTGTTCCTTCTCCTTAAGGAAATTTGTAGTATAATTTTTGCACCAGTTGTCACCAAAGGATTAGCTGTATTTTTAAAGCAGCTAGTTATTGATCACCATAATTTGTTTAAGACTCTATATCCAAACAAATCACTAATACCAAAGCATCATTTTATGACTCATTACTGGCGAATGATGATAAAATTTGGCCCACTGTCTAAATTTTGGTGCATGAGATTTGAGGGAAAGCATGGTCCTCTAAAAAGACAAGCACAAGTTGTATGTAATTTTGTAAATATAAGTAAGACATTAGCCTACAAGAGTCAGGTTCAGACTATGTTTCATTGGAAACTGGGAAGTCCATTAACAGAGAAAATTACTGTCCCAAATGTTTTTCCAGTCATGGTTGGATCTTTGGAAAAAAGTGTCGTGTTTGTTGAAAACATGAGAGACTTTGGCTATGAACTTGACACATGTAGCACTGTTCACCTTTCTCACTCTGTTGGTGTGTTCGGTCAGACCTTTCAAACTGGTTGTGTACTTGCTTTAAACTGTGACTTAAGAGAAGAGCGTCTCTTTGGTGAAGTTTTACACATAGTTCCACAATTTGAAAAAGAAATTGTTTTAGTTTTTCTTAGAGTTTTAACACAAATGTACTTTCACCCACACTTGTATGCTTACGCTGTCCAAAGAACAAATGAGTACAAAGTGATTAATTTGAGCAATGCTGCTGATGTAAAACCTCTTCACATGATTTCCTACAAAGAAAACCTTTTTGTAAATCCAAGATATAAAATTGTTTAAAAATGTCTTTATGAAAATCAAATGACATGTGAATGTTTACTTTGTGAAATGTTGAATGTTGTCTTTACTGATTGATGAGTACAGTCAAATTATTCTCATTTACTACAATTTAAAGCTTCTAGTATTATTTATTTTTTATATTAAGTCTTTATTTTATATATTTTTTATTTATTTTATATATTTTTTGTTCAGTCTAATTTTGTAAGTTGGTATATAGAATTATATTCAGTAGGCTACTCGTTAGAAGCAGAACTAATATGAATAAGTATGAAGTGACATCTCAATTATATTGATTTGTGAGCGGTGTGATTTTCTGCATCTGTTTAGATGTACATGTATAAATGATTTTCCCTAACATGACATTGACATTAAAGAGGTTATACTTCCAGTTTATCTATATTACTGACAAATGTTTTCTGATTGTGCTGCTCTTTACATTGTGTGAACAAAATGTGAGTGGTGCTTGTTTTGTGAAAATGTAGCAGTTAAGTTTTTAATAAATTATAAAAAAAATTAAATTATTTTTTTGTTTTGTGTTCATTTTAACTGGTCAAAAATAGCACATCTATGACACAAATTGTGTGATTTACAACACATTAGTGTGTTAAATATTTTAACACACTCCCTGTGTTAAGAACAATAACACACTGGTTGTGTTAAAAGTAACACAAAATGTGTTGTCCTTAACTAGACACACAGGTGTGTTAAGATATAACACAGGTTGTGTTGTTTTTAACACATCCGTTTTAAGAGTGTACAAATAGGAAAAAGAGGCTACAATTTGCAAGAGCTCACCAAAATTGGACAGTTGAAGACTGGAAAAATGTTGCCTGGTCTGATGAGTCTCGATTTCTGTTGAGACATTCAGATGAGTCAGAATTTGGCGTAAACAGAATGAGAACATGGAACCATCATGCCTTGTTACCACTGTGCAGGCTGGTGGTGGTGGTGTAATGGTGTGGGGGATGTTTTATTGGCACACTTTAGGCCCCTTAGTGCCAATTGGGCATCGTTTAAATGCCACGGCCTACCTGAGCATTGTTTCTGAACATGTCCATCCCTTTATCGCCACCATGTACCCATCCTCTGATGGCTACTTCCAGCAGGATAATGCACCATGTCACAAAGCTTGAATCATTTCAAATTGGTTTCTTGAACATGACAATGAGTTCACTGTACTAAAATGGCCCCCACAGTCACCAGATCTCAACCCAATAGAGCATCTTTGGGATGTGGTGGAACGGGAGCTTCGTGCCCTGGATGTGCATCCCACAAATCTCCATCAACTGCAAGATGCTATCCTATCAATATGGGCCAACATTTCTAAAGAATGCTTTCAGCACCTTGTTGAATCAATGCCACGTAGAATTAAGGCAGCTCTGAAGGCGAAAGGGGGTCAAACACAGTATTAGTATGGTGTTCCTAATAATCCTTTAGGTGAGTGTAGAGTGAGGGCAGAAAACGCCGAAGGATGTGACAAAACGTGACGCCCTGAGATGAGAACGGGTCACACACACACACACTGTTACGTCTGTGTCGTATTTTGGTTGTGTTTCTTTCCCTCCTCCCCCTTCTTTTGTTCTCTGCTGTCCTTATTCTTAGGTCGCATGATTGGTTGGTCCGTATCTATCATGATTAACCAACGTGACGTCATCCCCCTAAAGAACCAATCCGAACTCACCTTCTCCATATAAAGACCTGGAAGTGACGAGCAGAAAGGGGGGGCGTGTTTTCTCTCGTGTCACTCTGCTGTTGTTTGCTGTTAGCCTCCTCGATAGTTTTTTCTTTTATTTCTCTAAGTTTGTATTATTTGATTTATTTTGGTGCGTGACTTTGCCGTACAACATCGATCTTCCCAGACACAATGAGAAGGGATAGTTAGTCTGTCACGTGATCTACATAATTCAACACGTTAGAGTTTGAGTTTGTTTATATACATCAGGTAAGGAGCGAATGCTACCTCATGTATTTATGTTTGTTATTTAGTGTAGTTTAGTCGGCGATTCGTTGCCGGAAAATTGTTTATTTTCGTGTATTTCTTTGATAGTTTAGGAATATCAAAGGGGTCAAGATTAGAGGGTTTTGTTATGTTTATTTCTTTGCTTTAGCACCGCTCATTGTCCCTTTCTCCTGTGTTCTACGTTTTGTCTTATCATTTGTGTATATTCTGTAAATATTTATTTCTTCACTTTCAAACTGTAAAACCATCGGGTTACTATTACGACCTACTAAAAAGCATTCAATGAAATCTGTCTCCGTCTGATTCATCTCAACACAAGTTGTTATCAGTAACTGAACCTATTTTCTTTTTTTGTTATTTATTTAACTAAGTTTAATACTTATATGTTACTTTCCCTATTGATTCTAGACCTATTAATGGGGAGACGTAACACACACACACACACACACACACACACAGGATATACAGGGTGGAGTTTGAGCTCACCAGGTGTGAGGCCTGTGGATTCACATACAGAAACACACACACACACACACCACTGGATATTGCAGCATTGGAAGTCTTCACTGCGTTCTATTCAGACGAAGAGTTTGATGGCTTCTGTTCTATGGACTGCTACTACAGTATGCAGAAAATAAAGTCGAATACAGGAAGGAATGAGTTTTCTTTGTGTTTTAACTTTGAACACAAGCCTTTGATGACATAAATTGAATTAGGGTTAGGGTTAGAAAAAAACTGAAAACTAAATAAATGTTTTGTGGATAAAAATGTTTGCTAAATTAGTTAATGTCATTTCACAAAAGGTTATTAAATAACCTTTTGTATAAACAGTGATTACTCATCTATTTTACAATTATGTGGAGAGTGTTTTATCAAACATTTATTTTTGTCTTTATTAAGCAAAACATTGTTTTTAGTTTATATGCACTTTATATGAAAGTACAAAAAACTAAACTGGAAATCAGTTCAAAACAGTACAAATTACCAATTGTATAATGTGTTTTTGATATGTGTAACCAACACAATGGTAATAGACAATGATGAACAACTAGTGTGACTAATAGTGTCAGGAGATATTTTTCTCTTTACAATAATAATTGTAATTTGTTTTTTATGATTTATTTTGATGACTAATCCACTATAAGCAGTGGTGATGACGTCAGTTACCCGTGCCAAGAAGTTCCCAAGGTAACGCACTTTCGAATGTAATATTCTAAATTTTGTTTTATTGAAATGTACTATTCAAAATGTTTTATTGAAATTATAATCTATCAAATGCAATGAACTAATCATCTAATAAGATTAAATATCAGGTGTCTGTATAATATCTGTTCTTGTATCAATTTTCAGGGCTTGTTGTTTCGAAGCTTCACTAGGAAACGTCTCGGTTACGGATGTAACCCTCGCTCCCTGAGTAGGGAACGGAGACGTTACGTCGGATGACGGAGAATGGGGGTTTCGCCAGAAAGCCTATCATCTTCGAGTATTAAAAAATGAGCCTATGGCAATGAAATGCCATGGGTCTGCGGAATTTGCATAATGTATCTCCGCCCCACCGCGTGGGTATTTAAGGAGAGACACCTGCAACAGCAGATCATGTCTTCGCTGAGGAGCCGAGACTGAACTCAGGCGTCTACCCAGCGGTACAGCGGAAGTGGCAGGGAGACGTAACGTCTCCGTTCCCTGAGTAGGGAACGGAGACGTGCTGTCTACGTAAGAGGGTTACATCCGTAACCGAGACGTTCCCTTTCGTAGTCACTCCGAGTTACGTCGGATGACGGAGAATGGGGGTCCCCGTGTAATCACGCCACCTTCACAGCTGTCTTCCAGTGCCCTGCGAAGTCTGCCCTCCCTGTCGTGGTATAGGCACGGACGAACGAGTCCTACTTAACACAGGAATACCAAGGTACACTGGGAAGCATATCTCAGGGGAGATATGCCGCAGCATGCCTACCTAAAGGGAGGACTTAAGAATACACATATGGCCGAGGGGGCTTCATATGGAGGAACACTGGAGTGACCAGCCCGTGGGTTGGCAACTTTCAACTCCAGGAGTGGCAAGGTGGCTTGCCGAGGGAAAGACACATGCTCAAAGAGGCTTACAGTGGAAATACACATGTGGGGGTTACTCAGAGGAGGAACCATGCACACGGAGGCACCTAGCCGACGCACAGGCAATAGACACTGGCGCCAGCGTCAACAGTGCTGGAGGAACTCAGGGCTTCAGAGAGGAAGGCTACCTGAGGAAATATCGCACGTATCCAGTCCGTGGATTGGAATGGCGAGCAAGCGAGACACCTAACGGCTCCCGTGTTAGCTTGAAAAAGACAGTACATGGGCGGAGACTGGCTCCACTCGGAGATTGTAAAATCTGGCGAAAGTGTTGGGTGTCGCCCAGCCTGCAGCTCTGCAGATGTCTGTTAGCGAGGCGCCACACGCTAAAGCCCCAGAGGACGCCACACTCCGGGTGGAGTGGGCGGTCACACCAAGGGGGCATGGTCGACCTTGCTGCTGGTATGCCAAAGCAATGGCGTCCACTATCCAGTGGGATAACCTTTGCTTGGAGAGAGCCTTTCCCTTCAGCTTCCCACCATAACAGACAAAGAGCTGGTCTGAGGTCCTGAAACACTGCGTCCTGTCTACGTAAGCATGGAGGGCGCGTACTGGACAGAGCAGTGCCAAGGCTGGGTCTGCCTCCTCCAGGGGCAGCGCTTGCAGGTCCACCACCTGGTCCCGGAAGGGAGTGGTGGGAACCTTGGGCACATATCCAGGCCGGGGTCTCAGGATCACGTGAGAGCAGGCCGGCCCGAATTCCAGGCACGCTTCGTCAACGGAGAGTGCGTGCAGATCCCCCACCCTCTTGATGGAGGCCAGTGCAACCAGGAGCGCTGTCTTCATTGACAGGAACTTAATCTCCACTGATTGCAGAGGCTCAAAGGGAGCCCTCTGCAGGGCATATAAGACCACTGAGAGGTCCCAAGAGGGTACGAGAGGAGGGCGAGGAGGATTCAGTCTCCTCGCTCCTCTCAGGAACCTGATGATCAGGTCGTGCTTTCCCAGAGACTTACCTTCAACTGCATCGTGATAAGCGGCGATAGCGGCCACATACACCTTCAGGGTGGAGGGAGACAGCCTTCGCTCCAGCCCGTCTTGCAGAAAGGAAAGCACGACACCGATCGAGCATCTCCTGGGGTCTTCTCGCCGAGAAGAGCACCAGTTGACGAAGAGGTTCCACTTCAACGCGTAGACGTGTCTCGTGGACAACGCTCTAGCGGAAGTGATGGTAGCCGCCACTGCAGGTGGCAGGGTACTCAAACCTGCCTCGTCCCGTCCAGGAGCCACACGTGGAGTCTCCAAAGATCGGGACGAGGGTGCCATAGGGTGCCGTAATACCGTACCGTAATTCCAGATACCGTAATTCCTCAAATAAAGACCGGTATTCAAATAAACGCCGGGCCTCTGATAGTGGCGGGGGGCGTGGTCAACGCGGACAAATAAAGGCCGGTCTCAAATTAAGGCCGGGGAAAAATTAGTGTACACTCAAAGACGGACTCGCTCAGCGGTTGTCATATCACAACTATTCAGTGTTTTTAACCACATGTTTATTTTAGGTTTCAGACATTTAAATAGATATGATTTATAGCAAAACAATACATTTATAGTTTGTAAAATACACAATGGTGTCTATGGAAGCAGCAATAACAATCCATTCAAATATATTTGGTGACGTGTTTTATTCATATCAGATACACAGTGTAAGTAACTATAAAGTTTACTCTATTCTTCTCCCAGTTCACCGGCCACTTACTTTCATGTATTTCGGGAGAAACTGAAGAATTCACGCGCTGTAACGTAACAAATCCAACAGACAGGAATCTCTGAACTGCGGTGCCCATCTCACGTTACAGATCAAGATAATTTATAAAGGGTTTTAAACGACAAAACAAACTCACTTACACGGATTTGAGAGTCAGAATAGAAGATAGTTTATGACATGGTAAGCAAGTTTGTTAATATTTAGAAATAAAAGCGCTACATCTGTCATACAGCGCTATTTTGGCTGTGGTGAACACGTGCCAAGCATGACGCGTCACCATGGAAACTTGGCTGGCGGGCGGGCGGGGATCGCGAATTAGAAATAAAGGCCTGCCTCTAATAAAAGCCTGCTTCAAATAAAAGCTGGCTACCATCTGCAGTTCAGGTAAATAAAGGCCCCGGTCTTTATTTGAGGAATTACGGTATATCTGTGCGTCCCCGAACTGGTCCCATATCAGCTGGACCGACTGGGGATGGAGTCGCCATTCGCCAGAGGTTGGCCGGAGCCGTGACAGCTCGTCGGCTGCAAGGTTGCGCTCTCCTGGAATGTAAATAGCACGAAGGGACCTCAGGTGCTTCTGACTCCATAAGAGGAGGTGGCGTGCGAGTTGCGACATACGGCGAGAGCGTAGACCACCCTGATGGTTGATGTACGCTACTGTCGCGGTATTGTCCGAACGGACAAGTACGTGTTGACCCTGGAGCAGCGCGTGGAAGCGGTGCAGGACAAGGAGTACTGCCAGCAACTCGAGGCAATTGACATGCATGAGGCGCTGGGGTCCTGTCCAGGAGCCCGCGGCTGCATGTCCATTGCACATGGCGCCCCAGCCCGTGGCAGAGGCATCTGTGGAGACAACAACATGCCTGGAAACTCGTTCTAGGGGAACTCCGGCCCGTAGAAAGCTGAGGTTCCGCCACGGGGTGAAGGACTGACGGCAGGTCGGAGTTATTGGAACTCTGAGCGTACCGCGATGCCATGCCCACCTCGGGACCCGATCGCGAAGCCACAGCTGAAGCGGTCTCATATGAAGCAATCCGAGTGGCATTGCCGCGGCTGCGGATGCCATATGCCCCAGGAGCTTCTGAAAAAGTTTCAGTGGGACCGCACTCTTGCCCTCGAACTGTCGAAGATAAGTCAGCAGTGAGTGTGCGCGCTCGCTCGTAAGCTGCGCGGACATGGCGACCGAGTCTATCTCCATACCGAGAAAAGAGATCCTCTGCACGGGGCAAGGTTTGCTCTTCTCCCAGTTGACCCGAAGGCCCAGACGGGCTAGGTGCCGGAGCACTAGGTCTCTGTGTTCGCAAACCTGGACTCGAGAGTGAGCTAATATTAGCCAGTCGTCGAGGTAATTCAGGATGCGAACCCCGTGTTCGCGCAGGGGAACAAGGGCTGCCTCGACGAACTTCGTAAAGACGCGAGGAGACAGAGCCAACCCGAATGGGAGAACTGCGTACTGGTATGCCTGCCCCTCGAAAGCAAACCGAAGAAACGGTCTGTGTCGAGGTAAAATGGAGACATGAAAGTAGGCGTCCTTCAGGTCTATCGGTGCAAACCAATCCTGTGGCCGCACGCATTCGAAAATGCGTTTGGTCGTGAGCATCCTGAACGGCAGCCTGTGAAGGGAGCGGCTCAAGACGCGCAGATCCAGGATTGGCCGTAACCCACCGGTCTTCTTGGGGACAATGAAGTACGGGCTGTAAAATCCTGACCTCATTTCGGCTGGAGGGACAGTCTCGATTGCACCCTTCGCCTCTCATGATCGGGGCATTGCCACCGACCAAAGTAAACGGACTCCCCTGAAGCGGGGAGGAGACCGTGCGAATTGAATCGCATAGCCGAGCCTGATAGTTCGGGCGACCCAGCGGGACAGGTAGGGAAGCTCTAACCAAGCTCCCGAGAACTGAACCAGCGGAAACATCCAAACGACAGACGTCCCCCCGGAGGGGCAGCGAAGCGGAGTGACCGGCCCAGGCGTGGGTGGCATAGCGGGCCGGTGCGGGGGCACGGTCATGCTCCGCGTCCTGACAGAGGAGACCAGGGAAGGACCAGCGTTCCACGGGGGTCTGCTCTGCCAGGGGTCTGGCGACAGAGGGGGACGAGAGGGGTGTGGTCCGGAGACGGCACACACTGTCATCCGCGCCCTCAGAGACAGAGGGGGACGAGAGCGGCAAGGCCCGGGAGCGTCGCGCACTGTCGTCCGGCCCTCTGAGGGCTCAGAGATGGGATGCAGCTCTTTGGTTTAGAAAAGATTCTCCCCCAGCCCTCCACCGGGGGAAGGAGTGGCCCTGCAACCACTCCCTGAAGAACTGCAACCCACATCTGAGCTGCCCGTAACGGGAGCGCCGCAAGCCTGGCCTTGGCGGGGCTGCGGGACCGGTACGGGCAGGGGCGCCTTCCTGCGACCACCTCCACGGCGCGGCCCGGTGCTGCTGGGGGCCGGGCGGGAGGGGGCGGAAGTCGCAGGAGGGCGCATTCGGCAGCAAGCGGACTGAGGCGTTTGAGCCGGCAGCTGGAGGCAGCAAAGCCGCGGGGTCAGACAAAATAGCCACAGTCCACTTCTGGGCGGCCGAGAACTGTTGGGCAGAGTCCTCGACCGCGCCGCCGAAGAGGCCAGCCTGGGATATGGGGGAGTTGAGGAAACGAAATCACTCAGCCTCCCGCACATCAACCAGGTTAGCCAGAGGTGTCTGACCACCTATGTGAACATCACCTGACTCAGGGAGCATGCGGTCACCTACGTCGCTCGGAGAGCAAGGTCTGTGACGGCAGGCAGCTCAAGGATGAGCCCTGAATCTGCCCTACCCTCGTGCATGTCATTGAACACCCAGGAGGATGGCAATAACACGCAGTGAGGTGGCAGCCTGCCCCGCAGCTCTATAGGTCCCCGCCACCGGACTAGACAAGAACCTACAGGCATTGGAGGGGTGCTTAAGAGTCGCCACGCCAGGTGGAGGCACTGTGGGGACACATAAGTGTTGCCACAGAACACTCCACAGGGGGAACCCCAGTGCACCCTAGGCCGCGGCCTCTACAAGGGCAGAGAAGGCGGAAGAGGCCACTGAGCAGTCGCGAAAAGTCAAGGAGACTTCCACGATCTCATGATCTCTTCATGCACGTCCGGGTAGAAAGGATTTGGGTTCGCCACCCCCAAAAACCAATCACCCGGGAAGCATAGCTGTGCACTCTGGATCAAACTCGTTATGCTAGCACATCCGAGGATGGCAGCACAGACGAGCCATCATCTCTAGAGGACTCCAGCTCACCTTGTGATGCGGTGATACATGATTTCATCAGCCGGGGGACCGAATGAGACCGCGGGCGGGCCGGCGAACTCACCTGGGACCACGCAGGTTGCAATGTGAAAGACGGGGTGTGGACCGAGGAATTTTTCATCGGTTTAGTTCCAAACCTGCCGTCTTAGGTCCCCCTGGCCACCAGCCGAAGTATTATCTCACGTGGAGAAAAATAGATCGGGGTGTGGATGAGGGGACTCTCACTCATTGAGCTCATCGAGTCTCGACCGTTACATTGCGATGGTCACGTTCCCAGTGAGAGAACGTGACACACCCACGAGCGCTGTCTGAGCGCGATCAAAGCCCAAACACTCAAAACAGCGCTCGCGCCCATCAGCTGAATCTATCAGAATACCACACTCAGAAAAACACGGGCAGATCGTCTTTAGAAAGACGCGTGTTTAAAAAGACGTGCCGCGTGCAGCTCTTTAGTGAGAGGAAAAACTCCGCGGATGTTGAAGCGACCAGGGAGAACACACAGACTGGCAGACCACTGCTCAGCTCGCAGGCAATGTGAAACTCGCTGGATACCGCCGTCACACCAACACCGGAGAGTTCGCTCGTCTCGAAGAGATGTAGTCACTGAGAAAACTCAGGATTTGGCTTGTGGAGTGAAGAGATGCTCTTGGCTCCGAAGCGAAAACATGATCTGCTGTTGCAGGTGTCTCTCCTTAAATACCCACGCGGTGGGGCGGAGATACATTATGCAAATTCCGCAGACCCATGGCATTTAATTGCCATAGGCTCGTTTTTTAATACTCGAAGATAATAGGCTTTCTGGCGAAACCCCCATTCTCCGTCATCCGACGTAACTCGGAGTGACTACAAAAGGGAACTAGGAGTCATTAGCTAAAACGTAAACCATGTGGCTGAATCTCACAAGATTTGGTACACAGCCTCATTTTGACACAAATATGTAAATTTTCATAACAGCCAGACATTATGATTTGACCGTATTTGCTGCTGTAATTTCATTGGCTGCTGACGGCCATGTTTGTTGAATTGTGTGAGTGATATTTGAAGAATATGTTATTATTTGACCCAGAGAAGATGAATATCAGGATTCTGTGGGTTTGATCATGACGTTCAGCAGATACAGAGCAACACATACAAATGTGTGATCATTTAATATCTTCACAGTGTTTTGATGTATCAGGGGTTTTTGATGACCTTTTGTCATGAGTTTCGAGTGAATTGGATCAAACTGTCAAGGAGAAGTTTCTTTTATTTTATTTCAAAGCTTGAGATATGACTTACAGTCTCTGACGCCCAGACAATTATGTTGATAATAATTGATAAAACAGTGCAAATACAATAATGTTGCAGCAGCTTCAGTGCTTGAACCTCTAAAATACACCTGGATTAAAATATGTTTAAGAAATCCCACTTCTACATAAATTATAAACGATTGATGTGACTCTACTGTTAAACTAAATGACTGTGATCTTCATCAACACAAACAGAGCTTGAGAAAAGCACAGATACACACCGTCACACACACTGATGTCTTTATGAGGATTTATTACACACATTTATTCTGACATATTTCAGAGACAGAAGTTCAGCTGTTATTAATGTAATGAAGAGAAAATAAGAGACTCTATAACATCTCAGTGTTTATGATTTTTCGTACAGCTCAAAGCATTATGGGTAGAATCTCTCTACAGTCTATTCTAATTCTTCAACAGTTTCACTGTTCCAAGAGCGACCCCAAACCCAGGATAGAGCGGCTGAGTGAATGTGGTCTGGGCTTTGTGGATGAGGCTCATTGTGTCTCCGTCGACCCTGTAGAAGGACAGAGTTCCTGCACTGTGATCCACATACACTCCTACTCTACCGCTGCACACTACAGGGAGATAAGTCACTTTGGTATTGTATAGGAATACGGTTTTGGGGGAAGAGCAGACCAAAGTCCAGGACTGATCATTAGCTCCAAACACACACTCATTACCCGATCCCTTCCTGCTGATGCCCTGATATGACACTGCTATCTGCACAACAACACTCCCACTCCACTCGATCTCCCAGTAAGAGCGTCCACTCACACTCTCTCTACACAACACCTGAGGATAATGATCAAATCTCTCTGGATGATCGATATACGACTCCTCTGGGAATCTGCCAGTAATCACTCTTTTGTCCTCGGACAGATGGAGGAGTGTATGCGCTGTGTTCATATCCAGAGTGAGCGGATGGGAATCTGATGGAGAGAAAACACATCACAATCAGGAATTAGGAATCTGATCTTTTATGTATCTGAACTCTCTCATGTTCGATATATCAGCATATCTCAGTACAGTTTAATCATCATTCACATGATCAACTTTTCTCTCCGCTTCTCCAGAAGAACATGAACACACTCAGAGAGTTTCTCTGCTTGTTTTCTGACTTACATTGAAGGAACTCGCTCCTGGTCTTGGGAACAGCGGCTGTGGAAATCAACAGACATGAAGAGTGTGATTATCATGTCAAGAGAAAACGATTGCTAACACATGCAGAAATCCTCCAACACAGAAGATCTGTAGAGATCCAAATCCCGACACAACCACTATTGAGGATTTGATATTATTGACATCACCATATTTGATTTGGCTTCTGTAGACATGAACTGATCACAGATTTGATTTGAAAGAATAGGACTCAAAATTCACTTTGCTCATCATAAAAAGTAATCATTTCACTTCATAAGACTTGGATTAAACCTCAACCTCCTTATTAGTCTTTTTCAAAGAGACATCAATTGATCAATAAATGTCTCATGCTCAATCATTTATTTGAGATTAGAACTAGATTAACCAGTTCACTGCTGTGTGGTTTGGCCTGCATTAAAAAGGAAAATAAATGTCTTAATTTATTGTCGAAATAAGTTTTATTAATAAAGTAAAGGCATATAACCAATTTAAATGTAGTGCATTGACAATAGTTTTATATAATTAGTTTATTAATTAAATTAACTTGGTCTGAAAAATTGGTCCATAAATCAAACACATTAATAATATGAAACCGTGCTCTAAGTTTTAAGCCAGCCCATCAGGATATCGGCTCTTTTGGTCTGAATGTGGATGTTTAGGGAACTAAAGGCACCGGGGTTGTGGTGCCACCGGCTTGGGCCCGCCATCGCTGCTCACAGCTATATTTATATATATATATATGTTCTGTATGCTGCACTTTGCACGTTAAAATAAACCCTTTGATAAATAAAAAACAATTGTTTGTATTTTTAACGGGTCACATATACGCGTCAATTTTATTTTGTATTTAATGCCAATTCAAAATTATAATCTTATCAGTTAACGGCGCTTGTCGGTCGGGAAAATTAACCGTAATGTTAGTATGAATTCATATTTTGGAAGATAGTCAAAGCTGCTATGTATATATTTGGTTAACCCTTGTGTTATGTTGAGGGTCAATTTGACCCGTTTCGATTTTCTAGTTGTTGGAAATACTGGTTAACCTTTGTTTGTTTTTCTTAATATTTTGTGACTTTTTCTCATTTATCATGATGAACATGCATGCAAAGTTTCAACATGCTGATGTGTTTTGACATATACAAACAAAATTACTGTTACGTTCGTGATGTTCGCGGGTCAATTTGACCCTCATAGACAGCCATTCAAAAGCAACTGTACAGACACAAAATAAAAACATTTATTTTCTGTATGTCAGGGCACTTCAACTCCAGTTCTAACGTGCAAGTGCATCTAAAAGTGCTCTAACCCTAACCAAACACACTTGAAAAAGCTAAAATTACAGTGTTCAGAATTATTTGCAAATTACAGATGAAAATCTTTGTCAGACACAGATAGTAAAATAAGCTCTCATTTCAATATTCAAGATATCTAAAATACCTAGCTTTTAACCAAAATCTTTTTTTCACAGAGCCAAAAAATTTATAAAAAACATTTATTTGATGTATGTTTTTGTTATGTTTGGTTTCTCACTTCCCTGTGAGTGAATAATGAAACTAGGGAACTAGGTCTTAGGAAACTAGGCAAATTTAACTTGTGTTAATATGTTGATGTTAAAAGTTTACAGTTTGTATCTAAATCTTTGTTGTTTTTCATAGTGTGATTTTTGAGGAATTGTATTGAATCCAATTAGGGTCAATTTGACCCGGTCAATAAAGGGTGTACACAGAATTCGAACAGTGCACAAGGGTGAAAGCAATATTTTTCCTGAATCACCACTAGAAAAGTCTTCAGTTTGTGTTTGTTCAGCAGTTTTAAACACATGCAGATTAAGCTGAACAAAGTGGTAAAGCTTCTCTTCCTGAAGAACTGAGATGAGTTTAGCTTTCACAGGATCTCTGTGTTTCTCATCTTTCTCATGCTCTCGACTGGTTAAACTTTCATGTGTGATTTCTGAATATATCCTCGGGAATTAGTTGCTGCTGACACAGTTTATCTGCAATGATCTGGACATTTGTAACATCTTGTTATTTGTTTTTTTGTATGTTCTTTTTGATTTTATTGTAATTATATCTATGGGTGGCGGCGTTAAATAAGCCCATTTGTTGTTGTTTTTTGCCTCTTCCTGCACATAAATTGATAATATTTGTCTTATTTTGTTTATGTATTTTATGTCTTGTTTATTATTCTTATTGTCATTTTTATGTAATTGTAAAGGTGCAAAAATATTTTACACAAAAAAACCCTGAATGAGATCTGACCAATGATTATAGAAATATCTTGCTTTATCTGACTCACTATTCAGATGCGGCTCGCCTCTCTCCAGATGTTTCCTGAAGCACAGATAGAAGCAGAATGAGAGAGTGAGACAAACAGGCTACAAAGTTAAGACCGAAACTAGCAAGTATATAATGCAACTGAAAAATAAGCAAATTTAATCCTTTCATGACAGGCAGGAAAAATACATGTCCTGTAATTTTTTGAAAGCTGCAGTCTGCAGTTTTTCCTCTTTGTCGCCATCTCTGTTCCAAATCTGCAATTGCAGTTGTCGGAATGATCAGCTTTACGTGGGCTGTGCCTCGGCTCGGCACAGCGCGGATGAACACAGTGTTTTGAGAATGTGCGTCTGTCAGTCGCCGCCGGTTCTACTTTTTGAAAGTATGACCAACATAAGAATTTTCCCCAGAAAATGTCATCTGAACAAATAACATCCACTTTTGTTCTGACCAACTAAGGGAAAAAAGCATTGCAGTAAATCAAGCTGATTAAATCTAACGATCACTTATCATATCATGTCAACCGTGCAAATTATACTTTATTCTCAAACGGTTCATGTTAACAACATCAGCATTGTGTGACGACATTTAATGCCCTTCCGATATTATCCTCGTTTCCGCATGGGCCGACATGAGAGCTATATTCTCTATCAATAAACTAAAGTATTCCTCACATGTATTATGAATCAGTCAAAACAAACATTAAATGACTACGTTTACAGAAAGTGGGCTAATTTGTTTAGTAAAATTTCGATATCAAGATGATGATATCTTATTATCTTGGATGTATTTTTGTTGTTGTGAAGAGAACATTGAACTATTAGTCAGACTCACCCGGTGGTGTGTGTGTCACTGTTGTTTCTCTCAGGGCGCTGTTTAATGTCACACGGAGACACTGTAGAGTAATAATACTCATTAAATCCAGCATAGAGTGAAGGTGGAGTGTGTGTGTGTGTGTGTAATTACCTTTCTTGTGGTTGTTCTCTAGCTGTTCGGCCAGATCATTCTGGTTAATCTTCCTCAGGATGTCCACCGTGACTTTCACAGCTTCTTCTGGTCCTAAACACGCCACCATCTTGTCCACTGTTTTTAAGCGATCTGCGTTCTCCATTTGAGACTTTGAAATACACTCATGATTATTCGTTAAGTGCCACTGAAACCGCTTCAGATCATCTTGTACTAGTTCCTCCAGTGTGTTCAAGAGCAGCTCCTTAATAGACGCCATTTTCCTTCACGGATTCACTTCAGCAGGACAAAGAGAAAAAGACAAAGTAATTACACTCTAAACACATGGAAACTAAAGCAATGCTTAATGGAGCTTTAAGAAAGGAGCCCTTCAATTCAAAATGTGTGAGGTTATTAGTTTCCAACAGGTTTCATTTACTGCCATCTTCTGGTCAAACAGCAGAAGCGTGTACTGTGTCTCATTCTGAAACATGTCCTGTATTATTCATTAAACTAACCATGTAAATATAAGCGTCACACCCACACACACAAGTGTCTCTATTATATTCACCTCCACTTGCAATCAGTAACACACAAATGAAGGGCCTCATTATTTTTACTCGCCTCAAACTCCCGCGTCCCATTTACAGTTCTCAACATTTTGAAGTGGATCAAAAAAGTTCATTAAAGTTGTCCTAGGACAAGAGCGGGTATTGTTCAAAATTCATGTATAACTTTGATGAAAGGTTTTGATCCTGTAGTGTAAGTGGCATGGTCAGTAATCAGGATACTACCAACCATGTTGGCCTATTGTTTTAAACTATTATTTAATCTATAGAAATATTCTGAGCACATACACCTTCCTATGGAGGATTAAACAAGATTAAATTTGTGCATTAATATGTAAGATTTTGTAACTTGTACAACTGACACTGTACCACAACTTTACATTTCTTATAAGTGCCAAATAACAGACATAAAAAATAAAATAAATAAATAAATAAAAAAGATTGTGCAACAAACCAATGTGTTATAATTACAGTTAAAGCTGCAAGCAGCATTTAGCGGTGTTCAAGCAGTTAAGGTCTTTAAGCACAAAAGCATCAAAACACATGAAGTTTTATGTTGAAAGCATTTAACCACTGACATCATAGATGGAATAGACCATGTTTTAGCATGATTTACCATGATGCACCATATTTCAGTGTGATTTTTCATGATTTTGACCTTCTGCCTTTCCTTTTCCTTTAGGATTTATATATTTTTGACCGTATTTTGTCACGCCTCTTTCCTAAATGACCCTGTTGCAGCCACCCAAATGCAAAATTTCATCTTTCTTTCGATAATTATTGATCTAGAGCAGTGGTTCTCAATCTTGGTCCTAGGGAGCCACTGCTCTGCACATTTTATATGTCTCCTTTATCTGACACACCCACTTCAGTTAATAAAGCTCTTTCCTAACGAGCTGATGATCTGAATCAGGTGTGTTAAATGAGGGAGACATACAAACTGTGCAGAGCAGTGGCTCCCTAGGACCAAGATTGAGAACCACTGATCTAGAGAGTCCAGAGAATAGGCCTAGACTGGTTTGGTTCCGATCGGGCGAAAAACCAGGGACTAGTTCGCAAAAGTAGGTTTTAGACAAACATTTTTTTTTTGTGTGCCTAAATCGAAATCGGAGATATACATCTTGTCCGTCTTGAGCCAAGGATCACAGTGGTGTAAAGACCTTGATTCTAACGGTCAAGGAGTTGTGCGCAATTTAGTACTTTTGGTTGCTGTAGCGCCACCTATGGGCCAATCGGGCTCATGACATTTTCCATCTAAACCAGTCTGTTCCCCCAGGATATAGTTACGTTTGTAAATCTCGTGATACGGGAAGGGGAGGGGGGCTAGCAATACTTTATAAAGAGAAATTGAAAGTTTCTCAGTTAACTGTCCACATATTCTTCTTTTGAATCAATTGCCTTAAAGATTAATGGTGCGACTCCTACCATCCTCATAACTATCTACCGCCCTCCCAAGAGCAATAATGCCTTTTTAACTGAACTGTCTGAACTCTTGACTCATCTATGTTCCATATCTTCAAATGTTATCCTTTTGGGTGGTTTTAACATTCGTGTAGATAATGTCAGCAATACATTTACAAGTGAATTTTTATCATGTTTGGATTGCTTTGGTTATTCAACAATTTAACACATTGCCCACTCAAGGGGCATATTCTTGATCTTGTTTGTTGCTCGGGTATAACACCTTTTACTTGTACTGTCTCTGATCTATCCATATCAGATCACTTTCTGCTGTCTTTTTGTGCCAAACTTGCCATTTTTAAGGTAAACCTGTGTCGCCCGATTACATTTCGGAATATTAAGAACATTGATCTGCATACCTTTGTTGATGAACTTGCCATCTTCTCCAGTAAATCACCTGAACTGCGTGAACTTAAAACTATAGGCCGTAGGTTATAGCGGCTGTACCTCAGGTCTGGCCTTACTGTTCATAAAGACATGTATGCTGAACATATTCAGAACTATAAGAATGGACTGACTAAAGATAAATCCGATTACTACTCCTACGTAATTGGACTTAGCAATGGGAACTTCAGGTCTCTTTTTTTGGCGGTAAACAATATTCTGAAACCACCTGATTCTTTACCATCTAATATGTATTCCACTGACTTATGTGATCGCCTTTTGACTTTTTTTATATCTAAGGTTGAAAATGTACATCAGCAATTACTTACTGGTACTCTCCACAATGACTCCTGTCAGCCTATCACTCCCGTACCTCTCCACTCTGCTTTCTCTACCTTTACACTACCAACTACTTCAGAGATTGTGGGTCTAATAGGTAAATCTAAACCTTCTTGTCAGTTAGACCCTCTACCAACTCCTTTAGTAAAAGCTTGTTTTGCCATTGATTTCTAAAATTGTTCACGCTTCACTTGGGTATGGTTTTGTATCTCCATCTCTTAAATCTGCTACTATTACACCCATACTCAAGGAACCAGGGTGTGATCCCTTTAATTTTGACAATTTTCGTCCCATTTCAAATTGACCATTTCTCTAAGGTAGTGGAAAAGTGTATTGCAATTCAAATTCATGTACATCTCTCCAATAATAACTTGTATAAACAATTTCAATCTGGATTTCGTCCACACCACAGCACTGAGACTGCACTTGTCAGAATAACTAATGATCTACTGTTGGCAGCTGACTCTGGGCTTTTAACCATTCTTGTCCTTCTAGACTTGAGTGCTGCCTTTGATACTGTCTCACACCAGATACTTCTTGACAGGTTAGCTTCCATTGGTATTACTGGCACTGCTCTGTCTTGGTTTAGGTCATATCTCTCTGGACGCAGTCAGCGTATTCAATTAAAAGGTTTTAATTCTAGAATATCGACAGTCACCACTGGTGTTCCCCAGGGTTCTGTCTTGGGCCCGCTTCTTTTCATTATCTATATGCTCCCTCTTGGTGATATTTTAAGGAAATATGGTATTCATTTTCACTGTTATGCGGATGACACCCAACTTTACCTGTCTGCTAAACCCACTGGTTCTTTTCCTCCGCCATCTTTGTCAAGCTGTTTAGCTGAAATTAAAGTTTGGCTTTCATCAAACTTCTTGAAGTTAAATGCCAATAAAATTGAGGCTCTGCTTGTTGGCACTAAATCTGTGGTATCTAAATCGAATTGTTTCTCTCTATACATTGACAATACTGCAATCTGTCCTTCCTCTCAGGTTAAAAGTTTGGGTGTCATCATGGATGGCACATTATCCTTTCAAGCACAAATTAATAATATCACGCGAATTGCATACTTCCATTTACGCAATATTAACCGTCTCCGTCCCTTTCTCTCAAATAGTAATACTGCGGTTCTTATCCACGCACTAGTCACTTCACGTATAGACTACTGCAATGCTCTTTTCACAGTTATTCCGTCCCAATTGCTGCATAAGCTTCAGCTGGTCCAGAACTCTGCAGCTCGTGTTCTTTCTAGAACACCCTATATATACTGAACACATTTCTCCAGTTCTTCAGCAGTTGCAATGGCTACCAGTAAAATATAGAGTTGAATTTAAAATCTTGCTACTCACTTATAAGGCACTTCATAATCTTGCACCACAATACCTTACTCAACTTCTCCATGTTTACACCCCTTCACGTGCACTCAGATCTTCTTCTTCAATTTCTCCTGTGGTACCTCGGATTTTGACTTACCACCATGGGAGCCAGATCTTTTAGTTATGCTGCCTATGGAACTCTCTTCCTCTTGATGTTCGCAATAGCGAGTGCTTGCTGACTTTTAAAACACGCCTTAAGACATATATTTTTATTCAGGCTTTTTTATAACATGTTTTTTTATTGAGATTTAACTGCACTTTATATGTATACGCTGTTTGATTGTTGTGTGTTTTGATTTGTGCAGTGACCTGCATATTTCTTGTGAGGTGACCTTGGGTGTTCTGAAAGGCATCATGAAATAAAATTAATTATTATTATTATTATTATTATACTCTGATAGGTTCTCCCCAAACTGAGGCCTACCATCTGGCTGAGTTTCGAGTCTCTAGGCCTTACGGTTTGGGCTGCAGGGAATTTTTTTTTTCTAAAAAAAAAAATCCTTACAATTACAATAGGTTTTCAGCACTTCGTGCTTGAACACCCAAATATCAATAAAAATGTTGCAATAAAGCAGCATAACAGACCGTGTTTGTACAGGTACAGTAACTGGAAGCGAATGACATGAGCACACAGCTTTTTCATCCCTTGTCCCGCACGTCGCATATTGAGGAAATGTCCCGCATTTTCATCAGTCTGTTGGTTTTTGAATATCATATTAAGAAAACGTGCATGCGTTCTTTTGCCTTTTTAAGAAAGCATTTTATTTATTATTTGTGCAGTGTAGTTTTTAACGGCGCTCAAGTACAAATACAACAGCCGTTTTTAAAATCCTATCCAATGGTTGAAAAGAAAGGAGTAAACACGGTCACTGGTGGGTTGTGACGGCTGTCGATCAAAATGTGATTCGTTCCATGTGTTCCCTGTCAGAAAACAAATGGATAATTCGGAAAATAAAAAATGTAACAGAATTTATCGACTTGTTGGCTGCTGTGGTTGTTTTAATTCACATCATTTCTAAACAATATGAAAGATTTTGGTCTAATAGGCTATATTCTTATTATATAAGACTGTCATTGATCTAAATTCATGTTGGTTTATATTTTATTTGTTCATTGTTGGATTTTAGTTGGACTTGGTCAGGACTGTTTCAGAAATAGTGATCTGCATGATGCCTTTGGGCTCAGTGATGTTGAATTTAAATGTTATGTTACATTATTGTGATGTTATTCTATTTAAAAAAATTTATCAGCTATACAGTATATACAAATGTATATACAAATATTTTATTAAGTTATATCACAGTTTCAGGTTATGTTTAAGTGTTGGTAATGTCCCACATAAACTTACAATCGTCCCACATTTGGCTTATTTGATGGTGGTCACCCGGAAGCCAGAAACATAAAAGTTGCAAAACGGTATAGCCCGCTCTTTTGTTAAAATAGATCAAATATATTTCGAGACATAAATTATAAGAATACCAATACTGAACAGATAGCTTTTACCACATACCTTAAAAACTTTTGTTTGTACCGGTCAAATGGCGTCTTGTCATGAACAAAGCATTCTAAATTTCGCTTTCGCTTTCTCTGCTGCTTGGTTAAAAAAAAAAAGTATGATCCACTGATCTATATTATGACTGGATAGCTCATGACGTTAACTGCCACCAGGCAGTGAAGCCACCGGAAGTGTTCGAGCGGCCATCTTACGGTTCCCTACCAGCAGAGGGCTCCAACGGCCGTTATACAGAGATCGGTAGCTCCGACCCGCTGTGCATCAACAAGTGTAAAACGAAGATCACAAAAGGATCTTGAAAAACTGCTCACAGGTCGTACTTTTAGCCCATATATAGTAATTTATATGCACAATTGTCGCTATTTCCGTGTTGTTTAAAAAATTGTATAGCCTGCTATGTTCTTCTTACTACATTCTTTAACAGACGTATTCAAGTTTAAACCCAATAAACGTATTATTCAATGCATTACTTCTTATAAATTTAATTAAATGCATGCATTTAATATTTTCGTGTCAATCCGTGTTCAGTTTGACCACGAACCATGCGGTGTCACTTTAATTCAGCGCCTGCAGCACAAACGATCTCACGGCACAGGACGGGCATAATTTAGTTATGTATTGCAAGAAACTTATTTATCTTGCCCACACACTTTACGTGGAACCATCACACACAGTCATCACTGGCAATATATACAAAATAAATAAGAGTAGGCTAACAATTAAAAGAAGGGTTTTAAAGCAATGGTCAATTCATAGGCTATTACTTTGTGTATGCTACTACACCAACCAAAAATGCCCATCCGTAGTTACCCATAGAATATCTGCAGTCATCTACAGTTTCTGCCTCTCCACTAAAGTGACACAGGTATTTATTTATTTTTATTTCATACAGAGAACATAAAACGTGTCACCTGAAAAATGTGTTTCCTTTACATTTTTATGAGGAACTCTTTTCTCATGTGTATTTTGGTGACATTGAACATGTTAATACATTTTGCATACTGTTTACAAAGTTGTATATCATAAACCTGTCATCTATGACGTTTTACAATCTTTATAAATAACAATAAGACAATAATATGAGGCATCGAGTTTGAACATCAACACAGAGTAGATAATGCAATTTGTATGGGCAAAATGCAACTGAATATATTCAGATATAATACAAAATCTAACACAACAAGTGCAAGATTAATTCAATCAATTCACAGAAATATTACTGGAGTGTGAGAACCGTTGTATTATGCTGCAATGTAGCAAGGCATTTAAATTTTGCGCCAATGCTTTTGGCCTTTTTCGCTTTCCGTACATCCAGCTGAGCTTTGTTGTAACTGTTGCGCATGCGTTGTCGGGGGGAACAGGAATTCCGGTAGGGAACAGAATCGACTGCTTCACCTGAGCTGTGAACGTCACTAATAATATAAAACCAATTTTAACAGCACGGGTCTATTATTCAATCTAAATAATTAAGTGACAATAATCCAATCGCTAAAAACAAAATTTCTAAATAAGCACATAAATTCCATTAGGAAAGACTAAAGATTAAATGCGTTCTTACCGGATTCAGTGCATCTTGAATTTATATTTTTGTCTGATCTGGCAGCTTCGAGTGGCATAGGCATACACTGCAATCTCCTTTTTTAGGGTCACCTTAACCATGTATATTTTTCTCCCATTCCTTACGAACAAAGACGCTTTTCTCTGGACAAACTTTAACATTGAGGGGAAAAGATGTGTTTATTTACTTTGAAGATGGTGGAACAGATAAGGATTTTTCTTTTTTTGTCCAATTGTTTTTAGTCTTAGGAAAATTCCATATTCATAAGAAGAAACGGGCAGAGTCCAAACCAAATTTTGAACACCTTTTAGCAGAGCTACAACAATATCACACTACTGTAAGAGGTCTTAAAAATAGAAAGGCTATTAAGACCGATCTTGTACTCTCTAAATATGTTTAATCTACATCCTTTTATATAATTTGGTCTTGTTTTATTTTATATTTTATTTTATGGTTATTGTTTGTCTTGTATGTCTGTTTTAGTAGTGTATTTTGTGTATCAACCCTGGCATAAACATATGTTGTTGTAATATATTGTTAATACTGAATAAAACAAATAAAAGACGCTTTTTCTTCTCGGGAGCTCCGGATAGATCCATTTTGCCGGGGGTTTTTCGTTTGTGTGTGTGTTTTTTTCCTCAGTGTTTGTTTTCCCGCTCTGTTTAGAACCAATAATAACGGCCGCGCCGCGCATGTTCAGTGTTGTCTTATTAACATTTTTTTTATTGTAGAATTTTAATTTAAAGGACGATGAAATAAAATTATGCAGACAAAATTAAAATGTGGGACAATGACTTGCGGGACGCGGGACAAAGCTTCAAATGTCACCTTCACGCGGTGTCAACTCGCACCAGGAGCATTTCCACGTGATTTGCCGATTTGTGGGCGCGATCAGCTCCGGTAGCCGTGTCGCAGCTGTAACAGTGTAAATAAGCGGTGAAACAGGTATACATTAACCCATACAATTTGTATTATGCATTTCCTGGACATGCTCTTGCTAACTAATCAAATACTTAAACAGACTACTGGTCTATCTGTAAAAGTGTGACTTGTGTACGCGCGCCGCTGGGCATCGGTCAGGCGCGTGCTCGTCTCCTGCGCGCGCTCTGCTGATCGTCTGTGTGTGTGTGTGTGTCGCGCTGTGGATTGTGTGTGTCGGACGCTGTTTGAGCTGATCTCGCTGTAGCAGACAGTAGTGGACTGAACTCGGACACACTCTCTACTGTAAGACATCAAGTGTCATCAGTGCATGTGCTGCTTTAACACACTTTCAGGAGACTGTCGCGCGCTGCTCGCTCCCTGACGGACGGACGCAGTTCCGCGGCCGCGACTCAGGAAGTTCCAGCTGTCATCATTGGAACAAACCAAAACATCGCTCTACCTTTATGTGTCGCCGAATGAGACGCGCGTTATGATGTAAATTCAGTCACAGTGATTCTATTTCTAATCTGATCACAAAAACTCAAAACAGCGCGTTCATTTACAGTGTTGTCAGTTTTAAGCGAAACACGATCCAAATATCTTAATGTTAATGCTGTATTGTATCAAACGCGCTTTGGTTGTTGTTATGCAGAAACACCTAGATGTATTCAGCTTTTCAATACAGAATAAAATGTATCTGCGACAGCTTTTAATCTAGCTATAATTGTTTGAATCTTAAAGGGACAGTTCACCCAAAAATGAAAATGATGTTATTATTTACTCACTCTCAAGTTTTCTCAAACCAGTATAAATATCTTTCTTCTGCTGAACATAGATATTTTGAAGAATTTGGGTAACCAAACAGATTTGGATCACCATTGGCTTCCATAGTATTTTTTTTCATACTATGGAAGTCAATGGGTGCCGCAACTGTTTGGTTACCAATAATTCTTCAAAATATTTTCCTTTGTAAATGATGACATAATTTTCATTTTTGGGTAAATTATCCCTTTAACTAATTATAAGTAGATTAGCACATTACTTTTTTTATTTGCACAAAAAGATCTTTGGAGGCTTGTTTTATTCTTAAATTAATATTGAGTTCCAGCTCACTTTGGTGGTTATAATGCAAAATGAACAAAAGACACTATTGTCTTTTTTACAGCAGAATTTGAATTTGTCTGATAGTTTGCATCATTCATTTTGTTATTTTTCTGTTTGTTTTAAAACGATCTGTACTGTATATAGAAGTAAAGCCGCCTCGACTGCTGTGTGTGTGTGCGTGTGCGTGTGTGTGTGTGTGTGTGTGTGTATGCAGCATCATGTCCAGCCGGGCTGGGAAGAAGAAGCTCAGCAGGTCGTCGCGCTCCGCCAGGGCTGGAGTGATCTTCCCCGTCGGCCGGATGCTGCGCTACATCAAGAAGGGTCTTCCCAAATACAGGATTGGTGTCGGAGCTCCAGTTTACATGGCTGCGGTACTGGAATACCTGACCGGTAGGACGAGTCTCTTATTCTCATCAGTGTTTCATGTCCCTCCTCCTGTCAATGCACTTCATTAGAAGTCCTAAAGTGAGACACAATGGACAGTGTTCTCTGTAGGGTTAGGTAACACATTTTATTTGTGATTTCCATCATCAGAAACTACAGAGAACATACTGTATGCTCCACTATCCCAGCGAACAGGGAGCGTTCTGGCAAGGTTCTCTCAAAGTTATGAACAAACGTTCTTCCAGTAACGTTAACAGAACGTTCGTTCCAAGCTATCTGATCTTTAATAATTTTCGCAAAACTTTAGCACAAAAACATTATACATCATTCATTAAACGTTTTTTAAATGTTTCAGAATGTTCAGAGTAGTATTCAATACTAATAGTATTCACAACAATGGAATGTTCCCTTAACGTTTGTATAAACAAGAAAAAAACGTTTTAAAAAAACTGAACGTTTCAGAAATATTCAGAAATAATGTTTTCACAACTTAAAGGGGACCTTTTTATGCAAAATTCACTTCTACATGGTGTTTGAACATAAATGTGTGTTGGCAGTGTGTGGACACAACCACCCTATAATGATAAAAATCCACCCACTCCTCTTTTTTAAATCCCCATAAATCATAAGCAGTGTCTCAGTATAAGCGTTTGCAGATTGTAGCTTTTGGGATGTCACATATGCTTAGGCCCCGCCCACCTCTGCTGATGGACCCGACCTATTAGCATAGATCCCGCCCATGACTGCTAATGGTCTCCACCCTATTAGCATAGATACCGCCCATAACTGCTGACAGACTCCGCCCTATTAGCATAGACCCCACCCACAACTGCTGATGGACTCTGCCCTATTCACATAAATCCCGCCCTCAGTTAGTTGTACACAGTCCACATGTTCATCTCCTCAACAGAGCGTTTAACAGCAGCGTTCAAGTAAGAAATGTATTCTTATTAAAGCTACTAAAGTTATTCAGTCAAAAACAGTGAGTGATTTTCTGTTTTTCTTTGGTTGTTTGATTCATATTAACGGCATATAGCAGTAGGTTCTGTATATATAACGCTGCTGTCACTTTAACACACAGATCTAATATAGTCAAGTCAAGTCACTTTTATTTATATACCACTTTTTACAGTACAGATTGATTAAAAGCAGCTTTACAGAGATAACAGGAAAATAATGCAAAAAAGATTGTTTCCAGAAGAAAATAGTCAAGCAAAGTCAAGCTTAAGTAAGTTCAGTGATGGTTCATTTTTCTTGTAAAAAAGTTGTTCATTTATATATATAGCCGCTCTGGAGAAAACATCTCAGGTTACGACTGTAACCTTTGTTTATATATATAAACAATATATATATATAAGGGGAGCCTGGAGAACATGTCAACAACTTATCGTCTGAGGGACTGTTCAGTGGGCATCCCCGAGGCATGGTGAAAGACGCAGTGTCTCGTTCCCTGTTCTCAGGGAACAAATGTTACAGTCGTAACTTGAGACGTTCCCTTTCAAAAGGGAACTCGCACTGCGTCGCTATGATGCTTTGGGGAACGATATACCAATGCCACCATGCTGAAGGGAGTGCCTGCCAAATTGTGGCTGTGACAAAAACGTCAAAGATAGCAGTTTCACTGAAATGCCAAAACACTCTCCCTTCGGGTCACATACAGGCTGCCAGTGACAGTATTCCCCATGGCCACTGTCCAAGATATAAGCCTCAAAGAGGCCTCCAATACAACGCAAGCCTACCAAGGCCGCTTAAAGGCTTGGAGCCAATAGCTTCCATGGAAGGTTCCTTTAAGGGAATATAAGTCCAAAGGAGTCCCGTCCAGTCACTTTATAAGGGGGACATGAAGTCAACCCCACATGCCACCAGGGAGGCTGACCTGGTCTAATTTACTGACCTAGTCTTGCCAACAACCCGTCTGTTTCCTAAACAGAGTCTCTAACATATTTCGCCTCCGATAGGGAGGACTGCAGATAGTGGCAGTAATCGCTCACAGACCGGATCATAGAGACGGGCATCCTGGACGGTAGAACTCAGCATCTAACCCTTACAAACCAGGGAGTAACTCGATCCTGGATCTACACAGTGCTTCAAAGCCCTGTGGAGGCTGGGCACTCTGAAGGGACCCTAATAAGGGGAGCGCCTCCAGCTCTTAAGGTTTACATTGCCAACAGGCAGTGTACTAAGCAGGAGTGCTATCGACCTTTTAAAGCAAGGGGAAACCATCCTAAATGGGAGGGAGTAACTAATGTGTCTCTACCTGAGACTGGGTGGTGAAAGGGTGATATCATACAAGCTATGGGTAGCAAAGTACTCTGAATAATGACCCTAACAAGGGGAGTACTATCAGCATGACCCTGAGGAATGCATCAGGGTTGAGGCCTATTTTCTTTTTTACATTCTCTACTAAGCCTGAGGAAACAGAGGGCAAAGTAAGTGGCCAATGACATTCAACCATATGACTTTAAAGGGGTCATAAAATGTACAAGCTAATATGATTCTTTAGGGTCTAAATTAAAAGTTTGTAATATACTTTTATTAAAAATTCTCATTAGTATTGTAAGAAAACACTTATTTTACCTGGTCAAAAAGAGCTCTGTTTTCAGCACGCCGTTTCAGTGCATATGACTTTAAATGATCATGAGCTTTGCTGACTCCGCCTCTCTGTTCTGTGCGTACACCGTTTGTAACACAATAACCATAACGTGTTGTTCAGTATAAACGTGGGATTATGAATTATATTGAGAACGTCGTACATAGAAAACATGCTGTAATGTACCCTGAGTGTAAACCTTAGACTCATTCATTGTTAAGCGTGCAGCTAGCGATTTGCAAAGATTAATATAAATATTAATATAAAGTTTACTAAAACGTTACATTCACTTCAGTTCTTCTGGAGGTTCAGCAGGAACACGAATAGTTGGTACCGATCCTTTATTCAGGAGCAGCTTCTTAGCAAATCCAGCTTTATACTGACCCTCGTTTATAAAGCAGTCTGGTGTCAGAAATGATTCGCGCAAACATGAGAGCATTGCCGTTGCTCGTGGGGAATATTCCCTTCGAAAACAAACTCAGCCACTGCGTCTTCAGCGGTTCGGATTTAGGAACATTAAAATGACTGTGTTCGTTATTACACCCAAGAACAGAACACCACAATCGCTTAGACGCCATTCTGCTCATAGACAGTGCTCCAGCATATCAACAATGACCGCGCCGATCCGCACGGACTATGAACAATCGTGGGAGGGGCTTCCGACCATGTGACGTCACACGGTCGAACGGCTCGATTTGAGGCAGGGGAAAACATATAAGGAGATTAAAAAAAAACACTGGATGGATTTTTATCATTATATGATGGTTGTGTACAGACACTGCCAACACACATTTCAGTAAAATCAACTTGTGACAGTGCATGTACCATTATATGACCCCTTTAATGCTTTTATTCAAGGGGCTCAGCGGAAAAAATCCTATTTCAATTTTAAGGCCTAGCTGGATAAACTAGCTACAATACTCAGCTCTAAAGGGTGGAGGCCTGAGCACACTGCTTCTTACTTTCTAGAGAGAAAGGCCTGACAACGCCAATGAGATACAGTATCTGAATGGGAGGCTTTTTAAAGATAGCCTGCTACCTATGCTGCTATCTACCTGTAATACCACTAGCATTTTTAGACCAAGTGCAAAAGTCCTTGGCTAGACAATACTTTTAGTAAGAGGAGGCCAGTACTAGGAAAAACTAGATTTACAGGAATAAAATCTCCTGATCTTAAGAAACCTACACTCAGTTACTGAGAGGCTCAAGGCAAGAATGCTTAGCAGACCGCCACCATTTTCCTAGTTACTAAGCCTAAGCCAGAAATTGAGGCAGCCCCGTGAGGGCCGACACACGAATATTATATGACTGAAGTTCAGAGTTATAATCTCAAAATGTATGGCTATCAAGTAGGGTTGGGCCAATGGATATCATCGTCCAACGTGATGGCTGACAGACCGGCATCGGCTAAACATCGTGATATCATTGGGCCGCAATTCAGATATTCCTGTCTGTTGGATTTATTACAGCACGTAAATTCATCAGTTTCTCCCGAAATGCATGAAAGTAAGTGGCCGGTGAACTGGGAGAAAAATAGAGTTGACTTTATAGTTATTTACACTGTGTCTCTGATATGAATAAAAAACGTCGCCAAATATATACGTTGTTATTGCTGCTTCCATAGACACCATTGTGTATTTTACAAACTATAAATGTATTGTTTTGCTATAAATTATATGTATTTAAATGTCTGAAACCTAAAATAAACATTATGTGGTTAAAAACACTGAACAGTTGTGATAAAGCCTATGACAAGCCTGAGCGCGTCCGTCTTTGGCTCAGCGCCAGCCATAGCGCGAAAGCAGTTTGAATCTGGCAGTGATGTCACGACACTGTACATTCGCTCTTAGTGCTCAGCCGCTGCAGAGCGTGCCGACATCGGAATTGCTGATGAGATATAGAGGAAAATATCTAGTTGAAAATGAGAATATTAGGAAAATAACAAAGAATATTGAATATTGAATAAATAAGAATATTGTGAAAAGGCCTACTACCCACTGGCCTTCACGCAAGCAATTATTATTTCAAACACGGGCTTGTACAGAACCTTCTGGGTCTTGTGGATCAAAGTGCATTGTGGGAAATAAAATGCCAGAGTATTTCCCACAGTGAAGCTCTTTCTGCGTCGTTCTTTCAGCTGAAATCCTGGAGCTGGCAGGAAATGCAGCCAGAGACAACAAGAAGGGCCGTGTGACGCCTAGACACATCTTACTGGCCATCGCCAACGACGAGGAACTTCATCAGGTAGATCATATCACAGACCTCATCTATTCTAGACGGCTTCTTTTGGTCGCCAGTGGCGCTTGAAAAGTCAGATCAGACAACGACAAACATGCGAAAACACAAGCCTGTTCTCACACTCCATGGTAAAACATATGCTGTAATATAATGTGAACTGAGAAAACAATAACTCATTTAATTATTGGCATTATTGGAATAAAGTCCTGAGTGTTGCCCCCTGGGATGTGTTCTGGATGTGCCTGTGCAGCTGCTGAAGGGTGTGACCGTCGCTGCCGGCGGAGTCTTGCCCAACATCCACCCAGAGCTGCTGTCCAAGAAGAGGAGCTCCAGAGGAAAGCTGGAGGCCGTCATCACTCCTCCGCCAACCGAGAACAAGACCAAGACCGCCAAAAAAGCAGTGGTCAAGAAACTGCCCACCAAAACGTCCACACGAGTGAAGGTACTCACTGAACACTGGCCAATCCTTTTACTCACGAACCACACACTAACTAGTGTAAGCAGGCGAAATCAGCACTGTCATTCATTTCCATGCAAATGTGCCTCTTTATGTGTAAACTAGCCTCGATACAGATCCAGTTTGCCTGGTTACTGAACGTGTAACAGGAATGTTTCTGTGATCATGCCAGCCGATGATGATCAAATGATGAGCATTATAACCGGATGTGCACTTTCATCATTAACTCGTGTACTTGGTGCAAAAGCTGTTTTTAATATCCTTACAGTCAGCATTAGAGAAGCCAATCAGTATCAAAGACGGCAGACGACTCTCCAGTTATCTTATTATTGGCTGCTTTAAAGGATTAGTTCACTCCTAAATTAAATTTTCCTGATAATTTACTCACTCCCACGCCATCCAAGATGTTCATGTCTTCCTTCGGTGGAAAAGAAATGAAGGTTTTTGAGGAACACACTCCAGGGTTTCTCCATATAGTGTCTTCAATGGGGTCCAACGGGTCGAAGGTCCAGATGTGAGTTTCAGTGCAGCTTCAAAGTCTCGACACGATCCAGCCGAGGAATAAGAGTCTGATCTAGAGAAACCAGCCGACATTTATAACACAATACACACTTATATACTTTTATCCACTAATGCTGGTCTTACTCGAGCTGTGATGCGACACGCATTACGCAATCAGGTTGAAAGGTCACGTGTGTTCCGGTTCGGAAATGTAGAGTAGGGTGAAAAACTCCGTCTTATTTCTCCTCCAACTTCAAAATCGTCCAACATCGTTGTTTTACCTTTTATTTATTTGTAAATGGCGTTTGACTCAGTCTTTGCACGTTCTCTTTGTAAACACTGGGTCTGTTCTTACGCCTACGTCACGCTTGACCTTTCAGCCTGATGACGTAATGTGTGTCGCATCACAGCTAGAGCAAGACCAGCATTAGTGGTTAAAAGTAGGGCTGGGCGATATGGCCCAAAAAAATTATCACGATATTTTTTTTTATATCAGTCGATATCGATAATTATCACGATAAATGTCAAATCTTTATTTCTTTCAAGTTTAAAGGCAGATTTTTGCTCCTAAGTGAAAGTTGTATAAACCAGAGCATTAATTGTGGTTTTAACTCTTTATTGTCAGAACATATCATGACAAACACTTGCCAAACAGGTGAACATTTCACAAATCTAAGGTAGAACATTCAAACATTTGTCATTTTTCCTTAACAAAATAAATATCTGAATAGAAAAATATTTCTTCAGCAGTTTGCAGTGCAGGCTGCAATATTCAAATTACATGTTTTGTCTCGAAATGCATATTTGACAGTGAGTTGACAGTAAATCTGCATCCTAACTCAAGCTAATACTACTCTGTTCAATTTATGTTCATTAACAAAAACAGTAACATATGTTTAAAAAAACCCAAAAATTAACGACCACATTTTTATTTGGTAAAATGTAATATTCTGACTGTTTGAGTTTTATTAAAATGAACCATTGGTTATCCAGTATCATGCATTTAGATCATGATAACCACAGATAAAACCAGGCATAGCCTAACTTATAGCACCTCACTATCATGGCAAAATGTAACTTTATGGTTTCTATGGTATTTGTAAGACAAAAGTAGCCTAAATACATTATTAAATACTGTAATTATATTCCATTAGTCATTTAAAACATTGTCTACATTAATAATATAATACAATTCAGTATGTATATCCCACATTTCATGGTGCAGTTAATATTACTAGGCTAACCTTACAGTAAATCCATGGTAAATGGATTCAGTATCAGTTCATATTCTGACTGTATCACAGTGTTTCTCCTGTTCGTCAGCGCGGTTTCATCTGCCTTTAAACTGGTTTAAATCACTGAGACGTTTGTGTTCTTCGCTGAATTCAAGCGCTTCTCACTGGATCTCGTGAGCGAGCCGATCAGAGTAAACGCCTCTGCTCTAGTGAGCTCGCGCTGCCGTTTGGACTTTGAGCCGAGCGGATAAACGGTCCGTGTGGCGCGCGGTTCAATTGAGTTTCGTTCCGCTTTTGGCGCATACACATTATCGAACATTTATCGACCTCTTGATATCGTTTTATCGAGAAAAATTATATCGCGATAATTATCGTTATCGTTTTATCGCCCAGCCCTAGTTAAAAGTATAGAAATGTTTATTTGTTTTAGAAAATGACCGATCGTAAATTACCGGGAAATTTTAATTCTGCAGTGAACTAATCCTTTAGGGGAGTATGATGCAGTATGATGTTGTACATCTAGCAACAGTTTGCTGTTGTTGTGACAGAGACGGGCTGCTGATGCGGACGGCGGACCGGCTGGTGGATTCACTGTCCTCTCTTCCAAAAGTTTATTCCTCGGACAGAAGGTACAAAAACTTTATGAAACTCTTCTCTTACTGTAGTACAGTGGTGTCCAAACTCAGAGTTCAGCTCCAGCTTCCAGTAAGCCTTGATTAGTTCAGGTGTTTAACTGAAAGCTGAACTCCACAGGACACTGACTGCTAGAGTAACTGTTCAGATGCTCTTTTCCTCTACATTATTTGCTTTTCTCCTCCTGTTGTTCTGCTGAGAATAGCTGCTAAAATGCAAATCCATCTTGCTGATTTATGAATCATCTCTAGCTGTTAGGAGAGCAATGATTCACTTGTTTCCTCTCATACATCAATCCTGAAATGTGAATTGAAATGAATCGTTTGTTTTGACGTACGCATTAAGACTTAAATTTAAAATGCATTCATAAAAACACAGAATCAAAACATTAATTGATTAAATCAAATTTCACTATGAGTCATTCTGAATCTTGAATCGATTCACACCCCTACGAGCTACAGATTTATTTGCATTAATGCATGAATAATTCAGATGTTCATTCCTGCCTATTGCACATGCATTTTTACTCCAGAGCTGCTCAGGCCTCGTTAGACGTTATCATGGACACATAATCCTCATACTGTAACAGGATCTTGTTTTATTTCAGTTACAGCTGTTATGTATCTATCATATACTGCCATCACATATCTGAAGAAGTCTTGCACTCGCATTTAAAAAAAAATCAGGTCCTTTCTTTTCACATTATCACTATGAAGTGAATTTTAAATGTTAATGAGTAGATGTTGCTGTTGTTCCCCTGTTATCAGACCTTGTTTAGACTATTTGCCTTTATCTTTATAGGACACTGTAGTGCATGGAGACAGGAGAGTAGGGGACCAGTGGCACTTTCAAAAAATAGTGCACACTGCTGTCCAACTCTATTAACTGACTGTAATTGTACAAAATTGCAATTGTCATACAACCCTGTATTCACACGCTCTCAACCTCACAATGTGAAGAGCCCTTCACTGCTTTCTGACCTAATAATAATAATATTAACTAATTTTATGTACACATGGCCTGTCTATGGGAGGTATTGTCTACTAGTGACGGGAGGATTCCCTGTTTCAAAGCGCTCTAAACATCCCGCTGGACTCGAAGCTCAAGCATACCAATTTCACAATTTTTCATGATGGTGTAATCTATTAAATGTAATCTACAAATAATGAAATATCATTAAATATGAAGGTCCTGTAAAATTGCTTGGGAAACTAGATGAATAAAAGCAATTAACTGTCATTTTCATTTTTGTAATTTACACGCTTTAGCATTGATATTCGTAAATTTAATGAAAAAAAAAAAACGACTGTCACTTAGACAACTAAACAAAATTAAATAATTTACTAAAGGTTCTGACAAAATTGCTAATTACTGCAGTCTATGTTGTGTCGAAGGGTTGTAGCTATTTAATTCAACAAGAAGTTCACTTTCACACAGAGCTCGGAACGATAACCTCTTTATTCACTCGTGTCACTCACTCACACTTCCACACATGCGCACACCGAACCCCCCGTAACCTTGGTTCCCTTGGAAGCCTTGAATTAGAATACAACATTCCCCCCCCCCCCCATAAAGAACAACAAAATTTGAGTTTCAACTTAAACTATAGTTGAAGAGAAATGGCTAAACACTTATACGTGAAAGTCTGTGACAAAGTCCTTCAAGTATGCAGGACGAGCCCTTGCTCGAACCGGTCGACTCTCCAATGCCGTCGACTGCGGCACATCTTGGCCACCCTGATAAGTGTCGAGCAGTGGCTGAAGGGGTTGAGGCCCCAATGCTGGCAGAGCTGTTTGCGGCGCCTCCCTGACAGAGGAACCTTGAAACTCCTGGCCTGGCCGTGGCTGTACTGGCTCCAGTGGAGGAGCTGGAAGGAGTGTGTGCTGTGGCGCTCTCCCACTAGGCTCCCTCGCCCGTAGGCACCTGGTTGAGTTGAAAAGGGCTGGCACTCTCCGCAGCCTGCTAGCGTGCCAGCGAGAGCCATCGCTCAACAAGAATGTGGCAGACTGTAACTGGCGATCCACCTGGAGGGGTTTAGACCAAAACTATGCCATTTTGCTGCTACGGTGGGGTCTGCGGTCCCGAACCCAGTCCATCACCGTTATCTTACTCTCCTTGTGCCTCTTGTCGAAGCTGTCCTTCATTCGCTTTTGGTTTAAAGTTACCGCTGCTTTGGCTGCTACCCAGGTGCCATTCGCTGCTGCTGACAAGTCTCGTGCTTTGAGTCTGTCCAATGGCAATTCCATCTCCCGGCCGAGCATTAGCAAAGCAGGAGACGCCTGGGTGGTGGCGTGCTGGCTAGCTCTGTAATGCATCAAAGTTAGGTTGAGTGCTGTTTGGAATGTGTACCCCTGGACAAGATGTGCACGAATGCCGTTCTTAAGGCTCTGATTGAATCTTTCGACCCCGCCGTTCGCTTGGGGGTGGTAGAGTGCAGCCCGGATATGCTTAATTCCCTTATTGCCAAGGAAAGTGGAGAAGTCTGCAGAGGTGAACTGCGGCCCATTGTCAGTAGTGATGGCACGGGGCATGCCCCAGCGATTTAGAATGGAGATCGTACACGACCACCAGAAAGCGTTGATGATGAGGAACTCTATGGTCATGAATTTCCCCACAAATGTCCAGTTGAAGGTGATCCCATGGGTGAGATGGCCATGGAACCGGTTGAAGAGGGGTTGGAGCTGGTAGTCCAGTCTTCCCACTGAGGAGACAAGGTGCACAGTCTCTGACCAGCCCTTCAATGTCATGGTCAATGCCTGGCCACCAGACCAGGTCTCGGCATCTTTGCTTGAGCTTAACGATGCCCAAGTGGCCCTCATGCGCCATTGATAGGACACGTGCACGCAGGCTGCCCGGCACCACTGTACAGAGGCCCCTGGAGACACAAACCTCACCCCAGCAGGACAGTTCATTTCGTACTTTAGCAAAAGGTTTTAACTCCTCAGGAATCCGTGCTGGCCACCCCGAGCGTATATATGTGCGGAGTGTTGTCAGTGTGGGGTCGCACTTGGACTCCCTCTGCAGCTCCTCCAGGGAGACAGATGCTTCCAGAGGTGCATGGAGCATCTGGATGAGTTCTGGCTCCATGTCATCACTGCCTGGCGAGACCGTAGGTGTGGGCGCATCAATGGACCGAGATAGAAGATCTGCCACCACGTTGTCCCTCCCTGGTGTGAATTTGAGTTGGTAGTCATACTGCCTTAGGCGCTCACCCCATCTGTGCAGACGTAAGGGTTTATGACCTGAGCCGGAGGCTGACAAGAGCGTGATCAGAGCCTGATGGTCGGTGCGGAGGATGAAACGACGCCCATAGAGGAAGAGGTGCCATCTTTCAGTTGCCCAGATACACGCGAGGGCCTCGTGTTCACCGACAGAGTAGCGCTGTTCCGTGGGGTTCAGAGCCCTGGAGGCGAATGCTACTGGTCTTTCCACTCCATCCTGCTCTTGTGACAGCACCACTCCCAAAGCCTGTGTAGATGCATCACAAGTGACGATGGTCTGACTGTCCGGGTTAAAGTGGGCCAGGACGGGTGGTGTGGTAAGCTGGGACTTCAGTGTCTGGACGGCCTCGGAGCATGCTGCAGTCCAGTCCCATGGCTCCTCTTTTTTTAGTAACTGGCGAAGTGGTGCTGTGGTTCGAGAGTACTGAGGCAGGAAACGAAGGTAGTAGGCCGTCATGCCCAGAAACGAGGCTACCTGGGAGGCAGAGGTGGGCACTGGGATTTTGTTAATCACCTCGATATTTGACTGAAGCGGGCTGATGCCCCTAGATGTGAGACGGAACCCTACAAAATCTATGGCTGAGGCTGCAAACGTGCATTTCTCTCCGTTCAACGTAAGGTTATGTGCCATGAGAGCACTGACCACCCTACTGAGACGGTTGTTATGGGTCTGGACATCTGATGCATGAACAACTATGTCATCCAGGAAAACAGCGACTCCCGGAATACCAGCAAAGATGGTGGCCATTACCTTTTGAAAGCAGCTGGGGGCGGAGCTTAAGCCGAACGGCATACGAGTATAACGAAATACCCCAGCGTGTGTGACAAAAGCTGTGAGGTCTCTGCTGGAAGGGTGGAGTGGAACCTGCAGGTAACCCTGGCGCAAGTACAGCTTCGTAAAGACCGTCGAACCATAGAAGTGAGTGGTCAGCTCCTCAGCTGTGGGTAATGGATACTTGTCAGGAATAACAGCCTTATTTACAGCGTGCAGGTCCACACAGACTCGTATTCCACCAGATTTTTTTTTTGCAATTACCAGGTTAGAGATCCAGGGGGCCGCATTAACTGGCTCAATCACCCCCATGTCCAGCATCATTTGAAGCTCAGCAGTGACTTCCTCCCGCAGAGCTAGAGGAATCCTACGCAGGGGTTGTATGACTGGCGATACCCCAGGGTCCACCAGAGGCTTGTGGGTGAAAGCTGTAAGGCAGCCCAGTCCGTCAAACAGCGCTGGCCATCTCTGTTGCCAGGTGGAGGTGACATGATGGATATCGGCGCCCTTATCGTCTCGCAGTGTGAACCCCAAGCTTGTAAAAAGATCAAGCCCCAAAAGGTTGGCTCCCCGTTCAGAAATGTAGAATGGGAACGATGGCAGGTGTTTGGAGCCATACCGTACTGAGACGTGGAGAACGCCAAGCATAGTAATCCTGGAACTGTTGTAGCCACAGAGAGATGTGCAGGGCTGCTGTAATGGCAGATGAGAGAAGAACTTGTGATACGTATTGGCATTGAGCAACGATGCAGCCGCACCCGTATCCAGGAGGAGTGGGAGACTCACCTCATCCAGCAGCACAGTACATGTCCTAAAAGCTGCCTGGCCAGCTGATACATGTCTAATTTCAGTGTAGTCATTACGGGCAGGTGAGAGTGTCCTCTGTGATGCTTGCGTAGCGGGAGCCGACCGGCATACTTTAGCAAAGTGATTTTTCTTTAAGCAATTCCTACATATCTGCCCACGTGCAGGGCAATTTGGGGCTCTTGAATTGTGCGAACTAGACACAGTTTCCACAACTTGAAATGCGTTGGTTTCTCTGAAGCTGTGCAAAATGCACTGGAAAACATGCATCCTTACTCTCACTTTTCCCTATGGGTAAGATACTGTGGCCTTGGGGACTGGCAGGTCGGAGTTGTTGCATAGGGATGTCCGCGAGGGGGCGCGCATCAGCGAGCAGTGTAGAGCATTCGACAGCTGCCTCCACTTGCAGCGCGATTACAACCGCTTGATTTAGTGTTAGTTCGTCAGATTCTAACAACAGTTTTTCCCGTGTCTTTTCACACAGTATCCCTTCAATAAGCTGATCACGAACGATCTGATCTTGGAGTGTCCCATAATTGCACGAGCGCGCCATGTCTCGCAGGTTAGTTACATAGACCTGCACAGACTCACCCGGTCGCTGAAGACGTTTGCGTAGCTTGTATCGGCGTAGTATGACTCGTTGCTGGCCCGTGAAGTGGAGAGCGAGCTGAGCGACCGCTTCCTCGTAAGTCTCCGCTTCCCCAAGAGCGCGATATACCCTCTGTCCCTCGGCCCCGAGACAGTGACGAAGCAGGGCAATTTTCCTCCGATCCGGTATATCAGTATAGTCCATAGCCTCGAGATACACCGTGAAGCCATCAATCCAACTCGCCCACGGAATGTGCGGTTCACCAGGAACGGGAAGAAAAGGTGTCGGCGGTGGTAAGCTAAACTCAGCCATCCTCGTCGCCAATGTTGTGTCGAAGGGTTGTAGCTATTTAATTCAACAAGAAGTTCACTTTCACACAGAGCTCGGAACGATAACCTCTTTATTCACTCGTGTCACTCACTCACACTTCCACACATGCGCACACCGAACCCCCCGTAACCTTGGTTCCCTTGGAAGCCTTGAATTAGAATACAACAGTCTATTTAAAATATTTAATCTGAATTATTTTTAAAAAGACAATTTTTCAATGACAAATTTGTCATGTGTCGCCACCTACTGGTGTAACGTTGTAATTGATATAATCGTTATTTAAAGCGCCGAATTACTTTTAAAGGGTGATTTTCTCTATTTTATTCGCTTCCGTAGACATCAGTGATATATATCTGAACTAAAAACTTTTATCTCAGTACTGTGATAATAAGAATATTTGTAACAAAGAAACAGCGATACTGTGTGTGGTTGAAAGCCGTTTCATATCTATACATGATAACTGCTTTCTGTGGTCAGCGGCAGCGCCAACGTAGATCTGAATGTTCCAGTGGATTCTGTCAAAGCTTTAAGAAACACAGGCGAATCGTTGCCATTTTGCAATGCAAAGATATTTAGTATTGCGTAAGTTGAAACACCTCGCGTGAGGCCAGACTCACTCGAGCACTGATCTGACAGCAGGACTCCTTCCACAAATGCCTTCAGCAGTTTGCAGGTATCGATGGAAGTGCTTTAAACTGGTTTCTAAGTTTCGCTGTTTGCGGGTTCTCATCTGCGTTGATTCAGCCCAGTTTGACTGTGGCGTTCCCCAGGGATCTGTATTGGCTCCTGTTCTGTTTCCCTGTGTATGCTTCCGTTAGCTAGTGTACTTTAGAAGCATGGGATATCCTTTCATTGTTATGCTGATGATACCCAGATTTATTTACTATTGAGAAAGAATCAGGGAAATGCAGTCACATCTCTGTTGGCCTGTCTAGAGCATCTAAAAGTGTGGATGTTTTTACATTTTTTGGAACTAAAACTGAGTTTATTGTTTTTTTTCAGCTGAGGTTTTTATTGAACATCAAGTCTGGCAAGGAGCTTGAGAAGGTTATTCATGTATTTATTTCCAATTGAGTAGATTACTGTAATTCTCTGTATATATGAAGCATTCTTCAGTGGTAAGGTTGCAGTTGGTTCAGGTAAACGCGAACACATGGCGCAGATTTTCCTCTCTCTCTTCATTGGCTACCTGTCCAGGACAGGATTGAAGTTTTACCTTTTGTTGTCATGAGGCCATTATAACTGTGTCATTAATATTTTTCTGGTGCTCAACTACAGTGGTACAAATTTACTTTTTAATTTTAATTAATGTAATGTTAACCCATAAAGCTAAGTGGTTTCTTAAGTTTGATAATTAATCTGCTATGTCATGTTTACGACATATTTATGACAGGTCGTGTTGTCTTAGTAATGTCAAGTTGTCATGACAAAGACACTGACAGGTTATGATGTATTGGTTTATGTCAAGTTGTCATAACAAAGACATCTCAAACAATGTCATTTGCATTTAAAATGTCATAATTGAGCGAATGACACTTAATGACAGTTGTCATAAACATGCATAAACCCTCCTTCATATGTCATGATTATGAAGGTGTCATGTCAGTCTTATGCACACCCCTTCAAGTAAAGTGTTATCACATATATACACTAGTTTAATGTTAAATTTTATGTTTTTGTATGTTTCTAAGAAAGAAATCACACAAATGAAAGTATTTAGACATGTTTTGGTAACTTTAATGTAGGCAGATTTGTAAACCTCTGGATTAACAGGAAAACAGCCAATGTGATATTTAGTTTTCCTTCTTATGATTCAGCAAAACACATTCAGGTCCAGTCAGCTTTATTTCTACAGTACAGATCATTTCAGCAGCTTCACGGTGATAAACAGGACAGTAACGGAATCAATAATGCAAACTTCATCAAATACCAGACAAATTCGTCCGTAAAGCAGTTCTAAAAACTGTAGTCATTATTCAGTTCAGTTCAATAAAAGTGTAAAGCTCATCAATTTTGAAACAAGTTAAATTCAGCTGAACAGCAGCTCTACTGAAGATAATAGAGTTATTATTCAGATCAATTCAGTGTCAATGTTGAAAAATTCGTCAATTGGCTGAAAGCGGCTCTGGAGAAAACAGTGTCATCATCCTTCAAGGTTTTTCTTCATGCATGTTTCCTGCGAGCTGCATCGTGTGTGTGTGTGTGTGTGTGTCTGTGTGTGTGTGTGTGTGTGTCTGTGTGTGTGTCTGTGTGTGTGTCTGTGTGTGTGTCTGTGTGTGTGTGTGTCTGTGTGTGTCTGTGTGTGTGTGTGTGTGTGTGTGTGTGTGTGTGTGTGTGTGTGTCTGTGTGTGTGTGTGTGTGTGTCTGTGTCTGTGTGTGTGTGTGTCTGTGCGTGTCTGTGCGTGTCTGTGCGTGTCTGTGTGTGTGTGTGTGTGTGTGTGTGTGTCTGTCTGTGTGTGTGTGTGTGTGTGTGTGTGTGTGTGTGTGTGTGTGTGTGTGTGTGTGTGGTGCTCGCCTCCATCCAGCTCCTCAATAGATGGCAGTGTCTCCCTGTTTTCTTTTCTCTTCTGTATTCCCAGCAGTTTCTGTCTCCTCGTCATGGTTTCACCACATTTCCACAGCATTTGTCTCTCACTGTATTTGTTTGCCTGTTGTTTTAGCTGCAAGTTGTGCAAGCTGACATTGCCACCATCGAAAGTGAAGCCGTTGTTCACCCGACCAACTCCACCTTCTACATGGGTGGTGAAGTAGGTAAAGGAGCCTCAGTGTCCAGCAGATCCCCAGTCCAAACCACAGCGCTGACACTGACCACACACACACTAACGACAAAAGCACTTTCTTATAACAATATTTGCTCAGTGACAGTGAATGCAGAAGGTGTCTAAAGCAGCACACTGTGTTCATGCTTGGATCTGGCCTGGTTTAATGGATCTAGTGCTGGAGTTTCATGGCTGTGGTTCAGGACATTTGGGTCATGCTTTACTTTCTAATGGATTGCTGTGGCAATTATTCCATGTTAATATTGTGAGTTCTGTCATCTTGCTTTTTGTGTCTAAACTTACTTGTTTTCCCATGTCTTCACTGATTCCTGTGCCCAAAAAACTCAATCCAGTTTTATTTGTAACCCAACTTTTTAATATTAATAATCATGTTTTATCGAAAACGTTATTTCTGGAGGTTCAAAACATCCAGTTTTTTTTTTTAAATGTTAAAATTTTTTATTTAGTCCAACTAAAATGTTCCAGGAAAATAATATTTTTGTGTTGATGTTTTGAGAACATTATTAGACACCAGATATCTCTGAACAAATGTTCTATTAACGTTACTGGAAGAACGTTTGTCCGTAACCTTGAGAGAACGTTTGTTCGTAACCTTCAGAGAACGTTTGCTGGGTAAGGGATCAGAAGAAGAAGCATGTTCACGATTCTGTCATCATTTACTCACGCATCTCCTTCCAAACCCATATGATGTTGTTCTGATGAGGAAATACAGGAAACTTCTTTTCCTGAAACACACTCATGAACTCAACTAAAGCTCCTCGAGGCACGCCACAGCAGGTCTGTCACATCATTGTGTTTGAAAACATTGATCATAACTCTGAATGTTTTGAATGGAACATAAGGGTGAATGAGAGAGCTAAAGCAGAGGGGGAGATTCTCAGCGAATGATGGCGTAAATGTCGGTCTGTTCATCATAAAGCATCATCCGTCTTCAGACTTACAGAATATAAAGGCGAGTGGACCGCTTCTGTTTGGAGCGACACGGTGTCGGTCCACCATCATATCTGTGTATGAAAAACATCTCTGTTCCACATAAATCAAGCATGCAGGTTTGGCGTGACATGAGGGTGAGTAAATGAAGACAGAAAGGGTATTATTGAGTTTAACTTTAACTTCATGTGTCTAAAGCTGGCGTCACTCGAGCCAAAACAACTCGTTACTGCAATGACTGATGGGACATTTGCATAGTAATTACTTGGGTTGGTCTATTAGTTTTGCTAGGAGATGTTGTGGCTGTAATCTCGCCCTGTTTTGTCACACTGGAAGAGGTTTCAACGGAGCAACGACAGATCAGTGTAAAGGAGGGTTGGTAGAGGCGTTCGCTCAACTCTGTCCGGGTTAGTCAAGCCTAGTCACAATTATTTATACAGCGCTATTTATAGAGCGTTTCAGAGCAGCTTTACAGAGATAACAGGAAAATACTGCAACAAAGTTTATTTCTAGAAGAAAATAGCGTCACAGTCCAGCTTAAGTAAGTTCAGTGATGCTTCATTTCTGTTGTAAAAAAGTTATTAATTTAGTTCATTTATATATATATATATATATATATATATATATATACAGCCGCTCTGGAGAAAACCGTGATGTCATCGTCCAGTTCAGTTCAGTTCTCATATAATGCAGGAGATCAATAATATTGTTGAATATTAAATTAAATGTTCTAAACATTAGGATTGGGGACTGAATGTGGTCTTGAGTTGAAGCCAGCTTTAGACGAGTGCCGGTCACAGACTCACGCCGCCGCTGTAAACGAGTGCCGGTCACAGACTCACGCCGCCGCTGTAAACGAGTGCCGGTCACAGACTCACGCCCTGCCGCTGTAAACGAGTGCCGGTCACAGACTCACGCCCTGCCGCTGTAAACGAGTGCCGGTCACAGACTCACGCCCTGCCGCTGTAAACGAGTGCCGGTCACAGACTCACACCGCCGCTGTAAACGAGTGCCGGTCACAGACTCACGCCCTGCCGCTGTAAACGAGTGCCGGTCAGAGACTCACACCGCCGCTGTAAACGAGTGCCGGTCACAGACTCACGCCCTGCCGCTGTAAACGAGTGCCGGTCACAGACTCACGCCGCCGCTGTAAACGAGTGCCGGTCACAGACTCACGCCGCCGCTGTAAACGAGTGCCGGTCACAGACTCACACCGCCGCTGTAAACGAGTGCCGGTCAGAGACTCACACCGCCGCTGTAAACGAGTGCCGGTCAGAGACTCACACCGCCGCTGTAAACGAGTGCCGGTCACAGACTCACTCCGCCGCTGTAAACGAGTCCCGGTCACAGACTCACGCCCTGCCGCTGTAAACGAGTGCCGGTCACAGACTCACTCCGCCGCTGTAAACGAGTGCCGGTCACAGACTCACGCCCTGCCGCTGTAAACGAGTGCCGGTCACAGACTCACGCCGCCGCTGTAAACGAGTCCCGGTCACAGACTCACGCCCTGCCGCTGTAAACGAGTGCCGGTCACAGACTCACTCCGCCGCTGTAAACGAGTGCCGGTCACAGACTCACACCGCCGCTGTAAACGAGTGCCGGTCACAGACTCACTCCGCCGCTGTAAACGAGTGCCGGTCACAGACTCACACCGCCGCTGTAAACGAGTGCCGGTCACAGACTCACACCGCCGCTGTAAACGAGTGCCGGTCAGAGACTCACACCGCCGCTGTAAACGAGTGCCGGTCAGAGACTCACTCCGCCGCTGTAAACGAGTGCCGGTCACAGACTCACGCCGCCGCTGTAAACGAGTGCCGGTCACAGACTCACTCCGCCGCTGTAAACGAGTGCCGGTCACAGACTCACACCGCCGCTGTAAACGAGTGCCGGTCACAGACTCACACCGCCGCTGTAAACGAGTGCCGGTCACAGACTCACAACGCCGCTGTAAACGAGTGCCGGTCAGAGACTCACTCCGCCGCTGTAAACGAGTGCCGGTCACAGACTCACACCGCCGCTGTAAACGAGTGCCGGTCACAGACTCACGCCGCCGCTGTAAACGAGTGCCGGTCAGAGACTCACTCCGCCGCTGTAAACGAGTGCCGGTCACAGACTCACTCCGCCGCTGTAAACGAGTGCCGGTCAGAGACTCACTCCGCCGCTGTAAACGAGTGCCGGTCACAGACTCACACCGCCGCTGTAAACGAGTCCCGGTCACAGACTCACGCCGCCGCTGTAAACGAGTCCCGGTCACAGACTCACTCCGCCGCTGTAAACGAGTGCCGGTCACAGACTCACTCCGCCGCTGTAAACGAGTGCCGGTCACAGACTCACTCCGCCGCTGTAAACGAGTGCCGGTCACAGACTCACGCCGCCGCTGTAAACGAGTGCCGGTCACAGACTCACGCCGCCGCTGTAAACGAGTGCCGGTCAGAGACTCACTCCGCCGCTGTAAACGAGTGCCGGTCACAGACTCACACCGCCGCTGTAAACGAGTGCCGGTCAGAGACTCACTCCGCCGCTGTAAACGAGTGCCGGTCACAGACTCACACCGCCGCTGTAAACGAGTCCCGGTCACAGACTCACGCCGCCGCTGTAAACGAGTCCCGGTCACAGACTCACTCCGCCGCTGTAAACGAGTGCCGGTCACAGACTCACTCCGCCGCTGTAAACGAGTGCCGGTCACAGACTCACTCCGCCGCTGTAAACGAGTGCCGGTCACAGACTCACTCCGCCGCTGTAAACGAGTGCCGGTCACAGACTCACACCGCCGCTGTAAACGAGTGCGGGTCACAGACTCACTCCGCCGCTGTAAACGAGTGCCGGTCACAGACTCACACCGCCGCTGTAAACGAGTCCCGGTCACAGACTCACGCCGCCGCTGTAAACGAGTCCCGGTCACAGACTCACTCCGCCGCTGTAAACGAGTGCCGGTCACAGACTCACTCCGCCGCTGTAAACGAGTGCCGGTCACAGACTCACTCCGCCGCTGTAAACGAGTGCCGGTCACAGACTCACGCCGCCGCTGTAAACGAGTGCCGGTCACAGACTCACACCGCCGCTGTAAACGAGTCCCGGTCACAGACTCACGCCGCCGCTGTAAACGAGTCCCGGTCACAGACTCACTCCGCCGCTGTAAACGAGTGCCGGTCACAGACTCACTCCGCCGCTGTAAACGAGTGCCGGTCACAGACTCACTCCGCCGCTGTAAACGAGTGCCGGTCACAGACTCACTCCGCCGCTGTAAACGAGTGCCGGTCACAGACTCACACCGCCGCTGTAAACGAGTGCGGGTCACAGACTCACTCCGCCGCTGTAAACGAGTGCCGGTCACAGACTCACACCGCCGCTGTAAACGAGTGCCGGTCAGAGACTCACGCCGCCGCTGTAAACGAGTGCCGGTCACAGACTCACAACGCCGCTGTAAACGAGTGCCGGTCACAGACTCACACCGCCGCTGTAAACGAGTCCCGGTCACAGACTCACGCCGCCGCTGTAAACGAGTGCCGGTCACAGACTCACGCCGCCGCTGTAAACGAGTGCCGGTCACAGACTCACTCCGCTGCTGTAAACGAGTGCCGGTCACAGACTCACACCGCCGCTGTAAACGAGTGCCGGTCACAGACTCACACCACCGCTGTAAACGAGTGCCGGTCACAGACTCACTCCGCCGCTGTAAACGAGTGCCGGTCACAGACTCACACCGCCGCTGTAAACGAGTCCCGGTCACAGACTCACGCCGCCGCTGTAAACGAGTGCCGGTCACAGACTCACACCGCCGCTGTAAACGAGTCCCGGTCACAGACTCACACCGCCGCTGTAAACGAGTCCCGGTCACAGACTCACGCCGCCGCTGTAAACGAGTGCCGGTCACAGACTCACTCCGCCGCTGTAAACGAGTGCCGGTCACAGACTCACTCCGCCGCTGTAAACGAGTGCCGGTCACAGACTCACTCCGCCGCTGTAAACGAGTGCCGGTCACAGACTCACTCCGCCGCTGTAAACGAGTGCCGGTCACAGACTCACACCGCCGCTGTAAACGAGTCCCGGTCACAGACTCACGCCGCCGCTGTAAACGAGTCCCGGTCACAGACTCACTCCGCCGCTGTAAACGAGTGCCGGTCACAGACTCACTCCGCCGCTGTAAACGAGTGCCGGTCACAGACTCACTCCGCCGCTGTAAACGAGTGCCGGTCACAGACTCACTCCGCCGCTGTAAACGAGTGCCGGTCACAGACTCACACCGCCGCTGTAAACGAGTGCGGGTCACAGACTCACACCGCCGCTGTAAACGAGTGCCGGTCACAGACTCACACCGCCGCTGTAAACGAGTGCCGGTCACAGACTCACACCGCCGCTGTAAACGAGTGCCGGTCAGAGACTCATACCGCCGCTGTAAACGAGTGCCGGTCACAGACTCACACCGCCGCTGTAAACGAGTGCCGGTCACAGACTCACACCGCCGCTGTAAACGAGTGCCGGTCACAGACTCACACCGCCGCTGTAAACGAGTGCCGGTCACAGACTCACACCGCCGCTGTAAACGAGTGCCGGTCACAGACTCACTCCGCCGCTGTAAACGAGTGCCGGTCACAGACTCACTCCGCCGCTGTAAATGAGTGCCGGTCACAGACTCACACCGCCGCTGTAAACGAGTGCCGGTCAGAGACTCACACCGCCGCTGTACACGAGTGCCGGTCACAGACTCACACCGCCGCTGTAAACGAGTGCCGGTCACAGACTCACTCCGCCGCTGTAAACGAGTGCCGGTCACAGACTCACTTCGCCGCTGTAAACGAGTGCCGGTCACAGACTCACTCCGCCGCTGTAAACGAGTGCCGGTCACAGACTCACTCCGCCGCTGTAAACGAGTGCCGGTCTCAGACTCACACCGCCGCTGTAAACGAGTGCCGGTCACAGACTCACACCGCCGCTGTAAACGAGTGCCGGTCACAGACTCACTCCGCCGCTGTAAACGAGTGCCGGTCACAGACTCACTCCGCCGCTGTAAACGAGTGCCGGTCACAGACTCACTCCGCCGCTGTAAACGAGTGCCGGTCACAGACTCACTCCGCCGCTGTAAACGAGTGCCGGTCATAGACTCACGCCGCCGCTGTAAACGAGTGCCGGTCACAGACTCACACCGCCGCTGTAAACGAGTGCCGGTCACAGACTCACTCCGCCGCTGTAAACGAGTGCCGGTCACAGACTCACACCGCCGCTGTAAACGAGTGCCGGTCACAGACTCACACCGCCGCTGTAAACGAGTGCCGGTCAGAGACTCACTCCGCCGCTGTAAACGAGTGCCGGTCACAGACTCACGCCGCCGCTGTAAACGAGTGCCGGTCACAGACTCACTCCGCCGCTGTAAACGAGTGCCGGTCACAGACTCACACCGCCGCTGTAAACGAGTGCCGGTCACAGACTCACACCGCCGCTGTAAACGAGTGCCGGTCACAGACTCACACCGCCGCTGTAAACGAGTGCCGGTCACAGACTCACACCGCCGCTTTAAACGAGTGCCGGTCACAGACTCACACCGCCGCTGTAAACGAGTGCCGGTCAGAGACTCACACCGCCGCTGTAAACGAGTGCCGGTCACAGACTCACACCGCCGCTGTAAACGAGTGCCGGTCACAGACTCACTCCGCCGCTGTAAACGAGTGCCGGTCACAGACTCACTTCGCCGCTGTAAACGAGTGCCGGTCACAGACTCACTCCGCCGCTGTAAACGAGTGCCGGTCACAGACTCACTCCGCCGCTGTAAACGAGTGCCGGTCTCAGACTCACACCGCCGCTGTAAACGAGTGCCGGTCACAGACTCACACCGCCGCTGTAAACGAGTGCCGGTCACAGACTCACTCCGCCGCTGTAAACGAGTGCCGGTCACAGACTCACACCGCTGCTGTAAACGAGTGCCGGTCAGAGACTCACGCCGCCGCTGTAAACGAGTGCCGGTCACAGACTCACACCACCGCTGTAAACGAGTGCCGGTCACAGACTCACTCCGCTGCTGTAAACGAGTGCCGGTCACAGACTCACACCGCAGCTGTAAACGAGTGCCGGTCACAGACTCACTCCGCCGCTGTAAACGAGTGCCGGTCAGAAACTCACTCCGCCGCTGTAAACGAGTGCCGGTCACAGACTCACTCCGCCGCTGTAAACGAGTGCCGGTCACAGACTCACTCCGCCGCTGTAAACGAGTGCCGGTCACAGACTCACTCCGCCGCTGTAAACGAGTGCCGGTCACAGACTCACTCCGCCGCTGTAAACGAGTGCCGGTCACAGACTCACTCCGCCGCTGTAAACGAGTGCCGGTCACAGACTCACTCCGCCGCTGTAAACGAGTGCCGGTCACAGACTCACTCCGCCGCTGTAAACGAGTGCCGGTCAGAAACTCACTCCGCCGCTGTAAACGAGTGCCGGTCACAGACTCACTCCGCCGCTGTAAACGAGTGCCGGTCACAGACTCACTCCGCCGCTGTAAACGAGTGCCGGTCACAGACTCACTCCGCCGCTGTAAACGAGTGCCGGTCACAGACTCACACCGCCGCTGTAAACGAGTGCCGGTCACAGACTCATTCCGAAGCTGTAAACGAGTGCCGGTCACAGACTCACACCGCCGCTGTAAACGAGTGCCGGTCACAGAGTCACTCCGCCGCTGTAAACGAGTGCCGGTCACAGACTCACACCGCCGCTGTAAACGAGTGCCGGTCACAGACTCACACCGCCGCTGTAAACGAGTGCCGGTCACAGACTCACTCCGCCGCTGTAAACGAGTGCCGGTCACAGACTCACAACGGCGCTGTAAACGAGTGCCGGTCACAGACTCACACCGCCGCTGTAAACGAGTGCCGGTCACAGACTCACTCCGCCGCTGTAAACGAGTGCCGGTCACAGACTCACAACGCCGCTGTAAACGAGTGCCGGTCACAGACTCACAACGCCGCTGTAAACGAGTGCCGGTCAGAGACTCACGCCGCCTCTGTAAACGAGTGCCGGTCACAGACTCACAACGCCGCTGTAAACGAGTGCCGGTCACAGACTCACTCCGCCGCTGTAAACGAGTGCCGGTCACAGACTCACTCCGCCGCTGTAAACGAGTGCCGGTCACAGACTCACTCCGCCGCTGTAAACGAGTGCCGGTCACAGACTCACACCGCCGCTGTAAACGAGTGCCGGTCACAGACTCACACCGCCGCTGTAAACGAGTGCCGGTCACAGACTCACACCGCCGCTGTAAACGAGTGCCGGTCAGAGACTCACGCCGCCGCTGTAAACGAGTGCCGGTCACAGACTCACAACGCCGCTGTAAACGAGTGCCGGTCACAGACTCACAACGCCGCTGTAAACGAGTGCCGGTCACAGACTCACTCCGCCGCTGTAAACGAGTGCCGGTCACAGACTCACTCCGCCGCTGTAAACGAGTGCCGGTCACAGACTCACACCGCCGCTGTAAACGAGTGCCGGTCACAGACTCACACCGCCGCTGTAAACGAGTGCCGGTCACAGACTCACACCGCCGCTGTAAACGAGTGCTTGTGAGTCTCTGACAAGCACTCGTTTACAGCGGCGGCGTGAGTCTCTGACGCCGCCGCTGTAAACGAGTGCCGGTCACAGACTCACTCCGCCGCTGTAAACGAGTCCCGGTCACAGACTCACACCGCCGCTGTAAACGAGTGCCGGTCACAGACTCACACCGCCGCTGTAAACGAGTGCCGGTCACAGACTCACACCGCCGCTGTAAACGAGTGCCGGTCACAGACTCACACCGCCGCTGTAAACGAGTGCTTGTGAGTCTCTGACAAGCACTCGTTTACAGCGGCGGCGTGAGTCTCTGACGCCGCCGCTGTAAACGAGTGCCGGTCACAGACTCACTCCGCCGCTGTAAACGAGTGCCGGTCACAGACTCACTCCGCCGCTGTAAACGAGTGCCGGTCACAGACTCACAACGGCGCTGTAAACGAGTGCCGGTCACAGACTCACACCGCCGCTGTAAACGAGTGCCGGTCACAGACTCACTCCGCCGCTGTAAACGAGTGCCGGTCACAGACTCACAACGCCGCTGTAAACGAGTGCCGGTCACAGACTCACTCCGCCGCTGTAAACGAGTGCCGGTCACAGACTCACACCACCGCTGTAAACGAGTGCCGGTCACAGACTCACTCCGCCGCTGTAAACGAGTGCCGGTCACAGACTCACACCGCCGCTGTAAACGAGTGCCGGTCACAGACTCACACCGCCGCTGTAAACGAGTGCTTGTGAGTCTCTGACAAGCACTCGTTTACAGCGGCGGCGTGAGTCTCTGACGCCGCCGCTGTAAACGAGTGCCGGTCACAGACTCACTCCGCCGCTGTAAACGAGTGCCGGTCACAGACTCACTCCGCCGCTGTAAACGAGTGCCGGTCACAGACTCACACCGCCGCTGTAAACGAGTGCCGGTCACAGACTCACTCCGCCGCTGTAAACGAGTGCCGGTCACAGACTCACACCGCCGCTGTAAACGAGTGCCGGTCACAGACTCACACCGCCGCTGTAAACGAGTGCCGGTCACAGACTCACACCGCCGCTGTAAACGAGTGCTTGTCAGAGACTCACGCCGCCGCTGTAAACGAGTGCCGGTCACAGACTCACTCCGCCGCTGTAAACGAGTGCCGGTCACAGACTCACTCCGCCGCTGTAAACGAGTGCCGGTCACAGACTCACTCCGCCGCTGTAAACGAGTGCCGGTCACAGACTCACTCCGCCGCTGTAAACGAGTGCCGGTCACAGACTCACTCCGCCGCTGTAAACGAGTGCCGGTCACAGACTCACTCCGCCGCTGTAAACGAGTGCCGGTCACAGACTCACTCCGCCGCTGTAAACGAGTGCCGGTCACAGACTCACACCGCCGCTGTAAACGAGTGCCGGTCACAGACTCACACCGCCGCTGTAGACGAGTGCCGGTCACAGACTCACTCCGCCGCTGTAAACGAGTGCCGGTCACAGACTCACTCCGCCGCTGTAAACGAGTGCCGGTCAGAGACTCACACCGCCGCTGTAAACGAGTGCCGGTCACAGACTCACTCCGCCGCTGTAAACGAGTGCCGGTCACAGACTCACTCCGCCGCTGTAAACGAGTGCCGGTCACAGACTCACACCGCCGCTGTAAACGAGTGCCGGTCACAGACTCACTCCGCCGCTGTAAACGAGTGCCGGTCACAGACTCACACCGCCGCTGTAAACGAGTCCCGGTCACAGACTCACGCCGCCGCTGTAAACGAGTGCCGGTCACAGACTCACACCGCCGCTGTAAACGAGTGCTTGTCACAGACTCACACCGCCGCTGTAAACGAGTGCCGGTCACAGACTCACACCGCCGCTGTAAACGAGTGCCGGTCACAGACTCACACCGCCGCTGTAAACGAGTGCTTGTCACAGACTCACACCGCCGCTGTAAACGAGTCCCGGTCACAGACTCACGCCGCCGCTGTAAACGAGTGCCGGTCACAGACTCACACCGCCGCTGTAAACGAGTGCCGGTCACAGACTCACACCGCCGCTGTAAACGAGTGCCGGTCACAGACTCACTCCGCCGCTGTAAACGAGTGCCGGTCACAGACTCACACCGCCGCTGTAAACGAGTCCCGGTCACAGACTCACACCGCCGCTGTAAACGAGTGCCGGTCACAGACTCACACCGCCGCTGTAAACGAGTGCCGGTCACAGACTCACACCGCCGCTGTAAACGAGTGCCGGTCACAGACTCACACCGCCGCTGTAAACGAGTGCCGGTCACAGACTCACAACGCCGCTGTAAACGAGTGCCGGTCAGAGACTCACGCCGCCGCTGTAAACGAGTGCCGGTCACAGACTCACAACGCCGCTGTAAACGAGTGCCGGTCACAGACTCACTCCGCCGCTGTAAACGAGTGCCGGTCACAGACTCACTCCGCCGCTGTAAACGAGTGCCGGTCACAGACTCACACCGCCGCTGTAAACGAGTGCCGGTCACAGACTCACACCGCCGCTGTAAACGAGTGCTTGTCAGAGACTCACGCCGCCGCTGTAAACGAGTGCCGGTCACAGACTCACTCCGCCGCTGTAAACGAGTGCCGGTCACAGACTCACACCGCCGCTGTAAACGAGTGCCGGTCAGAGACTCACGCCGCCGCTGTAAACGATTGCCGGTCACAGACTCACACCGCCGCTGTAAACGAGTGCGGGTCACAGACTCACGCCGCCGCTGTAAACGAGTGCCGGTCACAGACTCACACCACCGCTGTAAACGAGTGCCGGTCACAGACTCACTCCGCCGCTGTAAACGAGTGCCGGTCACAGACTCACACCACCGCTGTAAACGAGTGCCGGTCACAGACTCACTCCGCCGCTGTAAACGAGTGCCGGTCACAGACTCACACCGCCGCTGTAAACGAGTGCCGGTCACAGACTCACTCCGCCGCTGTAAACGAGTGCCGGTCACAGACTCACACCGCCGCTGTAAACGAGTGCCGGTCACAGACTCACACCGCCGCTGTAAACGAGTGCCGGTCAGAGACTCACGCCGCCGCTGTAAACGATTGCCGGTCACAGACTCACACCGCCGCTGTAAACGAGTGCGGGTCACAGACTCACACCACCGCTGTAAACGAGTGCCGGTCACAGACTCACTCCGCCGCTGTAAACGAGTGCCGGTCACAGACTCACACCACCGCTGTAAACGAGTGCCGGTCACAGACTCACTCCGCCGCTGTAAACGAGTGCCGGTCACAGACTCACACCGCCGCTGTAAACGAGTGCCGGTCACAGACTCACGCCGCCGCTGTAAACGAGTGCCGGTCACAGACTCACTCCGCCGCTGTAAACGAGTGCCGGTCACAGACTCACACCGCCGCTGTAAACGAGTGCCGGTCAGAGACTCACTCCGCCGCTGTAAACGAGTGCCGGTCACAGACTCACACCGCCGCTGTAAACGAGTGCCGGTCACAGACTCACTCCGCCGCTGTAAACGAGTGCCGGTCAGAGACTCACACCGCCGCTGTAAACGAGTGCCGGTCACAGACTCACACCGCCGCTGTAAACGAGTGCCGGTCACAGACTCACGCCGCCGCTGTAAACGAGTGCCGGTCACAGACTCACGCCGCCGCTGTAAACGAGTGCCGGTCACAGACTCACTCCGCCGCTGTAAACGAGTGCCGGTCACAGACTCACTCCGCCGCTGTAAACGAGTGCCGGTCACAGACTCACACCGGCGTGTCTCTCGCAGGAAATGCTCTGGAGAAGATCGGGGGAAAGGAGTTTGGAGAGGCGGTTCTGGAGCTGCGCAAGAAGAACGGCCCTCTGGAGGTGGCAGGAGGTACTGCGGTTTACACTGAACTCTGCTGAACAACACATTCACAGAAAACATATTAAACGACTAAAGATATTCCCTAAACAAAATAAATAAACAGGTCAATGGATAAATTACAAGGTCATCCATATATGCCACAGATGCTGTAGATAAACCATAACTCACTCAACCATGAACTTTCTGAAGTAATAAACACATTCATGCTCAGTTTCCACCATCTGAAATCATCTGGAAGGAAGGATACATTTGATGAATTTCTGGTTGAGTAAATCTGAGTTGTTACAGCTATGAAGAGCTGTATTTTGATGAATTCCCTCTTTTATTCAGAGCATGTTGTAACGGTATAGATTGTGACTGATCTGATGGTCTTGGCTCTCCTCAGCGGCCGTGACCTCGGGATTCGGTCTTCCTGCTAAGTTTGTCATCCACTGTAACAGTCCCGGCTGGGGCTCGGATAAGTGTGAGGAGATGCTGGATAAGACTGTGAAGAACTGCCTGGCTCTCGCGGATGAGAAGAAGCTCAAGTCTGTGGCGTTCCCTTCTATCGGCAGCGGCAGGTACAACTGCACCCCTGAACACTGACACACACCGCACTAATAATAAACTAACCCACCTAATGTTACACACACCGCACTAATGTTAAACTAACCCACCTAATGTTACACACACCGCACTAATGTTAAACTAACCCACCTAATGTTACACACACCGCACTAATAATAAACTAACCCACCTAATGCCACCTGCCACAATAGAGTTCATTTATGAAGATCTAAAAACTTTATTTACTGCTGTTTAATGCATTTCCGGCAAATATGGAGAGAATAAAGGGTCTCAATTAAATTTGTGTTTCACATCAAATTATATACATCCCGAATAATAATAACCGAATCCCGTTAGTGCGAAATGTCACATGACCAGAGCAGGTTAGCTCTCGTTTGTCCATCAGTAGACGATGGCTACACAACACAACAGGTTAGTAAAGTGTGTTATCAGAAAGACATTACAAAGAGTTTTGGTACACATTAACTTTAAGGTGTCTATAGTATTAATATATGAATTCACAATTATTCAGTTTTGTTGAGTGTGGTCATAGAATGAGTAAAGATGTTGATGGCAACAATAGTCACGGTGGGAAAATACGATGTTTGTTTTTTTTTAATACTTTTTTATGTCTTTTATCTCAGTATTCCTATAAGTGTTGTATAAAGGTTTTTGTTTAATAGTAACCCTAAAATGACACGAAAGAGTTTAAAATGTGTTAAATAACTGGTCTGATATAGACTATTTAAGAATTTTAAGCACACTTTTCCATCAAATTAAAAAAAATAATTATTGATTATTTCAAGGGGCAACTAATGACACCTCATTTGGATATTTTCATGTCTGGGACATGGAATGTGTTATTAAACGGGTTAAAGACAGCCTGAAATCCAATCCATGCATGTTTTTCTTAATTTGATCTCGTAATGTTTAATCCGAATGTCATAACTGGATCTTCTGATGATGTATGCTGGTCTCCTCCAATCACACAGTGGGCTTAAGCTCCGCCCCTTTCCTACAGTCCAATCCAAGCTCAGGTTCGGATCCACCTCCATCCCTGATCCACGACTGAACCAAACCCCCGTGTGTCATAATGCACTTTTCTCGGATGTTTGTCACAATACAAAAGATCTTATTGTGGCTTTAAAGGTGCATTGCGCAACATTTCATGTTAAAAATACCTGTTTTTCTAACCCATACATGCTTAAACAATTGCCTGATGGGCTGAATGAGCCCTTCTCTGATCACTGCGATTGCCTCTATAATCCTGTACAGTAAAATAAATAAGGGCCGGAACGTGAGACTGGGCGTGACGTCATGCGCGTTCACGCTCCCCTGGCTATGTCTGGCCGGTTTGTATATTCGCCGCCATTCTCCGTATCAGCGAAGACAACTCGAGCGACAAAACTTCAGTCAACTTTCGACAAAAGTAGAAGATGGATTCAAAGAGACCGGCTTGTAGTTCATAAACCCCAACGCAAACTCCACGCCAGACAAAGACAGTAAGGCAGTTTCGCTTGTCGCCAGAGGGGGGCATAGTTCTGCAAAAACTCAGAGAGGTGCGCAATGCACCTTTAAGACTGTAATTGTTAAACCTGCAATAACTTGATTGTTGCACAATGCACATTTACACTTTTGTCACTGTATTTATCAGTCCCTCCAGAAAAACGCGATTATGCGATCACTGAATTCAATGCATAATCAGCCAAAGTCCGCATATTTATGCGGGGGTCGCATTTTTTCAAATACTCCACAATTTCGCCGCATAAATTGCTGATTTCCGCGCAAAATATGCGGGGCTTGCATGATTTCATAATCCCCGCATTTTCGAGTCACATATATCTTAGCAGAAAGTTGGAAAATGTTGCGTTTGCTTCACACAAGAGCAGCCACTTCCCCCTGTTGCCATGGGAACGCTATGAAGTGACGTAATTACGCGACGTGAACATCATTGAAAAGCTGTAAAACAGGAGCACACTTTATTTTTAAATATTTCATTTATTCATTTTTACTGAAGTTGTAGCATATTCCTCTAGTAAAGCTACAGAACTTGTTTGACTCATCAATGTTTTGTAAGTTTGATGTGTTTATTAAGGTCTTGTAACGTGTTGTGTCGGGATAGCTCACAGCTGGAGTGATTGGCATCTCACAACTCGCACTTTATTCCCAAATCAAACTCGTAACTGTCTGTCACACGTTCTACCGTCCACGTCGTTACTTAATAAACAAAATAAGATAAAAGAAGTGGCATCAAACAGAAATTACCGGCACGCATGGGGTGTTCGAGGCGCATGGCACATACAATATAACACTGCAGACAGCGCGCAACTCTTAAAGGGGCCACACCTTATTTCCACTCGTTACAGTCTGAAATAAAACAAGATGAGAAATTAAATATTTCCAGAACTTTCTGTGATGTAGTATGGTTGCTTATCATAGGAAGTAATAAGAAAGGACTCTTTACATTAAGGTAGTAGCCTAGTGAGAACAGGGTGTTGGGGGGGGGGGGGTCACTTTTTTCCCCTCTTTTTCATCAAACCGCAGTTTTTGCAAGTTCCCGCAATTTTTGCAAGTTCCCGCAATTTTTGCAAGTTCCCGCAATTTCATCGCAAAAAATTGCATAAATATCCCGCATATTCCATCGCATTTTTAAAGAAAACGGGCCGCGTAATCAAGGATTTTTGCCCGCAACAATCACATAAAAACTCCGCGTTTTTCTGGAAAGACTGATTTATAAAGTATACGTTTGTGTAAGGGAGACTTGCAAAATAAGAATTTCATTGTGTGGTAAAAACCGTGGTGTTTTACTGTGAATATGATAAACATAAATTTATCTTGTATCTTTTATAACAACAGTAATAATAGATATTTCAAATTGTTTTATATGAGAGATGTTTGTTCAGAGAAAAGATAAAGATCATTTCCAGTTCTCTGTTTTCTGCGTTTATTTTAGCGTGTGGTTCACGTCACTGGTTCACGTCACTGGTTTGAAGCGTGTGGTTCACGTCACTGGTTTGAAGCGTGTGGTTCACGTCACTGGTTTGAAGCGTGTGGTTCATGTCACTGGTTTGAAGCGTGTGGTTCACGTCACTGGTTCATGTCACTGGTTTGAAGCGTGTGGTTCACGTCACTGGTTTGAAGCGTGTGGTTCATGTCACTGGTTTGAAGCGTGTGGTTCACGTCACTGGTTCATGTCACTGGTTTGAAGCGTGTGGTTCACGTCACTGGTTCACGTCACTGGTTTGAAGCGTGTGGTTCACGTCACTGGTTCACGTCACTGGTTTGAAGCGTGTGGTTCACGTCACTGGTTCACGTCACTGGTTTGAAGCGTGTGGTTCACGTCACTGGTTCACGTCACTGGTTTGAAGCGTGTGGTCAGGGCCGGCGCTCCGCACACGCACATCACGCGCTGCGCGTAGGGCACCATGTGCTTGGGGGGGGCACCAAAAAATCGGGTCGTGAAAAATCATCACAATAGGCTACTAGTATAAATAACAAATAAAATATGTCTAAAGCATGTTAATATACAAAAGCAAAACAAAAGTAATATAGGCCTAGACCAAATTAGTCGAGAAAAAGGTGAATCTCCTGTGCCAGTCTCCCTCTGGTGCCCCCCTTCCCCAGCTCCCAGTGGTCTGTTCGATTATGCCTCAATCAATGTCAAATTTGGCAGACACCGACCTCAGACATGGCCTCGGAAAGCCACCAAGAGTCGGGGCGGAAAAAAGGAAAAAGAAGAGACAGCGGGATGATACTCGCGCGTCGCTTGCAGGTAGACAATGTTTAAAATAAAAATGTTAGTTTTGTAGCGCGGGCGCCCTTGCGTCGTGAATGCATGTCCAGGGGGCGTCGCTAGTAGTGCAAATGATCCGGGGCTTTTTTAGCCCTGCATGTTGAATCTTTTATTTTAACGGGGGTCCGGGGGTTTCTCCAATTTTGAAACTTGGGCTGTTTAAGATGCAGTTAGTTTGTATGAGAAGAAGAGGAAGACCGCTTAGATACGTTTTTTCGTTGTTGTTCTATGCGGATAATTTTCAAGAGGTTCATAGGCCAAGGCCCAAGGGCGACATCTGTCGGTGAAACTGCAATTATAAAAAAAAAACAAAAAAAAACACAATCTCAGCGTTTGTATATTTTCATATTCACAGAGTTGTCAAATTATTAGGGCTGGGAAAAGATTAATCGCATCCAAAATAAAAGTTTGTGTCTACATGATATATGTGTGTGTACTGTGTATAATTATTTTGTATATATTAGGGCTGGGAAAAAAATTAATCGTAATTAATCGCATCCAAAATAAAAGTTTTGTTTACATAATATATGTGTGTGTAGTGTGTATAATTATTTTGTATATATAAATACACACATATGCATGTATATATTTAAGAAATATTTGCATGTATATACTGTATATATATTTATACATCATTTATATTATATATAAATATACATATTTTTATATGAATAACACATTTTTCTTAAATATATACATGCATGTGTGTGTATTTATATATACAAAATAATTATACACACTACACACACATATTTTATGTAAACAAAACTTTTATTTTGGATGCGATTAATCACGATTAATTTTTTCCCAGCCCTAGTATATACAAAATAATTATACACAGTACACACATATATCATTCTTGTTCCAAATCTGTGTTTTTAGTAATTGTGGTGGTTTTTGGTATTTAAAATTTTAACCTTTATATTATTTATTTCTTTTCATATTTGGTGCCATTGTTCATGTAAAATGATTTATTTGCAGCAGTTATTTTGGAAGTAAAGAGAACCTAACTAAGAAATTCTGAATGCTTGTTATTCCTGTGAGTGGTTGGGAGTGGGGGGGGACCACCAAGCATTTGTGCTTAGGGCACCCAAATGGCTAGCGCCGGCCCTGCGTGTGGTTCACGTCACTGGTTTGAAGCGTGTGGTTCACATCACTGGTTCACGTCACTGGTTTGTGTGTGTGCAGGAACGGGTTCCCGAAGCAGACGGCGGCTCAGCTCATCCTGAAGGCCATCTCCAGCTACTTCGTCTCAACCATGTCCTCCTCCATCAAGACTGTGTTCTTCGTGCTGTTCGACAGCGAGAGCATCGGCATCTATGTGCAGGAGATGGCCAAACTGGACTGTTGATTCTGTTGATTAAAAATGCTATAGCGAGATCATTAATTAGGGTGGTGGTGATCAAATATGTTTTGGTACTCGATCATAACCGCTACGGTTGTTGCATTCCTGGTGTTTGGAAGTCTTTGATTTATTCTTAATTTTGAACAGAGGGTTTGCATCATTCTGCCTCTTGTTGTATCATATCACACATGTTAATATGCATAAAGTGTATATTAAATACTTGAAAAAATTAACTATATATGAACTGAATTATATATGAAATTAAAAACTGAATAATTGAATTACAGTAGTCAACATTTGAAGTGGATCAAAACCTTTCATTAAAGTTATACATGTATTTTGAACAATTCCCGTTCTCGTCTCAGGACAACGTTGAAGAACTCTTCAGATCCACCTCAAGCTTTGGCTCTTGTATACGAGCATTGATGAATGACTGCGCGGCGTGTGTGATGAGCGGCTGCTGCCAGCAGAGGGAGCCCTTGTCCAGTGTTATATTCACAGCATCTAACATTCATAACACAGACAGAAGGTTTGTTTATTTCATGCCTGGTGTTATACATGTGAACCCTTTACAGATGCAAACAATTCCAGAGCCTTGTTCTGCTCTGCACGTTCTCATCCGCCGTGGTGTCCAGCAGTGCTCTGGCTCTCCGGCGAGCTCTTATCCCGGAGTTATTGGCAGTCAGTGCCGGGTCAGTTTCCCAGCGGATCCGCAGACCTCCTCGAAGGGCACATCTGAGCACTAATCCTCAGGAAATACGGGCAGCTCGCTCCTCTACTGCTCGCTGGGAATCTCAGTAAACTCAAAGCATCTGTAGCACTGCTCTTTCCCAGAGCTCCGGCAGATGATGCTTTATTCCTTGCATGTACAAAGTAAGCCCGGCGGGGGAAGAGCGCTACGTGAAATTAAAACAAACAACTGCGGGATCAGGGAGGGAAAATATCCAGTCCTGAAAGATCATGCTAGCGCACATGAAAGGAGCGTAATATATCTGACATTTTGAGTGGATGCACACGGTCTCAGTAGTGAATCGCTCGTACTCGTGAAGAATGTCGACCCAATATACTTAGAGCTGCTCAAATGTGACTTAGTGAGTAATCAAATACAAACAGCAGAAATCCTCATGTGTTATGATGCACTTCTGTCTATATTTACTTGTATAAGGTTTAAATCTGAGGCCTACTCGTGATTCTTAGGTAGGATGCCTAATAACTCTCGATCTCCTTTTGGCAAAACTTTGGCCACTCAAGAATTGTTTGGGGGAAACGTGCATGTTTTTAACTTCCCATGGGTTTGGGTGTCCAACACCGGTTGTTATAACAGAACCGCACTGATAAATCGACATGCTTATCCTGGTGACCCCGATGGTCTGGTTCCTGGGGTTGAATAATAACGCAGATCCCTATTAGCGCTGGTTCTGTTCAGCTGAAGCCCAGGAGACACACATCTCTCCTCACACCTTCGCTCTGTGCGCCGAGTCCAAATGTGTCCCGCAGATTTGATCCTGTGGTTCTCTCTAAGCCGGTGGAAGCTCGGGCTTTCGGCTCCTGTGGGATCCCGTACACACATGGCCTCTATACAAACACACGGCTCTGATCCTGACCCTCCTCCAGTATATGTGAAGCCATACAGGGTTGTGTTGCACTACTGTCCAAATTGCAATAATTGGCCGCTTCTGCTTAAACTTCAGGCCACAATCTGACCTCTTTTCTCTGAGTATATGCCAGAGGTAACACAATTTGTCTTTTTTCAACACCAACTAATTAATCTTCCATTCTGCATGTGCTGGAAACCATGTTTGTGTAGCATGCATAGAGAAGTTGTCAAAAGAGTTTTGGTTTAGTTGGTAGATATGAGCCAATATATATATATTATTTTCTGGATATATATATATTTTGCCCTGTATGTTGAGTGCAGCGTCCAAACATCACACAACTTGGTACACATGGACACTGGGACAATTTGATGATACACACCACCAAATTACTTAAATTTTCCATACTAGCGGCCACTTCCTTAAGAAAATTAACCATGTGTTTGTTTTAGTAAAACCATGCTTTTTGGCATATTGACTGGCATTTCTATAACCACAAAAAAACCCATATGGTTAAACTATGGTTTTTGAAGCAAAACCATGGTTTGTTTGTGGTTACCACGGAATAACTACAAGTTTTAGTCAAGTCATCTTCATTTATATAGCGCTTTTAACGCCGTAGATTGTTCCAAAGCGGCTTTACAGTGATAATAGGAAATTAAAGTAACAGAGATTGTTTTGGCCTTATGGCAGCTCTAGAATAAAGTTTGTTTCCAGCTAAAGTTTGGTTTTACATGGTAGTAAAACCATGGTTAATTTTCGCCAGGGCTAGCAATTTTCTTCTCTTCTCTATTTCTTCTCTTCCAAGTGAAACGCTTTTGGAGCAAGAACACATGTGGGCGGGGCTTGGTTTTGTCTGTGGGGAATTGATTGGATGGTAGTGGTTTGCTATTGGCTAATCTCTTGTGAGTGACAGGTTATAGCCCCGCCCTTGTCATCAGAGGAGGACAGATGCTGCAAGTTATTCTGGTTCAACATTATTAAAACAGCAATGATGTGCTCCGATAAATCATTTAGAATAAACACTATTATTCTATATTATTACAATATTCCATAGCAAATGAGAATTGTCCATTTTGATTTCACAGGAGCTTGAAATATTCTTAAATTTTCACAGTTTTTCCTTTTCCCATGTCTTTGGACCCCATTGATTCTCATTGTATGTTTTTGTTTTTTGCTGTAAGGCTTATTCCTCTACAAAGCTTTGTGCTGTACTGCATTCAAGATCACAGAAATCACACCGTTTTGCTTGTGTGTTGTGTTAAACACTAATATAATTTCACTCACACTGAATGAAACTGGAACTGAATTTTGTATCAAAAGCAAGCCATAAAAAACAGGTTCGCAAATACACAGATTTCCGGCTCGCAGAATGGTGGCGTGATGGTGATATTGACGTCTGTGGCGCTTCATCCGGCCAGTATGGGTGGACCTTTACCCTGCCGCCGGATCTCGAGCAGTAAAGGGTCCTGGGCTTTTATTGGGCTGTGGGGGTCTGCAGGGCAAAAGGTCACATCCACTGATAAAGCCAGGCCGTCAGCTTTTCCTTGTTATCTGCAAACGGTTAAACAGCACGACTGACTGTTCAGAGAACAGGGGAAGCGATGCATCTTCACACGGCAAGTCTGAACACGGAGAATTACATTTGAGAACTGAAGATTTGCCATGGAAAACATCTCATTTAGGCGCGTTCCTCACACAAAGCCAAGGGCATTTAAGTCATGTGTGCTATTTTTAGGGTGAAAAGAAACCCGGTGATTGAAAGCGAGATTCTGTGAAAGTAGATTCCATCACTGTTATGTGCTGTCATAATGAGATGAGCGCTGCTTCTCTCTGGGTCTGAGCTTTGACACTTGCCTTCGCCACACATGATGCCGCCCGTCTGCCGAGGGATTTGAGGGATCAGGATGACCTCGGCTAATCCGGAGAGTCCACAGCATTGTGTCGAATGTAATTGTGTGACTGTCGGTGTCCTTCATTAAGAGGCCCAACACCTCGAGATCAACCTCACACACACTCATGGGACTAGACCCCCTTATCATTATCCCGTCAGTCCTGTCAAACATACAAGCAGACACACCCACACACACACATATACACACAGCTAGACAAACAAAAGGGCTGTATGTACATTTGCCTGGGGACCTTTCAGGATTTGCTACGTCAAAAGCTCTGTCTCTAACAAGGCGCTCATCCATTAGTGTGACTCCACCCGTGTGTGTGTGTGTTCGGTGTGTGTGTGTTCGCAGCAGACTCCTCTGAGCTCATGCGTTTCGCAGGAATGCTTTCTTTTGCTTCCTCCGGGCTGGAACTGGTGAAATCAGGCTGATCAATCAGAAGGAAGATCATCCTATGGTGTATAGAATGACTCAGTGACATCAGGGAGTAAAGATTGCTTATAACGCTGAGAATAAATTCAACATAACAAATGGCAGCATACCTTTATGCTGAACAGTTTTTCGGGGCTGGCGTTTAAATAAAAACGCCTAAAGCAAGCGTTGTGGGATGTAAACACAAGAACAACATATATATTGGTATGTCTCAGGAAATAGTGACAACCCATAATTAGAACTGAAATAATTAGCAGAACGCTTAATTTAGTCACATTATTTGATGATTTAACTTGGTGTGCAAGGCAAAAGAAGAACAAAACTTTTTTGTTGTTGTGCAAAGCTTGGAAGAGGAGCTAAACCAGGCTGTTCTTGAGAAACAACTGCCCACCAACACAACGCTGTCCTGGTTCCGGTTAGTGTTTTGGAACTCAAGTTTACAGTCATGATCTGTTCGACTGATGAGTTGGGGTTAGGGTCTACGAATGATTGAGCTAAAGATGTCTGAAAGGCAGAGATAAGAGCTGAGACAGTGGGACGGTCAGGTTGAAACAGCAGAGCTGTGTGTCGTCAGTAGTTTGAGAAGCCATATGCCTTCATGATAGTGTCCAGTGAGGCTGTGTAAATGGAGAAGAGAAGAGGACCAAGCACTGAGCCTTGTGGCACCCCAGTGTTTAGCTGAGCCCTCATCTATCCGACACTTGCCCATAAGGACAGACTGGAGCCACTGAACTACAGTGGGAAAGAAGAGTTTAGTCTGCAGGATTGAGACTTGGTTTTTTGCAAGTCTAAGGACTCCCAGCGGAGTGCCACCTCGAGGGGGAAAGGAAACAGCATGTCTAGCCCAGTTGACCTGGAGGACAAAAGCATGGGAATTTTAACCAAATTAATAACAGTAATGTCATAATATTCAAAGGATGTGTTACTGCAAAGAAAAGAAAGATGAGTGAGTTGAAAATGAGCAAATGTGTTCCCCAACTTGGAGTGTTGAAGAACACAGTCGTTTGAGAGGACCATAGAGTCTCTTTTGTTGTACCTGTCGTCATCAGCGCAGTCTGCAGCCGGAGCACACTTGTGCTCGACCAGGGAAAATACAACGATTCCACTAGCTAGTTTGCATGCACTAAACACTTTAATCCAATGGAGTATACTTTGCAAGACTTTGAACAGAAAGTGGAAAACAAAGTATACCCAGGCCTGAAAGAAGCCATATTATGCCCTTTGGCTCTGCTAGTCTTGATGATGTTTCAGGCTCTACTAGAACAGGTTTTCCTGCTTGAATGTTGATTATTTCCTCATATTCTCCATTGTTGCGGCTCCTCTCTTCCCAGTCTGTCAGTAGCGCTCTGTTTACTTCCTGTCTCTATGAAGCCCCTCCTTCTGAAAGCACACTGTGCTCTGATAGGTCGGCTGGAGCAGTGTGTTGTGATTGGTCTAGCGCTTCGAGTGTGTTTGGGAAATGTCCCGCCCCTTTCCATAACCGCCAGTTTAACACACCACTAACTAACTCAACCAGGCCCCGCCCCTTTATTCTGCGTATGAATTATTATAATGAGGAATATTGTGACGTGTTCGTTCAAGACTACAATGGAGGCGTTTCAGGAGTTCAGGAACACTGACACTGATATAGAGAAGAACTGGAGCTTCTTCATGATCAAACAGCAACATCACACACTAAACAAACATGAAGATGGAGAAAATGATAAAAGTCCTCTTTAATTTATTGCTGAATGGGTTGATTATGTTGTTTAAGTGTAAGATATACAGGTCCATCTTATCTGGTCTTCAGCGGTTGCTAAAGCACTGGGAATCTGACGGAGAATGACAACTTTTCTTCTGCCTTCATCTTGAAGACGGTATACCAGAGTCATGGGTGTTCAAAGCGCACAGGAACAAAGGAGGGTAATTAAAAGCTTAGGAGAATATGAGCTTGTAGGTCGTCATCTGAGTGATGGAGTCAAAGCAACCGAGCAATGTATATAGTCTGAAGGTCTATGGTGATTAATGCCTATTTATAATGGCTCATATACACTCTGACTGCTAAACATGAACTAGTTCCTTTAAAAAGTACTTCCCTTTCACTGTACAGGAACATAAGGAGAAATGAAACAACAGTAATGCACCCTTTTCCAGCCTTCACTCTTCTTTCACAGTCAGTGAGCCTGTCTAATCATTGTCTGTGTGTAACACTACTGAACGTTGTCTAGACTGAGCGGCTGCCTCCTGTAATCCCAGCGATATCCAGCAGAATCAATCTGAAACCCGAGACCCGCTCCAGTTCTCAGGTTGTCTTCGGCTTCCATGGATTACTGTCACAACGGCGTCTGATCCCTGAAGCGGCTTCTCCAAACGCTGGGATGGCGTAATGCAGATCTGACCAACTTAAACCTCATTTGTCTTGTGTAGAAACAGCATTGGATGGATCTCCGTGTTCTGACAGTGTCTCGCAGAGGCTAGTGGAGATCCGTCCAGTGTGAGATGCAGCAACCGTTGTTTCAGATCACTTCTTCTCCGTCCACTGAACTATACTTGGATTATGTTTCTTGCTTTTTCACATAACAGTCATTGTTGCTACACAGATGAATAGATTTTTTATTGATTATTGCTGAGACTAGCGATGAAGTTTGTATGGTAGCGCTTTAGATTACAGCCCGGAAAGTACTGTGTAATTAAGAGGAATTTACAGTTTAACTTTCTGTAATTATAGTCTACCTATAAAGTACTTACATGTAAGTATAAGGGAACAATATGTAAAGTTTGGGGAATAAAGGGGTAACAACCAGGAGAATTTAAAAAAAAAAATTATACTGTAAGTATTATAAGGGGAACTTATTCTACTATTATGATATAACAATCTTACATTTGGGAGCAATTTAGCAAGAACATACACTGCGTACCTTTTTGTAATAATTGTGTACCAATACATACTGTATAGGCTTTTTAAAAATGATATACATATCTATGCATATCTATTTTTTTTTTTTTTTTTTTTTTTTTTTTTTTTTGATAGTGCAGATGTTTATGTTTGGGCTAACATGTTTCAAGGCAAGAAAAGCTAAGACTATTGCAAATTTTTTTAAATATGGGAAATATATCTGGTTTCATGCGGTTACAGGGTAAGTGGTGCTTGTATAATAAATAAAGGTTTCCGAGTCAGTGATATAAGATTGTGTGTATGCATTTTTATTGTACTTACCCTGTAACTACATGGAACAAGAGGGTAACAAGCACCACTACATGAAACAAGAGTATCTTTCCCCAATATTTAAGCAAAAGTTGCAATAGTTTTTGTTTTCAGTGCACTTTTGTTAAAAATATTACTTTATAAATGCATAGATAAGTACCCTGTAATTTTTAAAAAGCCCATACAGTATGTATTGGTTCACCATTATTTCAAAAAGGTACGCAGTGTATGTTCTTTCTAAATTGCTCCCAAATGTAAGATTGTTATATCATAATAGTAGAATAAGAACCCCTTAGTTCTATAATACTTGCAGTATAAATAATTTTTTAATTCTCCTGGTTGTTACCCCTTTATACCCCAAGCTTAAAATATTGTTCCCTTATACTTATATTGTAAGTACATTATAGGTACACTATAATTACCGAAGGTTACGCTGTAAAATCGCTTTAATTACTGTAATCTAAAGCGTTACCGTTTGTATAAGTTTGTTCAAGTCCCTTGTTAAGCAGATCTCCTAAAGCGGTCGGTTTGTTGAAGGAAAAAATGCAACTTAACAAAGCATATCATTTTATCCAAAGTCTTTATTTGTCCTCAGAAATGAACACTTTGATTTTTCTTCTCTGCATTTTTCCTCTTGCTTCCTTATCTAGTTAGGGTCTAATAAACTAATAATAGTCTAATAAAAACCTGACACTATATACAGTATGTTATGAATATCACTGGCTCATTGATCAATCGCTTTGTTGACACGTTTCTTAAAAGCGTCTATTAAATGTATAAATAGAAATGGAATGTTACATTCAAACAAATGCCAACATTTTAATTGTTGTGTGTATCATGCTTACTAGTTTAAAAATGATCTAAAAATGATTGTATTTGTGTGCATATCAGTGCTCACACAAGTGTCTAACTCTTCTATATAATGATGTTTTCTCTCAGTGACGAGCGAGTCTGTAAGAACGGCCGTATGATGTGTCCTGTGCCTTTCATCAGTCAAAGCTAATGCCATTTCAAAGCTTGAGACTGAGGGGGAATTACACTGTGTTTAATGTAATAATCCACAGGTCTGCAGTCCAGTGGAAGGAAGCCGTGTCTCTCTCGGCTGCTAACTGGCTTTGGCTTTTGCTTGTTTGTTTGTTTTTTGCTTGGAGCATTTCATTTGCAGAGGTGGAGAATCTGAGCAGGACTGGAGCTGTTCTAGAAATGAGGATTTGGACATCTGAATGCTGAAATGTTTTGGCCTACACAGTTACAGGCTCTGTCTTGTAATTAACAATAAACCGAGTCTTTCAGAATGTGTCTGTTCTGTTCTGCTCAGTCATTTAACAATATGTTGCTTAGATTCAGTCTTTATTGCTTTGTCATAGAATATACAATTTAAATAATGCAATGGGTGCAAGTGAATATAACATATGACGTCAACATTAACATTCAACCCAATGTAATGTAGTTATTATATCACAACATATTAAAACTTCATATATGCACTGGAAGATTGTTTCTAACATGGAATACAAAATTTAAACGGTGATTGTGACTTTTTTACTAAGGATTCTTAGATATAAACTCACAATTGCGATACAAAAAGTCAGAATTGTGAGATGAAAGGTACCTTAGTTTAGCCTGGTAATACCAGACTCTGCTACTTCACTTTGCTTCGTAGACAGAGTCTGGAATGGCATAATAGAGAAGTGAATTATGAATTATTATTAAGTGTTTTCTCTCTCGCTAGGGGGCGCTTGTCTGAATCAAACCACAGACATCATGCATCGAACTCAAATCTATGATCGAACTTCCACTGTAAACCTGCTGTAAACACTCCATGATGCGAGCGAAAGAGTGAACATGGCTGTAAATGACTTTTGCAGATTATGCGAAGTTAATCTACGCATCCACGGTACAATCAGGGCCTCTAAACTGATATTTGACAGTAGAGAGAAACAAAAAAATATTTGCAGCCAACTGTCAAAGTTAGGATTAGTTCTGTTAAACACAGCTCTCTGTTCATCTCGAGTCTGTCGGAAATGCTGCAACTTCATTGCAAGATTACAGCATGTCATGGCAATATTTAAGACCTGGAAAAGAAAGGAGACACTGACCTGTCAAAAGGCTCTCCAGTTTCTCGCTGACGATCGGTAATAGTTGATAAATTAAACTTTTCCCAAAGGGAGTATGGCCACAACATCACCTCCATTCAAAATGTTTAATACACACTCTTCTTGTTCGGGCTTCAGTTTGCTAATGGCGGGAATATTCTCCACAACAGAGCGAATTGCATCCGCGTCTACATATCCGCGGTCGTTTTTGATTTCCCCGACCTAATCTTAAACTCAGCGCTTACCGACTACGTCACGGCTCTCAGCCCGCCCTCTGTTCGCTGATTGGCCGGCTGTATTCAGGACGGAGGAAAACGGATAGATAGGCCGCTGTCTCAGACTGAGTACAGGAGCGAAATGAAATTGAGCTTCTGTACTCAGTCTGATGTAGTCAGGCTAACCTTAGATGGGTTGATATATAATATATAAAGTTGCAAAAGCGTTCTCATTCTTTCTAATGAAATATCTTTCTGATATGACCTTGACTGTTGCTGTAATTCACTCATGTCCTGCTTTATGACTCTACAACTGAAATGCTGGCCATATTTGTTTTTCAGTGAATGATGAATTTAAATGACAGTCCATCTAAATGCACAGGGTGAACAATCCACAGTCACACTAACAGCACTTGACTGAGATGGAGGAGCGGTGTGTGAGAGAAACACACAGATGGAGGAGTGGTGTGTGTGTGAGAAACACACAGATGGAGGAGCGGTGTGTGAGAGAAACACACAGATGGAGGAGCGGTGTGTGTGAGAGAAACACACAGATGGAGGAGCGGTGTGTGTGAGAGAAACACACAGATGGAGGAGTGGTGTGTGTGTGAGAAACACACAGATGGAGGAGCGGTGTGTGAGAGAAACACACAGATGGAGGAGTGGTGTGTGTGAGAAACACACAGATGGAGGAGCGGTGTGTGAGAGAAACACACAGATGGAGGAGTGGTGTGTGAGAGAAACACACAGATGGAGGAGCGGTGTGTGAGAGAAACACACAGATGGAGGAGTGGTGTGTGAGAGAAACACACAGATGGAGGAGTGGTGTGTGAGAGAAACACACAGATGGAGGAGTGGTGTGTGAGAGAAACACACAGATGGAGGAGTGGTGTGTGTGTGAGAGAAACACACAGATGGAGGAGTGGTGTGTGTGAGAAACACACAGATGGAGGAGCGGTGTGTGAGAGAAACACACAGATGGAGGAGTGGTGTGTGTGAGAAACACACAGATGGAGGAGCGGTGTGTGAGAGAAACACACAGATGGAGGAGTGGTGTGTGAGAAACACACAGATGGAGGAGCGGTGTGTGAGAGAAACACACAGATGGAGGAGTGGTGTGTGTGAGAAACACACAGATGGAGGAGCGGTGTGTGTGAGAAACACACAGATGGAGGAGTGGTGTGTGAGAGAAACACACAGATGGAGGAGTGGTGTGTGAGAGAAACACACAGATGGAGGAGTGGTGTGTGTGTGAGAGAAACACACAGATGGAGGAGCGGTGTGTGAGAGAAACACACAGATGGAGGAGCGGTGTGTGAGAGAAACACACAGATGGAGGAGTGGTGTGTGTGAGAAACACACAGATGGAGGAGCGGTGTGTGTGAGAAACACACAGATGGAGGAGTGGTGTGTGTGAGAGAAACACACAGATGGAGGAGTGGTGTGTGTGAGAAACACACAGATGGAGGAGCGGTGTGTGTGAGAAACACACAGATGGAGGAGTGGTGTGTGTGAGAAACACACAGATGGAGGAGCGGTGTGTGTGAGAGAAACACACAGATGGAGGAGCGGTGTGTGTGAGAGAAACACACAGATGGAGGAGTGGTGTGTGTGAGAAACACACAGATGGAGGAGTGGTGTGTGTGAGAAACACACAGATGGAGGAGTGGTGTGTGTGAGAAACACACAGATGGAGGAGCGGTGTGAGAGAGAAACACACAGATGGAGGAGCGGTGTGTGAGAGAAACACACATATGGAGGAATGGTGTGTGAGAGAAACACACAGATGGAGGAGTGGTGTGTGTGAGAAACACACAGATGGAGGAGCGGTGTGTGAGAGAAACACACAGATGGAGGAATGGTGTGTGAGAGAAACACACAGATGGAGGAGCGGTGTGTGAGAGAAACACACAGATGGAGGAGTGGTGTGTGTGAGAAACACACAGATGGAGGAGCGGTGTGTGAGAGAAACACACAGATGGAGGAGTGGTGTGTGAGAGAAACACACAGATGGAGGAGTGGTGTGTGTGTGAGAGAAACACACAGATGGAGGAGCGGTGTGTGTGAGAGAAACACACAGATGGAGGAGTGGTGTGTGTGAGAAACACACAGATGGAGGAGTGGTGTGTGTGAGAAACACACAGATGGAGGAGTGGTGTGTGTGAGAAACACACAGATGGAGGAGCGGTGTGTGAGAGAAACACACAGATGGAGGAGCGGTGTGTGAGAGAAACACACAGATGGAGGAATGGTGTGTGAGAGAAACACACAGATGGAGGAGCGGTGTGTGAGAGAAACACACAGATGGAGGAGTGGTGTGTGTGAGAAACACACAGATGGAGGAGCGGTGTGTGAGAGAAACACACAGATGGAGGAGTGGTGTGTGAGAGAAACACACAGATGGAGGAGTGGTGTGTGTGTGAGAGAAACACACAGATGGAGGAGCGGTGTGTGTGAGAGAAACACACAGATGGAGGAGTGGTGTGTGTGAGAAACACACAGATGGAGGAGTGGTGTGTGTGAGAAACACACAGATGGAGGAGTGGTGTGTGTGAGAAACACACAGATGGAGGAGCGGTGTGAGAGAGAAACACACAGATGGAGGAGTGGTGTGTGTGTGAGAAACACACAGATGGAGGAGCGGTGTGAGAGAGAAACACACAGATGGAGGAGCGGTGTGTGAGAGAAACACACATATGGAGGAATGGTGTGTGAGAGAAACACACAGATGGAGGAGTGGTGTGTGTGAGAAACACACAGATGGAGGAGTGGTGTGAGAGAGAAACACACAGATGGAGGAGCGGTGTGTGAGAGAAACACACAGATGGAGGAATGGTGTGTGAGAGAAACACACAGATGGAGGAGCGGTGTGTGAGAGAAACACACAGATGGAGGAGCGGTGTGTGAGAGAAACACACAGATGGAGGAGTGGTGTGTGTGAGAAACACACAGATGGAGGAGCGGTGTGAGAGAGAAACACACAGATGGAGGAGCGGTGTGTGAGAGAAACACACAGATGGAGGAGTGGTGTGTGAGAGAAACACACAGATGGAGGAGTGGTGTGAGAGAGAAACACACAGATGGAGGAGCGGTGTGTGAGAGAAACACACAGATGGAGGAGCGGTGTGTGAGAGAAACACACAGATGGAGGAGTGGTGTGTGTGAGAGAAACACACAGATGGAGGAGTGGTGTGTGTGAGAGAAACACACAGATGGAGGAGTGGTGTGTGTGAGAAACACACAGATGGAGGAGTGGTGTGTGAGAGAAACACACAGATGGAGGAGTGGTGTGTGTGAGAAACACACAGATGGAGGAGTGGTGTGTGAGAAACACACAGATGGAGGAGCGGTGTGTGAGAGAAACACACAGATGGAGGAGTGGTGTGTGAGAGAAACACACAGATGGAGGAGTGGTGTGTGTGAGAAACACACAGATGGAGGAGTGGTGTGTGAGAAACACACAGATGGAGGAGTGGTGTGTGAGAAACACACAGATGGAGGAGTGGTGTGTGAGAGAAACACACAGATGGAGGAGTGGTGTGTGTGAGAAACACACAGATGGAGGAGTGGTGTGTGAGAGAAACACACAGATGGAGGAGTGGTGTGTGAGAGAAACACACAGATGGAGGAGTGGTGTGTGAGAGAAACACACAGATGGAGGAGCGGTGTGTGAGAGAAACACACAGATGGAGGAGCGGTGTGTGAGAGAAACACACAGATGGAGGAGCGGTGTGTGTGTGAGAAACACACAGATGGAGGAGCGGTGTGTGTGAGAAACACACAGATGGAGGAGCGGTGTGTGAGAGAAACACACAGATGGAGGAGCGGTGTGTGAGAGAAACACACAGATGGAGGAGCGGTGTGTGAGAGAAACACACAGATGGAGGAGCGGTGTGTGTGAGAAACACACAGATGGAGGAGCGGTGTGTGTGAGAAACACACAGATGGAGGAGCGGTGTGTGAGAGAAACACACAGATGGAGGAGCGGTGTGTGAGAGAAACACACAGATGGAGGAGCGGTGTGTGTGAGAAACACACAGATGGAGGAGCGGTGTGTGAGAGAAACACACAGATGGAGGAGCGGTGTGTGAGAGAAACACACAGATGGAGGAGTGGTGTGTGTGTGAGAGAAACACACAGATGGAGGAGCGGTGTGTGTGAGAGAAACACACAGATGGAGGAGTGGTGTGTGTGAGAAACACACAGATGGAGGAGTGGTGTGTGTGAGAAACACACAGATGGAGGAGTGGTGTGTGTGAGAAACACACAGATGGAGGAGCGGTGTATGAGAGAAACACACAGATGGAGGAGCGGTGTGTGAGAGAAACACACAGATGGAGGAATGGTGTGTGAGAGAAACACACAGATGGAGGAGCGGTGTGTGAGAGAAACACACAGATGGAGGAGTGGTGTGTGTGAGAAACACACAGATGGAGGAGCGGTGTGTGAGAGAAACACACAGATGGAGGAGTGGTGTGTGAGAGAAACACACAGATGGAGGAGTGGTGTGTGTGTGAGAGAAACACACAGATGGAGGAGCGGTGTGTGTGAGAGAAACACACAGATGGAGGAGTGGTGTGTGTGAGAAACACACAGATGGAGGAGTGGTGTGTGTGAGAAACACACAGATGGAGGAGTGGTGTGTGTGAGAAACACACAGATGGAGGAGCGGTGTGAGAGAGAAACACACAGATGGAGGAGCGGTGTGTGAGAGAAACACACATATGGAGGAATGGTGTGTGAGAGAAACACACAGATGGAGGAGTGGTGTGTGTGAGAAACACACAGATGGAGGAGCGGTGTGAGAGAGAAACACACAGATGGAGGAGCGGTGTGTGAGAGAAACACACAGATGGAGGAATGGTGTGTGAGAGAAACACACAGATGGAGGAGCGGTGTGTGAGAGAAACACACAGATGGAGGAGCGGTGTGTGAGAGAAACACACAGATGGAGGAGTGGTGTGTGTGAGAAACACACAGATGGAGGAGCGGTGTGAGAGAGAAACACACAGATGGAGGAGCGGTGTGTGAGAGAAACACACAGATGGAGGAGCGGTGTGTGAGAGAAACACACAGATGGAGGAGCGGTGTGAGAGAGAAACACACAGATGGAGGAGCGGTGTGTGAGAGAAACACACAGATGGAGGAGCGGTGTGTGAGAGAAACACACAGATGGAGGAGTGGTGTGTGTGAGAGAAACACACAGATGGAGGAGTGGTGTGTGTGAGAGAAACACACAGATGGAGGAGTGGTGTGTGTGAGAAACACACAGATGGAGGAGTGGTGTGTGAGAGAAACACACAGATGGAGGAGTGGTGTGTGTGAGAAACACACAGATGGAGGAGTGGTGTGTGAGAAACACACAGATGGAGGAGCGGTGTGTGAGAGAAACACACAGATGGAGGAGCGGTGTGTGAGAGAAACACACAGATGGAGGAGTGGTGTGTGAGAGAAAAACACAGATGGAGGAGTGGTGTGTGTGAGAAACACACAGATGGAGGAGTGGTGTGTGAGAAACACACAGATGGAGGAGTGGTGTGTGAGAGAAACACACAGATGGAGGAGTGGTGTGTGTGAGAAACACACAGATGGAGGAGTGGTGTGTGAGAGAAACACACAGATGGAGGAGCGGTGTGTGAGAGAAACACACAGATGGAGGAGCGGTGTGTGAGAGAAACACACAGATGGAGAAGCGGTGTGTGTGTGAGAAACACACAGATGGAGGAGCGGTGTGTGTGAGAAACACACAGATGGAGGAGCGGTGTGTGAGAGAAACACACAGATGGAGGAGCGGTGTGTGAGAGAAACACACAGATGGAGGAGCGGTGTGTGAGAGAAACACACAGATGGAGGAGCGGTGTGTGAGAGAAACACACAGATGGAGGAGCGGTGTGTGTGAGAAACACACAGATGGAGGAGTGGTGTGTGAGAAACACACAGATGGAGGAGCGGTGTGTGAGAGAAACACACAGATGGAGGAGCGGTGTGTGAGAGAAACACACAGATGGAGGAGCGGTGTGTGAGAGAAACACACAGATGGAGGAGCGGTGTGTGAGAGAAACACACAGATGGAGGAGCGGTGTGTGAGAGAAACACACAGATGGAGAAGCGGTGTGTGTGTGAGAAACACACAGATGGAGGAGCGGTGTGTGTGAGAAACACACAGATGGAGGAGCGGTGTGTGAGAGAAACACACAGATGGAGGAGCGGTGTGTGAGAGAAACACACAGATGGAGGAGCGGTGTGTGAGAGAAACACACAGATGGAGGAGCGGTGTGTGTGAGAAACACACAGATGGAGGAGTGGTGTGTGAGAAACACACAGATGGAGGAGCGGTGTGTGAGAGAAACACACAGATGGAGGAGCGGTGTGTGAGAGAAACACACAGATGGAGGAGCGGTGTGTGTGAGAAACACACAGATGGAGGAGTGGTGTGTGAGAGAAACACACAGATGGAGGAGCGGTGTGTGTGAGAAACACACAGATGGAGGAGCGGTGTGTGAGAGAAACACACAGATGGAGGAGCGGTGTGTGAGAGAAACACACAGATGGAGGAGCGGTGTGTGAGAGAAACACACAGATGGAGGAGCGGTGTGTGTGAGAAACACACAGATGGAGGAGTGGTGTGTGAGAAACACACAGATGGAGGAGCGGTGTGTGAGAGAAACACACAGATGGAGGAGCGGTGTGTGAGAGAAACACACAGATGGAGGAGCGGTGTGTGAGAGAAACACACAGATGGAGGAGCGGTGTGTGAGAGAAACACACAGATGGAGGAGCGGTGTGTGAGAGAAACACACAGATGGAGAAGCGGTGTGTGTGTGAGAAACACACAGATGGAGGAGCGGTGTGTGTGAGAAACACACAGATGGAGGAGCGGTGTGTGAGAGAAACACACAGATGGAGGAGCGGTGTGTGAGAGAAACACACAGATGGAGGAGCGGTGTGTGAGAGAAACACACAGATGGAGGAGTGGTGTGTGTGAGAAACACACAGATGGAGGAGTGGTGTGTGAGAAACACACAGATGGAGGAGCGGTGTGTGAGAGAAACACACAGATGGAGGAGCGGTGTGTGAGAGAAACACACAGATGGAGGAGCGGTGTGTGAGAGAAACACACAGATGGAGGAGCGGTGTGTGAGAGAAACACACAGATGGAGGAGCGGTGTGTGAGAGAAACACACAGATGGAGAAGCGGTGTGTGTGTGAGAAACACACAGATGGAGGAGCGGTGTGTGTGAGAAACACACAGATGGAGGAGCGGTGTGTGAGAGAAACACACAGATGGAGGAGCGGTGTGTGAGAGAAACACACAGATGGAGGAGCGGTGTGTGAGAGAAACACACAGATGGAGGAGCGGTGTGTGAGAGAAACACACAGATGGAGGAGCGGTGTGTGTGAGAAACACACAGATGGAGGAGCGGTGTGTGTGAGAAACACACAGATGGAGGAGCGGTGTGTGAGAGAAACACACAGATGGAGGAGCGGTGTGTGAGAGAAACACACAGATGGAGGAGCGGTGTGTGTGAGAAACACACAGATGGAGGAGCGGTGTGTGAGAGAAACACACAGATGGAGGAGCGGTGTGTGAGAGAAACACACAGATGGAGGAGCGGTGTGTGTGAGAAACACACAGATGGAGGAGTGGTGTGTGTGAGAAACACACAGATGGAGGAGCGGTGTGTGTGAGAAACACACAGATGGAGGAGTGGTGTGTGAGAAACACACAGATGGAGGAGTGGTGTGTGAGAGAGAAACACACAGATGGAGGAGTGGTGTGTGTGAGAGAAACACACAGATGGAGGAGTGGTGTGTGTGAGAAACACACAGATGGAGGAGTGGTGTGTGAGAGAAACACACAGATGGAGGAGCGGTGTGTGTGAGAAACACACAGATGGAGGAGTGGTGTGTGAGAAACACACAGATGGAGGAGTGGTGTGTGAGAGAAACACACAGATGGAGGAGCGGTGTGTGTGAGAAACACACAGATGGAGGAGCGGTGTGTGAGAGAAACACACAGATGGAGGAGCGGTGTGTGAGAGAAACACACAGATGGAGGAGCGGTGTGTGTGAGAAACACACAGATGGAGGAGCGGTGTGTGAGAGAAACACACAGATGGAGGAGCGGTGTGTGTGAGAAACACACAGATGGAGGAGCGGTGTGTGAGAGAAACACACAGATGGAGGAGATGTGTGTGTGAGAGAAACACACAGATGGAGGAGTGGTGTGTGAGAGAAACACACAGATGGAGGAGCGGTGTGTGAGAGAAACACACAGATG
>JARWKJ010000014.1:1017500-1097500 GCA_029959095.1 Rhinichthys osculus | reverse complement strand
ATTATTTAAAGCCTGATTACAAACACAAAAGTCTCACCATTAAAGCCACGTCCCAAACTCAATTATGATGTTCTCATGATAATGTTATGTAGCTGATATGACAGATTTGCGCTGCACATGTTGCACTGAACTGTACTTTCCTTTTTTGAAGTGATTAAAATCATATTTCAAGCATTCCATAATCATCATGTTGAACAGTGTGTGTCTGAAGCGTCTCAGTTGAAGGAAATCATACAGTATTTATCAGCTTTAATACATCAGCCACATTTTATTTTCGGGCCGATAACGACAACATTAAAAATGATCAGATATCGTCAGATACCGATATATCGTGATGCATCCTATAGATTTTTCTTGGTTTTGTGAACATTAAGGGAACATTTCATTTTATAATTCTTCAAACATTATGGGAACGTTACTATTGAATGTTCTCTGAAACATTTAAAAAAACGTTAGACGGACATCCAACTAAAACGTTTCAGAATAAAAACGTTACATGAATAATGTATTAATTATGTTTTTGTGCTGATGTTTTGAGAACATTAATAAAGACCAGATAACTCTGAATGAACGTTCTGTTAATGTTAAATGTTTGTTTGGGAATTCTGCACAAATTCCTGCTGTAAATGTAAATTGAATAGTAATTACTAAAGCACCGATACACTCTTACTCACTCTTACTCACGCCAGTCACTCTGATTAAAGCCATAAACCCTGTTAAGAGATTTTAAAATGAGCTTTCTGAAATGTCTCGATAAAGTGAGCTGGGAAAGTTACAGCTTGTTTGGCTCGAAATGAATATTAATCAAATGTAACGAATATAAATAAATGTGAGTGTAAATCAAGACCGGTTACAGGAGCGACTGAGGAGAAGCAGAGTTCAGCGGAGAGGTGTCCAGCGGCTCCTGATCTCAGATCTGTGTCTCTGTCTCTGTGTCTCTGTGTCTCTGTGTCCAGCTCTGTGTCTCTGTGTCTCTGTGTCCAGCTCTGTGTCTCTGTGTCCAGCTCTGTGTCTCTGTGTCTCTGTGTCCAGCTCTGTGTCTCTGTGTCCAGCTCTGTGTCTCTGTGTCCAGCTCTGTGTCTCTGTGTCTCTGTGTCCAGCTCTGTGTCTCTGTGTCCAGCTCTGTGTCTCTGTGTCCAGCTCTGTGTCTCTATGTCTCTGTGTCCAGCTCTGTGTCTCTGTGTCCAGCTCTGTCCAGCTCTGTCCAGCTCTGTGTCTCTGTGTCCAGCTCTGTGTCTCTGTGTCCAGCTCTGTCCAGCTCTGTGTCTCTGTGTCCAGCTCTGTGTCTCTATGTCTCTGTGTCCAGCTCTGTGTCTCTGTGTCCAGCTCTGTCCAGCTCTGTCCAGCTCTGTGTCTCTGTGTCCCGCTCTGTGTCTCTATGTCCAGCTCTGTGTCCAGCTCTGTGTCTCTGTGTCCAGCTCTGTGTCCAGCTCTGTGTCTCTGTGTCCAGCTCTGTGTCTCTGTGTCCAGCTCTGTGTCTCTGTGTCCAGCTCTGTGTCTCTGTGTCCCGCTCTTTGTCTCTGCGTCCAGCTCTGTGTCCAGCTCTGTGTCTCTGTGTCCAGCTCTGTGTCTCTGTGTCCAGCTCTGTGTCTCTGTGTCCAGCTCTGTGTCTCTGTGTCCAGCTCTGTGTCTCTGTGTCCAGCTCTGTGTCTCTGTGTCCAGCTCTGTGTCTCTGTGTCCAGCTCTGTGTCTCTGTGTCCAGCTCTGTGTCTCTGTGTCCAGCTCTGTGTCTCTGTGTCCCGCTCTTTGTCTCTGCGTCCAGCTCTGTGTCCAGCTCTGTGTCTCTGTGTCCCGCTCTTTGTCTCTGTGTCCAGCTCTGTGTCCAGCTCTGTGTCTCTGTGTCCAGCTCTGTGTCTCTGTGTCTCTGTGTCCAGCTCTGTGTCTCTGTGTCCAGCTCTGTGTCCAGCTCTGTGTCCAGCTCTGTGTCTCTGTGTCCAGCTCTGTGTCTCTGTGTCCAGCTCTGTGTCCAGCTCTGTGTCTCTGTGTCCAGCTCTGTGTCCAGCTCTGTGTCTCTGTGTCCAGCTCTGTGTCTCTGTGTCCAGCTCTGTGTCTCTGTGTCCAGCTCTGTGTCTCTGTGTCTCTGTGTCTCTGTGTCCAGCTCTGTGTCTCTGTGTCCAGCTCTGTGTCTCTGTGTCCAGCTCTGTGTCTCTGTGTCTCTGTGTCCAGCTCTGTGTCTCTGTGTCCAGCTCTGTGTCCAGCTCTGTGTCTCTGTGTCCAGCTCTGTGTCTCTGTGTCCAGCTCTGTGTCTCTGTGTCTCTGTGTCCAGCTCTGTGTCTCTGTGTCCAGCTCTGTGTCTCTGTGTCCAGCTCTGTGTCTCTGTGTCCAGCTCTGTGTCCAGCTCTGTGTATCTGTGTCCAGCTCTGTGTCTCTGTGTCCAGCTCTGTGTCCAGCTCTGTGTCCAGCTCTGTGTCTCTGTGTCCAGCTCTGTGTCTCTGTGTCCAGCTCTGTGTCTCTGTGTCCAGCTCTGTGTCTCTGTGTCCAGCTCTGTGTCTCTGTGTCCCGCTCTTTGTCTCTGCGTCCAGCTCTGTGTCCAGCTCTGTGTCTCTGTGTCCCGCTCTTTGTCTCTGTGTCCAGCTCTGTGTCTCTGTGTCCAGCTCTGTCTCTGTGTCCAGCTCTGTGTCTCTGTGTCCAGCTCTGTGTCCAGCTCTGTGTCTCTGTGTCCAGCTCTGTGTCTCTGTGTCCAGCTCTGTGTCCAGCTCTGTGTCTCTGTGTCCAGCTCTGTGTCTCTGTGTCTCTGTGTCTCTGTGTCCAGCTCTGTGTCTCTGTGTCCAGCTCTGTGTCCAGCTCTGTGTCTCTGTGTCCAGCTCTGTGTCTCTGTGTCCAGCTCTGTGTCCAGCTCTGTGTCTCTGTGTCCAGCTCTGTGTCCAGCTCTGTGTCCAGCTCTGTGTCTCTGTGTCCAGCTCTGTGTCTCTGTGTCCAGCTCTGTGTCTCTGTGTCCAGCTCTGTGTCTCTGTGTCTCTGTGTCTCTGTGTCCAGCTCTGTGTCTCTGTGTCCAGCTCTGTGTCTCTGTGTCTCTGTGTCCAGCTCTGTGTCTCTGTGTCCAGCTCTGTGTCCAGCTCTGTGTCTCTGTGTCCAGCTCTGTGTCTCTGTGTCCAGCTCTGTGTCTCTGTGTCTCTGTGTCCAGCTCTGTGTCTCTGTGTCCAGCTCTGTGTCTCTGTGTCCAGCTCTGTGTCTCTGTGTCCAGCTCTGTGTCCAGCTCTGTGTATCTGTGTCCAGCTCTGTGTCTCTGTGTCCAGCTCTGTGTCCAGCTCTGTGTCTCTGTGTCCAGTTTCTGTGTCTCTGTGTCCAGCTCTGTGTCTCTGTGTCCAGCTCTGTGTTCAGCTCTGTGTCTCTGTGTCCAGTTTCTGTGTCTCTGTGTCCAGCTCTGTGTCTGTGTCTCTGTGTCCAGCTCTGTGTCTCTGTGTCCAGCTCTGTGTCTCTGTGTCCAGCTCTGTGTCTCTGTGTCCAGCTCTGTGTCTCTGTGTCCAGCTCTGTGTCCAGCTCTGTCTCTGTGTCCAGCTCTGTGTCTCTGTGTCCAGCTCTGTGTCTCTGTGTCCAGCTCTGTGTCTCTGTGTCCAGCTCTGTGTTCAGCTCTGTGTCTCTGTGTCCAGTTTCTGTGTCTCTGTGTCCAGCTCTGTGTCTCTGTGTCCAGCTCTGTGTCTCTGTGTCCAGTTTCTGTGTCTCTGTGTCCAGCTCTGTGTCTCTGTGTCCAGCTCTGTGTTCAGCTCTGTGTCTCTGTGTCCAGTTTCTGTGTCTCTGTGTCCAGCTCTGTGTCTGTGTCTCTGTGTCCAGCTCTGTGTCTCTGTGTCCAGCTCTGTGTCTCTGTGTCCAGCTCTGTGTCTCTGTGTCCAGCTCTGTGTCTCTGTGTCCAGCTCTGTGTCCAGCTCTGTCTCTGTGTCCAGCTCTGTGTCTCTGTGTCCAGCTCTGTGTCTCTGTGTCCAGCTCTGTGTCTCTGTGTCCAGCTCTGTGTCCAGCTCTGTGTCTCTGTGTCCAGTTTCTGTGTCTCTGTGTCCAGCTCTGTGTCTCTGTGTCCAGCTCTGTGTCTCTGTGTCCAGCTCTGTGTTCAGCTCTGTGTCTCTGTGTCCAGTTTCTGTGTCTCTGTGTCCAGCTCTGTGTCTCTGTGTCCAGCTCTGTGTCCAGCTCTGTGTCTCTGTGTCCAGCTCTGTGTCCAGCTCTGTGTCTCTGTGTCCAGCTCTGTGTCTCTGTGTCCAGCTCTGTGTCTCTATGTCTCTGTGTCCAGCTCTGTGTCTCTGTGTCCAGCTCTGTGTCTCTATGTCTCTGTGTCCAGCTCTGTGTCTCTGTGTCCAGCTCTGTGTCTCTGTGTCCAGCTCTGTGTCTCTATGTCTCTGTGTCCAGCTCTGTGTCTCTGCGTCCAGCTCTGTGTCTCTGTGTCCCGCTCTTTGTCTCTGTGTCCAGCTCTGTGTCCAGCTCTGTGTCTCTGTGTCCAGCTCTGTGTCTAGCTCTGTGTCTCTGTGTCCAGCTCTGTGTCTCTGTGTCTCTGTGTCTCTGTGTCCAGCTCTGTGTCTCTGTGTCTCTGTGTCCAGCTCTGTGTCTCTGTGTCCAGCTCTGTCTCTGTGTCCAGCTCTGTGTCTCTATGTCTCTGTGTCCAGCTCTGTGTCTCTGTGTCCAGCTCTGTCCAGCTCTGTGTCTCTGTGTCCAGCTCTGTGTCTCTGTGTCCCGCTCTTTGTCTCTGTGTCCAGCTCTGTGTCCAGCTCTGTGTCTCTATGTCTCTGTGTCCAGCTCTGTGTCTCTGTGTCCAGCTCTGTCCAGCTCTGTGTCTCTGTGTCCAGCTCTGTGTCTCTGTGTCCAGCTCTGTCCAGCTCTGTGTCCAGCTCTGTCCAGCTCTGTGTCTCTGTGTCCAGCTCTGTGTCTCTGTGTCCCGCTCTGTGTCTCTGTGTCCAGCTCTGTGTCCAGCTCTGTGTCTCTGTGTCCAGCTCTGTGTCCAGCTCTGTGTCTCTGTGTCCAGCTCTGTGTCTCTGTGTCCAGCTCTGTGTCTCTGTGTCCAGCTCTGTGTCTCTGTGTCCAGCTCTGTGTCTCTGTGTCTCTGTGTCCAGCTCTGTGTCTCTGTGTCTCTGTGTCCAGCTCTGTGTCTCTGTGTCCAGCTCTGTGTCCTGCGGCTCCGGCTGTTCCTGTGCCGGGGATATGTGGACACCGGGACACTCTCTGAACATTTATTATAGGATTTTTTTTATTTTTTATTTTTATGCTATTACAGTTTTTTTGGATTGCTAAACGCCAGTGAGCACAACTGGAGCTACATGTGCTAAACTCTAACTACAGTCTGCACAGCAGCAGTTCATGTGGACCAAACTCTAGTTCGTTTTTCATTGCTTGAACACAGTTTTCAAAACTCTACACACTTATCCCATGACTTTAACCACAACCTGCACAACACTGTGGATTTACAGCACTTTGTCCAAATGCTAACACACACACACACACACACACACACACACACACACACACACACACTCACACTCTCACACACACTGCTGACTGCACTCTCAGCTGAACGGCTGACACCTGTGGCCTGATGCTGGAGAGAGGAGATCAGACCCGCAGTTATCTGTTCGAATTACAGTATGTACTTTTAGTTTCTACCTTTTTTTTCTCATTACTGTAATTACGTAAATTACTACAGACTATTGAAGCAAGCTACTAATTTTCATTTACCTTAAAGGAGAACTCCGGCGCAAAATGAACCTTTGGTCTAATAAAACATTGGTACCTAGTCAACCGTTCTCTGAGATTTGTTTTCATGATAATCGAATGTAAAGAGTTTTATCTCTAAAAACTGTTTAGCGTATAACGCTAGTAATGGGGGCATATAGTAAGTAAAACAAAATCGCTAGTTACAGTTTTTTTCAGTCGCTAACAAGCGTTTGTCCAACCAGTAGTCACATTTTCAAAACTCTAAACACAATTAGCACAACATCGGTCTATTGTGGCCATACCATTCACACATTTCATGTCGTTTTCACACAATATGCAGTCAGTGAACACATTTCCACAATGCTTACATTTTCTTAACAGACAAGTTATACCTCCCAACAAAATTATGGATTGTTTTTGTAGTATTTGCGAATGTTAACACACACCATCCCACAATAGCAAAAACAATATTTCAAACCTTAGATACAGTATAAAAACCTCTGCTCCTGCAATGATATCAGTTCAAAAACAATATATCTCAGCAAAATAATAAACAAACAATTGAATAATTTCCACACAGCTGATTTATGTTGGGTAAATTGGGCCAACCCAAAATTACCCAATTTTTTTCTACTACATTGACACTTATACAGTAAAATTAGGACTTTGAGGAGTGATGTTTTTGGAAACAGAAAAAGACAAACACTGTAATGTCTGGACGAGGAAGAGTAAGAGCAAGGGGCCCATGGAGAATAGCAGGAGCAGTGAGAGGTGCAGTGAGAGATGCAGTGAGAGATGCAGTGAGAGGTGCAGTGAGAGATGCAGTGAGAGATGCAGTGAGAGATGCAGTGAGAGATGCAGTGAGAGGTGCAGTGAGAGATGCAGTGAGAGATGCAGTGAGAGATGCAGTGAGAGGTGCAGTGAGAGATGCAGTGAGAGATGCAGGAGCAGTGAGAGGTGCAGTGAGAGGTGCAGTGAGAGATGCAGTGAGAGATGCAGTGAGAGGTGCAGTGAGAGATGCAGTGAGAGATGCAGTGAGAGATGCAGTGAGAGATGCAGTGAGAGGTGCAGTGAGAGATGCAGTGAGAGATGCAGTGAGAGATGCAGTGAGAGATGCAGTGAGAGGTGCAGTGAGAGGTGCAGTGAGAGGTGCAGGAGCAGTGAGAGGTGCAGTGAGAGGTGCAGGAGCAGTGAGAGGTGCAGTGAGAGGTGCAGTGAGAGATGCAGTGAGAGATGCAGTGAGAGGTGCAGTGAGAGGTGCAGTGAGAGGTGCAGGAGCAGTGAGAGGTGCAGTGAGAGGTGCAGGAGCAGTGAGAGGTGCAGTGAGAGGTGCAGGAGCAGTGAGAGGTGCAGTGAGAGATGCAGTGAGAGATGCAGTGAGAGATGCAGTGAGAGATGCAGTGAGAGGTGCAGTGAGAGATGCAGTGAGAGATGCAGTGAGAGGTGCAGTGAGAGATGCAGTGAGAGGTGCAGTGAGAGGTGCAGTGAGAGATGCAGTGAGAGGTGCAGTGAGAGATGCAGTGAGAGGTGCAGTGAGAGGTGCAGTGAGAGATGCAGTGAGAGATGCAGTGAGAGATGCAGTGAGAGGTGCAGTGAGAGATGCAGTGAGAGGTGCAGTGAGAGATGCAGTGAGAGGTGCAGTGAGAGATGCAGTGAGAGGTGCAGTGAGAGATGCAGTGAGAGATGCAGTGAGAGATGCAGTGAGAGGTGCAGTGAGAGATGCAGTGAGAGGTGCAGGAGCAGTGAGAGGTGCAGTGAGAGATGCAGTGAGAGATGCAGTGAGAGGTGCAGTGAGAGGTGCAGTGAGAGATGCAGTGAGAGGTGCAGTGAGAGATGCAGTGAGAGGTGCAGTGAGAGGTGCAGTGAGAGATGCAGTGAGAGGTGCAGTGAGAGATGCAGTGAGAGGTGCAGTGAGAGGTGCAGTGAGAGATGCAGTGAGAGGTGCAGTGAGAGATGCAGTGAGAGATGCAGTGAGAGATGCAGTGAGAGGTGCAGTGAGAGGTGCAGTGAGAGATGCAGTGAGAGATGCAGTGAGAGATGCAGTGAGAGATGCAGTGAGAGATGCAGTGAGAGGTGCAGTGAGAGATGCAGGAGCAGTGAGAGGTGCAGTGAGAGGTGCAGTGAGAGATGCAGTGAGAGATGCAGTGAGAGATGCAGTGAGAGATGCAGGAGCAGTGAGAGATGCAGTGAGAGGTGCAGAAGTGCAATATTTGATGAAAACATGTGGCCTAACTCTGAAGATCGCAGAGATTAGATACAGTAATTTTGTGCTTTTTTTTGTAAGCAATACTGTAAAACTTTTTCTCTTTTATCATACCGTGTTTCTACTGTACCTCCTGTTGTAAACAGTATAAGGGAAAAAAACTGATTTGCTTTTTACTAGAATGCTTTTGAATGTGAACATTACTGTACATGTGGACATACAGTTCCCAACCAAGAAATTTAGTGTAAAAAGGTTGGATTGCATGTTTTGCATGCAAATACCTGTAAAACTGAAACATAAAAGTCTATGCAGTTTTTGTAATGTCAACAATAGCCAGTATTTTGAAACCTGGTGTACTTTGATTGACTGCATGTACCGTGTGAAGTGAAAACAAGTGTTATTCTTTGACACAATCATTTCATTTTGAGTCAGATTTCCAGTGTTTTGGTAAAGTTAGTGTGTGCAGAGAAAGATGTGTTCTATTTTAAAATGAAGAGTTAGTATATATTTAACAAAATGTGTTTTTGAGAAGAAAATTAACCATTTGGCCAATTGTGTTTTGTAGGTGTGAGTCTGTGTTAAGAGTTTAGAAAAAGTATCTGAAGTATGGGTAAGCGCTTGTTAGCGATTGAAAAAAACTGTAACAAGACTCAAAATAGCCCCACATGAACACAGTAACATAATGAGGGTCCCTACATGCAAAACGAAGCATTGAGAACTTTGTAAGTGTACAGAGCGTTTAATAAGAAGATACAGATAAAGACAGTCCACTTCGTGTATACAAACAGGAGCCATCTTTGGAAAACAGTCTCGAATAGTCAAACCACGAACGCCATTCATACAGTTCAGAAGTTCACTGAACTTCATACAGTTCAGCTCACTTAGCACTGCACGTCGTTCGTGGTTTGACTAGTCGAGACTGTTTTCCAAAGATGGCTCCTGTTTGTATACACGAAGTGGACTGTCTTCATAAAATATCTTCTTATTAAACGCTCTGTACACTTACAAAGTTCTCAATGCTTCGTTTTGCATGTAGGGACCCTCATTATGTTACTGTGTTCGTGTGGGGCTATTTTGAGCCTTGTTAGTGGTATTAACTAGCGATTTCTTTTTACTTAGCCTATTATATGCCCCCATTACTAGCGTTATACGCTAAACAGTTTTTAGAGATAAAACTCTTTACATTCGATTATCATGAAAGCAAATCTCAGAGAACGGTTGACTAGGTACCAATGTTTTATTAGACCAAAGGTTCAGTTCTCCTTTAAAGAATTGTAATGTTCTAAAAAATTTAATAAATCATGTGAAAGAATGTCACTCTTTTCTTTGAAGAAAATATTACTTACTTTGTATGAAGTCACTGAAATTGTTCAAATTGTAAAGATGAAAAGTGTGTATTTTCTGTATTGGTGTTTGATGCTAGTGTTTTTCCTCTCAGTGTCTTCTGAGTGACAGTGTGTGTTATCTCAGTGAGGGTTGTGTAGTGTGTGTCTGCATGAGCCTGTGTTGAGTGTGTGTTAAGAGTTGTGTTGCTTTGCTTGGAATGAGTTTTGCAGGTGATGTGAACTGTTTAGTTCAGGGGACTGTTGGTAGTGCAGACTGTAGTTAGAGTTTAGCACATGTAGCTCCAGTTTTGCTCACTGTCGTTTAGCGATCCAAAAAAAATGTAATGCAAGTGGAACGAGCTGATGACCACCAGCTCACTATACAGAGAAAGAAGAAGTGTCACACACATGTGTGGTCTCTCTCTCTCTCTGTGTGTGTGTGTGTGTGCGCGCGTGCGTGCGTGCGTGCGTGTGTGTGTGTGTATGTGTATGTGTGTGTGTGTGTGTGTGTGTGTGAGAGAAGTGTCGGCTCTTTGATGTCACCTCATCTGGTCTGAGATGTAGATGTTCTGGGATGTCAGACGATGTCCAGAGTCGTGACGCTCGTATAAACAGCGTCGAGCCGCACGTCGTTACGCTCACTAAAAGCTTCTTAACTCCACTTTCAGCTTTTAACAAACAAATGCTGATTTATATTTAACAAATGCTGATTAAAGGGTCAATGACAAAAAAGAGTGTCTTCGATAAAGAATACAACACATGGTTTTGAAAAGTTTTATATAAGAAAGGTTTGTCTTTAATGGTGTGTGTGCTGTAACCCTGAGGGAAGAGTGCAATATATTTCCCGTACACCTTGAATTCTCGTGTTGTGAGAATGTTATGGCAATGTTCCCATTAAGTTGTGAAAATGTTATTTCTGGATGTTCAAAACGTCCAGTTTTTTAAAACATTTTTGATGGTTATGCAAATATTAAGAGAACATTTCATTGTATCATTCTGCAAACATTATGGCAACGTTATAGGCTACTTTTAAATCTTACTTTTTCTACTAGGCTACATGAGTAGAATTGAATGAAACTATTAAGTACTTTATTTTTAATGTACTTAAGTATTAAAAGAAAAAAGTACTGATTAATGAATGTTTATTTATGTATAATTCTATATACTCCATCCTACAGGTTAGACACACAGAGCTGAAACAGATCTGACATCATTATGAATTATTATGAATTGTCAAATAACCAGCATTATAAGGAAAATTATGCAGACACAATATGTATTGATCTGCAAGAAAGAAAACGTTTATTTTATTACCATAACTTGATAACTACTACTGATAATAGAGATAATTCAATAACAAAATACACCATATAGGCTATTGTATAAAAATTAGGAAAAACAAAATGTTTGTAAATGTGTTTGACAAAATAGCTATAACATACATGGGGTAAAATGTGATAAGATCAGAAAAGATAAGAATGCTAGTTTTGCATCATTTGAAACTGCTGCGACATTAATTTGCGTTATTTTAGCGTTATGTTTAGTTTTCGACCTCGTTCACAGGGTGATACACAAGGCCTAATTCAAACATATCAAATGACTTAACCAGCTCGCACTTTTTAAAGCAGATTAAGTTCACAAACAACTGACCTAAATATGATTTTCATTTACAATAATAAATCCTAAAGCTCAGCATAAGTCGCTCCGAGGATCTCCGCTCTTGCGTCAGTGTGAGTCTTTTCCTCGTGAAGGCAGTGAATCGTGAGCTGGAGACCCGCTCTGACCGGATCAGAACCGAGAATAGATCGGGTTAGGGACTCAGGAGTTAAGCGATTGCAGGATCACTGAAGAGATCAGCTCGTTCTCGGACCACGTGGCGATTTCCTCAGTTCTAAAACACTTGTGAAGAGTAGTGGAGCAAAAAGGACAATTTTATGCTTTGGAATGTAATGAAGTAAGAATAAAAGCTTCCCAAAATAAAAATACTCTGATAAAGTAGGCTACAGATACTTGAGAAACTTCGGTACAACGAAGTAAAAATGCCTCGTATAGTTTCAGAGACTCGTTGATCTGGACACGATCGTGATGTTTCTGGCGCATCTTTACCTGGTTATGCACACGGTTCGGCAGACACATATTAAATATGATTTCAAATGAATAATCAGTGAGGCCGTGTTTTAACAATTTTAATAAAAGTACATTCGTAGAAGAAAATGTACTAAATAGAACCTTAAGGGGTTAGTGTTTAGTTTTAATTAATATTTATGTTATCTCTATGAAAAAAACGAAACATGAAAGTAAATGTAGGCCATTTAGAGAACCTTTTAGGCGTAAAGAGCTCTTTAGAGTTGGGTCAAGAACACTGAAGCGTTTCTCTGGGGGTGTAATAATAAAAGCCTGTCACAATGCTATATTTAATGTGTTTTTGCTCTTAATGAGACTCGTTATGATATCAGGATCACCCCGAGAAAACATCCAGACGTGTGTCCGTACGAATGCTGATATATTTGACCTGCATATGTAGAATATGAAGTGTGTGTGTCGGGAGCCAGAGGTCAGCGCTGAGATGGAGTGTGTGTGTTACGAGGGCCGACGCGTCTCCTCTGTAACGCGGGTGTGTTTGGGCCCTAATGCATCGACCTCGACCCCGGGGCCTGTAAATCAACATCTGAGCCTCACATCTGCATGTTTACCTCAGAGAGAGAGAGAGAGAGAGAGAGACGGCCTGAAACTGCTCCATCATCATGCTCTGCTATTATAGTTTTGGAAATATTCAGTTTTATATGTATGTTAGGAAAACTGCTGTTAATAGCATCAGCGCTTTGCTCTGGCGTCTGGTTTCTGCAGTTGTGGTGCCGGTGAATGTGATGGCCAACAGGGGGCGACAGCGTCTTCCTCCCTCAGAAACTCCTGCCAGGTCATGTTCATAAAGCGCTTGAATCATGAATAAATGCATGAGCGGGATCAGTGTGTGTGCATCGCATCGTTCACGCAAAGCAAGCTTTGTATAATAAACCACACAATAACAAGAAAATACCACAGATAGTTTGGTCGCCCTTTATATTACAGTATCTGCACTTACAGCGGTCTTATACTGTAGAAAGTGATCAGCTGACTTAACAAAAATGGAGGAAATAAAATTATGAAGTAAATAAACGTCATGCTTAATCAAAACAATTAAGTAATGTGGAATCGTCAAGTTCACATAACTTAATTTTTTCAATTAAGCATTACGTTTATTTACATAATAATTTTAAAGCGAGGGGTTTCCTCAATTTTCAAAGTAAGTGAACTGAACACTTTCTACATGTTAAGGTTGGGTTAATAAGTGCAGAGTGTGTGTATGCAGAGCCGGACTGTAAAATAAAACGTGAGCAATAGAGCAGTGTGTTTGGGCCAGATGCGATTGGTTTTCCAGCTCTATGCCCCCCGAACACAGCTAATCCAGGCCCGTTTATAACTCTCCCCATACAGCGCTCAAGCAGAGGTCAGAGGTCAGATCCACTCGGGGATTTAGAGTCTTATTATAATCGCAGAGCGGCGAGAGCTTCGAGGAACTGCGGGGCCGACAGGAACCCGTTACCTTCAGTCAGGAGCATGTGGACGCAGACCCGCCGCTTCAGCCCATCAGACGGCTTCACGTTCCCTCCCGGACAGAACAACACATCTCAGCACTTCTCTTCTCAGAACTATTATTGAGTTCATCTGAGGGAACTGTAGAAGTATTGTAGAGGAGAGCTGGAAGTGTTGTTCTGTCAGTCACTGGTATTTTCCCATGTTTGGGTAAGATCCTTCATCATCATCATTATCATCTTCATCTTCAACATCATCATCTTCATCTTCTTCTTCTCCTCTGGTCTTCAGTTTTTAGCCCACTGTTACATTTCCATGTTAATGCAAAACTCTTTATCTTACACTATCAACAATCTGCTTTTGTATGTTAACACAATATTTATTTAAAAAACTGGTATACTTTATTTTACAGTGTCATTGTTACCCGTTACATGACATGCAACTAATACACTATAATTCATCACTGAGTTATCTAATTCATGTCATTTCATTACGTTTCCCTTTGACAAAGCAAAGTAAGGCACTACTCTTCATTTTTTTGTTATTTAGATACAGTTACTTCTGATTTTTATTTGAATTTAAATTTAATGCAGATATTTAATTTTTTATTACAATTCTATATAAGACAATAGTGGATTTAACATTAACATTGTTAAAATTAGGGCTGTCAAACGATTAATCGCGATTAATCGCATCCAAAATAAAAGTTTGTGTTTACATAATATATGTGTGTGTACTGTGTATAATAATTTTTAATACATAAATACCCACACATGCATGTGTATTTAAGAAATATTTGCATGTATATACTGTATATAGACTGAATGTAGCCTATATATAATGTAAATTTTATATAAATATAAACATTTTATATATAAATAACATATTTAAAATAAATATAAATATATACATAAGTGCATTTATATACAAAATAATTATACACAGTACACACACATATATTATGTAAACACAAATTTTTATTTTGGATGCGATTAATCGTGATTAATCATTTGACAGCCCTAGTTAAAATGTATGTTTTTAATGTAACTTTCTCCCTTTCAATACTTCAGTCAGGCCAAGAATAATTTATGCAATTGTGTATTATTTATTTGCAAGAATTAAAAGAGCGTTTCGTTGTGTTGTTCAACTCAAGGCTGATGTGGGATTGAGAAAGTAATTAGTAATAAATAATCCAAAACTTTTTAGATAGAGTAATTAGTACATTAATTTAAATACACTGTTGAAGATAGTTAGTATAGTTAGTAATGAATGACTGTTTTAGAGTAACTGGCCCTGTAAGTACATGTATTTAATTAATCAGCATATAATTACTGTAACCTTACAATGAAGTGTAATTAAAATATGACTTTCTTTACGCCGCTTCAGAAATATAACATCAATAATACAGTAAAAAAAACTGTTTCTTAGCATTAGCAAATACATTATTAACATCAAAAGTTGTATCTGTTAACATTAGTAAATGCATGAACAAACGATGAACATTTCGATTGAACTAACATGAACAAAGATAGTAAATGTGTTAATATGTTCACTAACACGTTAACTAATGGATTATGATTACTGACCTTTGTAACATGTAGCTTTTCTTGTACCTGTTGTCTGTTACTGCTAACTGTAGTTATTATTATTAATAATAGTCACTAAAGCTTGATTGGTCAGTCATAACATCAGCAGATTTACGCAGTTCATCGAGTTCAGACTGAAGGAGCTGATGTCGAGCGACTCGTATATGATCCTCAGGTGATGAAGATGATGAAGATGATGAAGAGAACAGGACTGGGGGTTAAGGGTGGTTACTGACCAAATGCAGTTTATTTCACAACTCAAGTTGTGGTTTGTTGTGAGTGTTTTGTGTTGAGTTCTCACACATGTATGGCTTCAGTGGTTCAGCTCAATAGTAGAAGAAGAAGTTGGTCATGTTTTTATACAATAATAGTACATGTATACACACACGCATGGTCATTAGAATTAATATTAGAGATTTCAGGGTACAACAAGGCAGTTTTGTTCTTCCGGCACAGACGTTTGCCCTGTAATGAGATCCAGACGAGCGAAAGAAACGGAGAAAAGCACAACTGAGAGTTTAGTGAGAGTCTATGATAACTGTGTACAACAGAACATCTACACAAGTATATGCAACACTTTATTGTATATTTGAATATTCAGTATTAAATGTAGAGGAGAGTTTAAATGTTTCTGTAAACTGCTCTAGTAACATTAATGTTTCACAGCAGCAGTGTGTGTGTGTGTGTGTGTGTGTGTGTGTGTGTGTGTGTGTACGGTGTGTACGGTGTGTATCATTGTAATCATTTAAAAGGGTTATGTGATATTTATTCCCTTCTCTCACTGAAACCCTCTTATTGTTAGTGCTTAACATTAGTTGCATTCAAACACAATTGTAGTGTAATTAAATTTTTTTTTTAAAAGTTAATATAGAGAATTATTCTTTTGCACATGAAGGAAAAATAAACACATGCAATACAATAAAGTAACAAATGCTACGCTGTACAAATGCCCTCTATTTCAGCTGAAGACTGAAGCTCAGTAAATCAACTTGATTGTACAAAAATATATGAATCTGACTTATAAATCTCTCGTTATGCTACATCATCACCAAATATTCCATTCAATCTTTTTGTCATCTTGTTTTCTTTCAATTAGGGCTTGTTTTCTTTCAAATTATCTCAGTTTTTGAGTGAAAAAAAAACGTCATTTGTGGATAATTTTGTCAATTTTACATAACATATTTATACAAAAAATGCAGTGTTGATCCCAATTTCTAACCAGGAAATTTGGTTTGAAATGGTTTTATTTTGTACAAAATTATATGCCAACGATCAATCAGTTTCAAAAATAAATACAAAACCTGTCCTAATTTAAAGAAAACAGGTTGACAAAAATATTGAATCCTATGTTTGTTTATAGAATAGCATAACAAGATATTTATAAGGTATTTTTTGTAGGCCGGTCATTTTTGACCGTGAACATCATAAGTGTGACTGTGCTATTTTGTACAAAATGAAAGCATTTCGAGACAAATTTCCTGGTTAAACAAGCACACTAGTGTAATAAACACTGCAATTTATTTCCATATTTTATGTAAAATTTACCAAATTATCCACAAATAACGCTTTTTTCACTCAAAAACGTGAGGTATGTAAGCTCGGATAAATAAGGCCTACGATCCATCAGTTCCAAAAAGAAATATAAAACCGTTCCTAATTGAAAGAAAACAAGCTGAATCTTATATTCAGTGATGATGTAGCATAATCAGAGATTTATACGCAATTTTTGTAGGCCGGTCATTTTTGACCGGGAACATCACAAGTGTTACAATGTGGGGGGGAAAAACACAAAATATTCAAAATATTTAGGGAAGTTGTAAGAATCTGGGTGAGTAAAGTCAGTAAATTTTAGTCCAATGCAATAACATTAACTCGGGTTCGAACACAACATGAGGGTTCAATTATGTTGATGAGTTACATAAGTTGCCATCTGATCATAATTGTTTTCATCAGATATGTACTAAGAATGAGAGAAGCTAGTTGTGGATGGTTGTGTCATAAATCAGGCTCAGAAATAGAATAACATATGTAAAGACTTGTGTTGAGGAAGCCTTGTTATGAGCAACACCGGGTAAGGGAACACGTAACACAACAGGCTGAATGTGATTCAAGGCCCTGATATACTCGAGAAGTTACTCTAACTAAAGCCTCTATCAGCCATTAAAAAGTGCAAATCACCTCCAGTGTTCAGATTCGTGATCGATCCACATGTCTTTCAGTGGCTGACTCTTGAATGATTACACTTCATCTGTTTTCAGGCTTGTTTATTCGCTGTAATCACATGCTAACCGCGCACCGGTGTCGAGTCTGAAACTGAGGAAGGCTTAACACCTACTGTGTTCAATCCACCTCCGCAAACACTCATTTAACTAATGCCTGAATGTTAATTAGACAAAGTAGCAGATCCATTGTGTGTAACCTGGAGGTGTAAAACCGGCTTAGTCCCCGGGATTAGACGATTCCTCTAATTATTCAATCAGGACCGTTTTATGGCTCGTTTTAAATAGGAAGCGTTTATGAACGCATGAAACACTCAGACCATTACTGTAGTGACAGCTGAGACAAATATAATTTCAGGCACATCTGACATGTTCAAAGAGATGCACAATTATTGAAAACAGCTGTAGACCGAAAATATGCAGCATTGGGTTTTACAGTTTCTATATGTGGGATACAATGATCAATTGAACTTGTTATATTGAAAAAGTCATCATGAAACTGATGTTACGCTGGTCTTTTCTCCTCTCATGTGTCGTTTATCCGAGTGAAACGCTCCGAGAACAAGAACAAATGTGGGGGCGGGGCTTGATTGTGTCCGTGGGGAATTGATTGGCTGGTGTGCGTGTGACATCACAGGAGGCGGAGTCACTGTGGCCACACCCACTGAGTGGCAGTGCTTGCCATTCACGCACAGAACACATATAAACCGTGAAAGAGCTTTGCGATCGACTGTAGATTCATCAAGAAGTCGGAGGTGTATTTTCACAGACGGCTCAAAGCTACTGAACGCTGTAGCTTTCAGCTGAAAGCTAAAATCATACCCTAGATCATATATTATATTGGCAACTCGTCAAGTAAATATTTTTACCATCTTATATTCTGTGTAACTGTATCCATTTATTAAAAAAACATCCATAATGATGAGCATTTGTTCTACAAAGAGAGATGTCTGGATAATGTTAGGCAAACCAGTTGTCCTTGCAAAGCCAGTTTAGATAGATAAATAAATAGGAGAACAAATGAGTTCTTAAATAAACTCTGATGGAAACAGCTGACAGGCATCCGGATAACTTTCTACAACTTTCTACAACATATATTGAAACAACCAGAATATCCACTGATGTTTTCGACAATCTTAAAGTTCAACCAAGCGTCAGATTTATTAGCGCTTCACAATACACATCATTTCCAGCGTAGAGTAGAGTAATGGACAAATACACACAAAAATATGTCAGAATCCCCGTCTGGGTGAGTTTTCACTCAAACGCAGTCAGTTACGTCTTTACATTTGAACATAAACAGCTGGGAAGGTAATGGAAATGGAATGGTTGTCAGTGAGTTAAATCTGCATATTTGTTCTTAAAGTGACAGCAGCCTAATAAACCTGCTGGAGCGCTGCTACACATCTTCTGAAAGAGGACAGAATCTGCAGATCAAAACACAGGAGAAGAAAAAGCAGGAATAAGCGATAGAAGTATTGCTGACGCACATGTTGTGGTCTTTGGAAAACAATGCCATTTTCTCAGCTTTTTGTTCAAAATGTTTTAGTTTTTTTATGAAACGTACCCATATTCAAGCGTTGATAAAACAGAATTCATAAAGCTAAATTAAATGGTCAAATGTGTTGGCAACTTTAAAAACAAAAAAACGCTCGCGGGAAAGAGTTACAGTTAAAGGTATATTTCAAGTATAAAAAATAATACCTAAATAGGAACATATAAAAGTATTCGTAAAAAAGCACAAAAAAATATATAAATAGTAAACTATAAGTATGATGTTAATTTTACTTAAAGAAAACTTATAAGTATACTTGCAGTATAAACTACTAAACTTGTTGTTTACTGAGAGTATACTTCAAAGTGTACTTTCATAAACTAATAAATGTGCTACAAGTATTTGACTAGTAAACTATCCGTATATTTATTAGTTCACTTGTAGTATAGTGGCAGTACAAATGAAAAACTTAGTTGTAAACTACTCAAAGTTTAATACGTACACTTAAAGTATACTTAAAAGTATACTTTTATACACTAAAAAGTGGGCCAATTTAGATAGTACTACAAATATACTACTAGTACATTGATATAAGTATACTTCCTACATAAAGTATAGTTGACCTGGAGTATCCTGGAGTAAATGGCGCTGGGGTTTACAGCAGGTTCAGCAGGTTTGTGTGTGAGTGACAGAACCGTTTCTGTAAACTGAACGTGACTCATATCTGTGGTTCTTCGCTTCTGTTTGAGGTTTCACCGGTTACTCTGAGCATCTCAGCACTGCAAGCCGTGACAGGTTTGCCAAGGAAAAAAAGATGGTTTTCACATGCAAGGAGAGACACATTTGAGTGCAAACGGAGATCAGAACTAACAGCTGAACGAGCCGTACGATCCGAACACCATCATGTCTAAAGATGCGATAGTGAGGGGTCTCGATGGTTTAATTATTAATGGTGTCCCGTTCACACCTGGGATTAAGATATATGTGCTCATGTGAGTGTGGGGTGTGTCTGTGGGTGTGTATGTGGGTGTGTCTGAGGGTGTGTCTGTGGGCGTGTATGTGGGTGTGTCTGTGGGCGTGTCTGAGGGCGTGTCTGTGGGTGTGTCTGAGGGCGTGTATGTGGGCGTGTATGTGGGTGTGTATGTGGGTGTGTCTGAGGGTGTGTCTGTGGGTGTGCCTGTGGGTGTGTCTGTTGGTGTGGGTGTGTCTGAGGGTGTGTATGTGGGTGTGTATGTGGGTGTGTCTGAGGGTGTGTCTGTGGGTATGTATGTGGGCGTGTCTGTTGGTGTGGGTGTGTCTGAGGGTGTGTATGTGGGTGTGTCTGTGGGCGTGTATGTGGGTGTGTCTGGGTGTGTACGTGGGCGTGTCTGTGGGTGTGTCTGTGGGTGTGAATGTGGGTGTGTCTGTGGGCGTGTCTGAGGGCGTGTATGTGGGTGTGTCTGAGGGTGTGTCTGTGGGTGTGCCTGTGGGTGTGTCTGTGGGCGTGTCTGTGGGCGTGTCTGTGGGCGTGTATGTGGGTGTGTATGTGGGTGTGTATGTGGGCGTGTATGTGGGTGTGTCTGAGGGTGTGTATGTAGGCATGTCTGTGGGTGTGTATGTGGGCGTGTCCGTGGGTGTGTATGCGGGTGTGTCTGTGGGTGTGTCTGAGGGTGTGTCTGTGGGCGTGTCTGTGGGTGTGCCTGTGGGTGTGTCTGTGGGCGTGTCTGTGGGCGTGTATGTGGGTGTGTATGTGGGTGTGTATGTGGGTGTGTCTGTGGGCGTGTCTGTGGGTGTGTCTGTGGGCGTGTCTGTGGGTGTGCCTGTGGGTGTGTCTGTGGGCGTGTCTGTGGGCGTGTATGTGGGTGTGTATGTGGGTGTGTCTGTGGGCGTGTCTGTGGGTGTGCCTGTGGGTGTGTCTGTGGGCGTGCCTGTGGGTGTGTCTGTGGGCATGTCTGTGGGTGTGTATGTGGGTGTGTATGTGGGTGTGTATGTGGGTGTGTCTGAGGGCGTGTCTGTGGGTGTGTCTGAGGGTGTGTATGTGGGCGTGTCTGTGGGTATGTATGTGGGCGTGTCTGTTGGTGTGGGTGTGTCTGAGGGTGTGTCTGTGGGTGTGGGTGTGTCTGTGGGTGTGTATGTGCGTGTGTCTGTGGACGTGTCTGTGGGTGTGTCTGAGGGTGTGTATGTGGGTGTGTCTGTGGACGTGTATGTGGGTGTGTCTGAGGGTGTGTATGTGGGTGTGTCTGTGGGTGTGTATGTGGGTGTGTATGTGGGTGTGTATGTGGGCATGTCTGTGGGTGTGTATGTGGGTGTGTCTGAGGGTGTGTATGTGGGTGTGTATGTGGGTGTGTCTGAGGGTGTGTATGTGGACGTGTATGTGGGTGTGTCTGAGGGTGTGAATGTGGGTGTGTCTGAGGGTGTGTATGTGGGCATGTCTGTGGGTGTGTATGTGGGTGTGTATGTGGGTGTGTATGTGGGTGTGTCTGAGGGTGTGTCTGTGGGTGTGTCTGAGGGTGTGTATGTGGGCATGTCTGTGGGTGTGTATGTGGCTGTGTCCGTGGGTGTGTCTGTGGGTGTGTATGTGGGCATGTCTGTGGGTGTGTATGTGGGTGTGTCTGAGGGTGTGTATGTGGACGTGTATGTGGGTGTGTCTGAGGGTGTGTATGTGGGTGTGTATGTGGGTGTGTCTGAGGGTGTGTGTGGGTGTGTCTGTGGGTGTGTCTGAGGGTGTGTATGTGGGTGTGTCTGAGGGTGTGTGTGGGTGTGTCTGTGGGTGTGTCTTAGGGTGTGTATGTGGGCATGTCTGTGGGTGTGCATGTGTATGTGGGCGTGTCCGTGGGTGTGTCTGTGGGCGTGTATGTGGGCGTGTCTGTGGGTGTGTATGTGGGCATGTCTGAGGGTGTGTATGTGGGCGTGTCCGTGGGTGTGTATGTGGGCATGTCTGAGGGTGGTTATGTGGGCGTGTCCGTGGGCATGTCTGAGGGTGTGTATGTGGGCATGTCTGAGGGTGTGTATGTGGGCATGTCCGTGGGCATGTCTGAGGATGTCTGAGGGTGTGTATGTGGGCGTGTCCGTGGGCATGTCTGAGGGTGTGTATGTGGGCGTGTCTGTGGGCGTGTCCGTGGGCATGTCTGAGGGTGTGTATGTGGGCATGTCTGAGGGTGGTTATGTGGGCGTGTCCGTGGGCATGTCTGTGGGTGTGTATGTGGGCGTGTCTGTGGGCGTGTCCGTGGGCATGTCTGAGGGTGTGTATGTGGGCGTGTCCGTGGGCATGTCTGAGGGTGTGTATATGGGCGTGTCCGTGGGCGTGCCTTTGGGTGTGTCTAGGATTCAATTGCAGTTGCAATTATTTTTGAATGACAAAAATAGAAGTAGAAGTGTCAAAATGAATGAGTTCAAGATAGAATTTTGCTGCATTCTGAATTGTTTAAAGGGGATAAAAGATGTATAACTGACCTGGCAACCGTAATATGGGAAATTGTAAGCATGAAATATCACAGCATGCATTTGCAAAATTGATGTACGCTTCACAAGCGTTATGCAAACACACTTTATCATACCAGTCTTCTGTGCTCCTCATGGAAGCGCTACTGTTATCTCCACACAAACTCAGTATGTGTCTTCATCTCCATAAAGCTGCCACACATCATTCCTCCCGCCTATCTTAAACACCATCGGTCTCATTCACTTCAGCCTGAGAGGAAAACAAGGGTTTTCCAGAACCAGACGTGCTTCAGGACCAGAGGACTCAGTTTAGTGGAGCTTTTCATTCGCTCAAGTGTTTCTGCGTCGGTTTATAGCATGGAGACATGTGGTAGACAGCTATACATGACTGTAATGAGAACAGTGATCAGGCCCACATCAAACCAGATCTAATCAGAAACAGAAAAACTGACATTCAGGCCTTCATGCCAAAGATTGAATTTTGTGTTCTTGCATGAGGACAAATGGCCTCCTAAAAAATAGCCAGGTCAAATCTGATCAAAAATACCCGTAACCCAGAAAACACTTGGCATACTGTCTGATCAGGAGCAATAAGTACTTAAAACGGTATGTTCTATATACTATGAATGTGTGTATAATCTGTTGTGATGTCATAGTCACGTGACCTACCAGCGGCCTCATGGGATAGTGTAGAATGAGTTAAATATAAATAAAGTGTCCTTCGTATGTGCACTTCAGAATCTCAGTTCACTTAATGTTTTATGAATGCTGTGAATTCAGACATACTGATCTCTCCACGTTTGTTGTTTGCCTACTATAGTATAGCAGGGAAGCATATTCATGAGTTTTCATGAATCCATCTATGAAATCCAATTTATTTATACAGCGTTATTCATGATTATTATTCGATGCTGTCGTTTTTTAAATCAGATTATCAGCCAATGTAAATCTAATAAGTGAACTAACGTAACCACAGTGTAATAACTCCTTTATTCTGAAGTTTTATAACGACGATTAGAAGTAAACTGGAGATATACTGTACAGTCGGCATTATTTTCACTGCTATGTCTGTGAGATAATTGGAGCTTATGTTGTGTAGACGGACAAACGTTCGACATATTTCCGAGGTCTACAGGTTTCTACCGTGTTGTTTGTTCAACCTGTCAAAAATGGCGTTTGGCAGTTTTTTTCCCGCTGTAATTTGTAGCCATTTACAGTTTATGAAATTAAGCAATGATCACTGGCAGAAGACTCATGTTTTAAATACTTGTCACTTACAATAGCTGTTGACAAGCGCTGGTCCTGAAAGCAGCCATGCCTCATTACCTGTCAGATATCTTTCATATTAATTCAGTAGTAAACACGTGACGGACAGATCCTCGGCGCATCACAGCCTGACTCAACATGTGCCGTTCACGACTACAAAAACACTACATTCATCACACTTTGTTGAAGCTGAAGTCTCAGGCTGATGACATTTGCAAAGATGTAGGATGTTGTTTTTTGTGTGTTGGGTTAAGGTGTGGGCTTCGAAACTTCACGGTCTAGTGAACACAGTGTGAGATCTCATCCGCTGAATGAGTGCGGCAGGGACGGCATGCCACGCATCACGCTTTTTATCCGATTCTATGAATTCTTTGAATTAATCAAATAAAAACTAAATCAGTGAAGGTCGAGTCACTGCTGTCAGAACGCTCAAACACACACAAGGTTTCGATAGCAACTCTGTGTTTGCAGGTTCTTGGAAATCATCTGAAGATGGCCAAACTATTAAACATCCACCAATCACCTTTAAGTTAATTAAACATGAACTCATTCCCCGCCATTGACAGAATTTTCCGTCGATCCGTGTTTTCTCTGTTATACGGTAGGGGGCGCTATTGCTCATCTACTGAGAGATTACTGAATCTCCTGATCAAAACACAGGAGAAGAAGAAGATCTGCTAAACCAGGGCTGCGTCTCAATGTCCACACTATCCATTAGAATAAGTGTGTCAAAGTATAGTGTGTGTTGAAGAAAGTGTGCCAGGATCGTCTACTATTCCCGAAGTGTGGATCCTTGCTCACTATAACGGCTAAGATTACCCATTGCGCTTTGGAGGAGGAACTACAATCACGAGTTTAAAGTGTTAAAAAACTACAAACATGGCGGATCTGCACGACCGGCGGTGAGTTTAGATGAAGGTTTGAGTAAATAATCAAAGTTTAAACTGATTAAAAAAAACACATTTAGGGCTCAAGCACCGATAGTGTGAGGTGGACCCTATTGGTCCGTTTTTATTATTTAATGTTATCCATGTTATATTTCATCTGCAATAACAATGTGGACTTTTATAAAGATCCGTTTGGCCATTAACTTTTAAATGCATCGTTATGCATTAATATGAGGAGAGTCGTGTGAGTTGCGTAGTCGTATAAGGGTGTAGTGTAAGTAGCGCCTCTACTGGCGGAAACCCTGCAGTGTTTCAGTGGACGTCACAGCCGTGTTGCATTGTGGTCTATGGATCTGAAGTGTTCATGTAGACTCGTTCACTCGCTCTCAGTCACGAGAGCGGTTCTGAAGGTGAACACACTTCGGCGTATCGGCGAGGAGGAGGAGCTCGGGAAGTCCACGAGTGTGTGTCTGAAAGTGGAGGTAAACCCAGCAGAAGAGGATGAAGAAGAAGCAGAAACGAGTGATGGAAGCATTGCTGACGCACATGTAAAATAACACAATCACCAACATTGATCAGCATATTAATCAAACGGCCTAAAGTTCCCAGGATGAGTTCAGGACTGTGAAGCTTTGAGGTGTTGATGGACTCGATCGACTCCATCTGTGTTTCATCATCGTTCTGGGTTCGAAACACTATTTTCCCAGCTTTACATGCGAAATGTTGTTTGTTTTCCCACATTCAAGTGTTGATAAAAAAGAAAGCATGAAGCTAGAATAAAACGTTTTTGTTCGTTTGTTCTTTCTTTTGATTTAGCATGTCCAGATATTCCTACTAATATTCTGTGAAGGTTTGGTGAATCTGACAGTAATGAGTCTGAAGTTGCTGGTCCGCACTGTAGTTGTGTGACTAACGCAGTGTGTTGGTGTTCGGCTGTCATGAAGATGAAGATCTGCCAGTGTTCAGACGTGTCGAGTAACAGAAGATCTCCGAGCGCTAGTGTTGTGTGTGAACATGCCCACCCATTCAACAAACGCCCTTCCCCTCTCATTTACTTTCTCATGCTAGCAAACCTCGCGCTGACAAATGTGTGTTTTATGTCTGTGTGTAAATAAATGTGACTGCGTCTGTATATGCGTGCCTCTGTATCTTTCTGTTTGTCCTGTCCATTCAGACGAACAAACACCAGCACATGCATGTGCACTCGACTGGAGACATGGGAAACACTGTTGCCATGAAACAATGAGTTTGTTTGTAGCCTCATGTATATCTAACCCTGCGCTGGCGTTCTGCGGCTTGACATTCATGCGTAACTGAGGCTTACTCTGCGCCAGCGCTGGCGTTCTGCTCCTCGTTTGCATGTTATACCTGAGAGATTACAGTTCTGCACAAGCACTGGGACCAGTTCAGCATCTGTGGGAGAAACCGAGGATCATTATAAATAAATACACCAATGACGACATCTTTAAAACGACATGGATTCATTTCACACTCAAACTCAAACTCTATGAACCCACAGGACAATCTACACATTTACAGACTGTTAAACTTCACTTCAAAACTAAATATAGTACAAAACTAAAAAGACATTTCTATAGTAACATCAAATTTAAATATGTTCTGAATCTAAAGAATCAACTGCTACCAAATTAGATGTAGCTGAACGCCTTTTTGTACTGTAAACATGGATCATAAACTGTCAATCTTGTGTTTAAAGAAATCTGACAGAAAACAATATTGTATAATGCTCCTGTTTTGTATGAGTGATAAAGTGTGTTTGTTGAGTGAAATCTTTGCTGGTGTTCAGGAAGAATGGCTTGATTTGAGACGCGAATGAAGTGTTTAGTGCATGTTGAATGTGAATGAACTGCCGTGAAGCTAAAGCTGGTTTGGAGAACTGAGTGAAGAGTTTCGAAAAAATGACCTGAATATTGAGAAATGTGTCCTTGCGATTTTATTTTGCAATAATAAAAAGTTTCCATCTCAATGTCTATGGCCAGAATAGCGTAACAGTCTGAGCAGAAAGCGACCGCATGCAGGTTTACATGGACGTCTGCTCGTATCGCCGGATTTAACGGTTTATGCAAAGCATAATCTCACCTTTGTATCGAGAACCGTTTGAATCGGAGCTCATCAAACAACTCAAGTCACTCATGTGGAGATTAATGATCATCTTAATGTGTGACACGATCTCAGATCCTCCTGAAACCAACCGCTGAAACCTCAGAACAGGACAGTAGGCGAGTTTACTTTAGTGCCGACAAAACCCCGAACCGTGACACGCTCGCCCAATTTACACTCACACACACCGCGGGCTTTCTGCATGAGAATATGCGCGGGTGTAAAAGATTTGGACGACGACTGACAGCAACTTGAGGGCGAGTAAAGCATGTAGAACACAAATGAGAGTAACAGGTAAAGAGGAGCCGGTGGGATTGCTTCAGAAACAGCTTGTTAGAACGGCGGCCCCCATTACAGACCCGCGGCTCATCTTACCCACGCCTCCACACCTTCACTCGCAAATTAGATGGAAAGCTGGAGCTGCACCTCTCATGTATATTTATCCCAGATCCCTGCGGGACAGGCAGGCTTGGCTCCGCTCCGGATAACAAATGCAATTTGATATAACATTTGGCTTGTTTTTACTCCTCTTTTATTGCTGTCAATCAAGAGAAAGACACTTGCTATTCTGCCGTTTCCAAAGGTGAATGAAATGAACATGTCAAACTAGTGTGGAATAAAAACATGTTGCTTTAGCGCAGGTGTATATCTAATATCTGAACAGTTGGCCGCTTGACACGATCGCGCATGCATGACTATATAAGCCGAGACGTCGACACATGAAGCAGATCGAGAAGTTTGCAGTGTTCAGTTTGGCAAGTCAGCTCATAATTTAGTTGAAGTGCAAACGCAGGGATTATGGGCTTGAGTCGAGCACAGGCTCCACGGGAGGTCTTTCACTGAACTGGGTGCGGCACACAGAAACACGGCACTGTTTTCTTTTCCACGTCTTAAAAGCGCATTCATCAGGCCTTTACTGTAAGCCAGCTCACTTTTCAAGTTCATTCCCTGATGAAGAGTGTGTGTGACCTGGTTACAGCAGCGCATAGAGAGAGTGTGTGTGTGTGACCTGGTTACAGCAGCGCATAGAGAGAGTGTGTGTGTGAAGGAGCATAAACACATCCACTGAAAACCTGCTGATTGAGACACCATGAGGAAGAGTGGTGTTAATGAGGAGGAAATATCCTGCAGCATTTCATACACACACACACACACGTCTGGTTCACTATCTTTGTGGGGACTCTACATAGACATAATGGTTTTTATACTATACAAACTGTATATTATGTCCCCTTACTCTAACCCTACCCCTAAACCTCCCCATCACACACACACACACACACTATATATATATATATATATAATAAAACTATATAAATGTAATTTAGTATGTTTATTAACCCATTTCCCTCGTGGGGATCCGCTGGCTGCTCCTCAATGTAGGAGATCTCAGGTTTGACTATCCGTGTGACTATCTATTAAGTCAATGTAATAACAACCTGTACACACACACACACACACACACACACACACGAGCTGTGGTTCAGAAGCATCACGAGTTGCTGTGACTGGAGGAACGGTGATGTGAAGGGAAGAGCCACCGGAGAGGGAGATGATCCTCCTGTCAGCCTGATGAAGGGCAGGTGTGTGTGTGTGTGTGTGCGTGTGTGTGTGTGTGTGTGTGTGTGTGCGCGCGTGTGTGTGTGTGTGTGTGTGTGTGTGTCAGCTGTTCTGCAGGTCTGACCTGTCCTGAAGTCAGATTCGCCTCAGGCCTGCTCTTGTTTTGACTGCGCTCCGGAGCGCCACTTCCGAGGATCTCTCCATTCAGCTTCTCTCCGCCGACATGTCTGAGCCAGGTGTGTGTGTCGACAAGTGTTTGCTCGTCACAGAGAGAACAATGAGTGACCGCAGTGGGCGTCGCGCTCGTCTGAGAACAGGAGACAGAAGGGAGAGTCTCCTCTTAGCTGAAAAACAGATCCGTTTAAGAGTTTGTGAAGTTCTTTTCTCAGGCCTGTCCACCTTTAATTGCTCTCGCTGTAACAGAGCGTCTCCTCAGTGATGCACACGATAGTCATATTTATATAGCGCCTTTTACAATACAGATTGTATCAAAGCAGCTTCACAGTGATAACATGAAAATAATACAACAAAGTTTGTTTCTAAAAGAAAATTGCGTCAACGTCCACCTTAAGTAAGGCAGATCAATAATATTATTGAATATTAAATGTCCCCAACTAAGCAAGCCAAAAGCCAAGGCAACAGTGGCAAGGAACCAAAACTCCATCAGGGACAGAATGGAGAAAAAAACCTTGGGAGAACCCAGAGGAACAGTACTCGATACGATACTCAACTGTCCATTCAGTTATACGTATATAAATGGTCAAAGCCTTCATTTGCCTTGCACTACTGAATAATTGACTTCTGCTGTGGATTACAGATCTTCGTAACATCTTATGCATGCTGAAGTGCTTGTACAAGGGACTGAACAAACATGTTAACTAACGTGAAGCTCTGAATGCTTCATATCAAGGGCTTTTAGTCAAACAGAGCCAGTATATCTGTCATGTCTCAGCGCTATCTGCCATTTCTGATAAGCTGAACGACAGACTAGACTGTGTTTCTAACGTACACATCTGCATTCTAGAGTCCCAGATCACAAACATATGTTTGTAACACTTTATTTCGATGGTCCACTTCAGACAATCTACTAACTACAAGTAACTACATGTCAACTCACTCTCATTAGAGCATTAGTAGAGTACAGCAGAGTTTTAGTAGAGTATTAGTAGAGTATTAGTAGAGTATTAGTAGAGCATTAGTAGAGTATTAGTTTAAAACTAGACTAAAGACGCATCTATTTAGCCAGGCATTCATATAAATTTTTTATCTTACAGTTACTGTAAATTCTGCCTCTACTTCATAAACGCCAGAGGAGAACTGGTCCCGACTGAGCCTGGGTTCTCCCAAGGTTTTTTTTTTCTCCATTGGGTCATCTGAAGGAGTTTTAGGACACCATCGGGTCACCTGATGGAGTTTTTCGGTTACTTGCCACTGTTGCCTTTGGCTTGCTCAGTTGGGGATATTCAAATGAAATGACCCATCATACCACTGATCAGCTCTACCAAACTTGGATGTCTTTTCCAGTAATAAACAAACACTGTTAAGTTGTTTTGATTGATACTGTGAAGCAGCTTTGATACAATCTGTATTGTGAAAAGCGCTATATAAATATATTTGACTTGACTTGACTATTAGTAGAGTATTAGTAGAGCATTAGTAGAGCATTAGTAGAGTATTAGTAGAGTATCAGTAGAGTATCAGTAGAGCATTAGTAGAGCATTAGTAGAGCATTAGTAGAGCATTAGTAGAGTATTAGTAGAGCATTAGTAGAGCATTAGTAGAGTATTAGTAGAGTATTAGTAGAGCATTAGTAGAGCATTAGTAGAGCATTAGTGGAGCATTAGTGGAGTATTAGTAGAGTATTAGTAGAGTATAAGTAGAGCATTAGTAGAGTATTAGTAGAGCATTAGTAGAGCATTAGTAGAGTATTAGTGGAGTATTAGTAGAGTATCAGTAGAGCATTAGTAGAGTATTAGTAGAGTATCAGTAGAGTATCAGTAGAGCATTAGTAGAGTATTAGTAGAGTATCAGTAGAGTATCAGTAGAGCATTAGTAGAGCATTAGTAGAGCATTAGTAGAGTATTAGTAGAGCATTAGTAGAGTATTAGTAGAGCATTAGTAGAGTATTAGTGGAGTATTAGTAGAGTATTAGTAGAGTATTAGTGGAGTATTAGTAGAGTATTAGTGGAGCATTAGTAGAGCATTAGTAGAGTATTAGTAGAGTATTAGTAGAGTATTAGTAGAGCATTAGTAGAGTATTAGTGGAGTATTAGTAGAGTATTAGTGGAGTATTAGTGGAGTATTAGTAGAGTATCAGTAGAGCATTAGTAGAGTATTAGTAGAGCATTAGTAGAGTGTAGTAGAGTATTAGTGGAGTATCAGTAGAGCATTAGTAGAGTATTAGTAGAGCATTAGTAGAGTATTAGTAGAGCTTTATTAGAGCATTAGTAGAGTATAGTAGAGTATTAGTAGAGTATTAGTAGAGTATTAGTAGAGTATCAGTAGAGCATTAGTAGAGTATTAGTAGAGCATTAGTAGAGCATTAGTAGAGCATTAGTAGAGCATTAGTAGAGTATTAGTAGAGCATTAGTAGAGCATTAGTAGAGCATTAGTAGAGCATTAGTAGAGTGTAGTAGAGTATTAGTGGAGTATTAGTGGAGTATTAGTAGAGCATTAGTAGAGCGTTAGTAGAGTATTAGTAGATCGTTAGTAGAGTATTAGTAGAGTATAGTAGAGTATTAGTAGAGTATTAGTAGAGCATTAGTAGAGCATTAGTGGAGTATTAGTAGAGCATGAGTAGAGCATTAGTGGAGTATTAGTAGAGCATTAGTAGAGTGTAGTAGAGTATTAGTGGAGTATTAGTGGAGTATTAGTAGAGTATCAGTAGAGCATTAGTAGAGTATTAGTAGAGCATTAGTAGAGCATTAGTAGAGTATTAGTAGAGCATTAGTAGAGCATTAGTAGAGCATTAGTAGAGCATTAGTAGAGTGTAGTAGAGTATTAGTGGAGTATTAGTGGAGTATTAGTAGAGCATTAGTAGAGCATTAGTGGAGTATTAGTAGAGCATGAGTAGAGCATTAGTGGAGTATTAGCAGAGCATTAGTAGAGCATTAGCAGAGTATTAGTAGAGTATTAGTAGAGCATAGTAGAGTATTAGCAGAGTATTAGTAGAGCATTAGTAGAGTATTAGTAGAGTACAGCAGAATTTTAGTAGAGCATTAGTAGAGTATTAGTAGAGTACAGTAGAGTACAGTAGAGTATTAGTAGAGTACAGTAGAGCATTAGTAGAGTATTAGTAGAGCATTAGTAGAGCATTAGTAGAGCATTAGTAGAGCATGAGTAGAGTATTAGTAGAGCATTAGTAGAGTACAGTAGAGTATTAGTAGAGTATTAGTAGAGCATTAGTAGAGTATTAGTAGAGTACAGTAGAGCATTAGTAGAGTATTAGTAGAGTACAGTAGAGTACAGTAGAGTATTAGTAGAGTACAGTAGAGTATTAGTAGAGTACAGTAGAGTATTAGTAGAGTATTAGTAGAGTACAGTAGAGTATTAGTAGAGCATTAGTAGAGCATTAGTAGAGCATTAGTAGAGTATTAGTAGAGCATGAGTAGAGTATTAGTAGAGCATTAGTTGAGTACAGTAGAGTATTAGTAGAGTATTAGTAGAGCATTAGTAGAGTATTAGTAGAGTACAGTAGAGTACAGTAGAGTATTAGTAGAGTACAGTAGAGTATTAGTAGAGTACAGTAGAGTATTAGTAGAGTACAGTAGAGTATTAGTAGAGTATTAGTAGAGTATTAGTAGAGCACAGTAGAGTACAGTAGAGTATTAGTAGAGTACAGTAGAGTATTAGTAGAGTACAGTAGAGTATTAGTAGAGTATTAGTAGAGTATTAGTAGAGCACAGTAGAGTACAGTAGAGTATTAGTAGAGTACAGTAGAGTATTAGTAGAGCACAGTAGAGTACAGTAGAGTATTAGTAGAGTACAGTAGAGTATTAGTAGAGTACAGTAGAGCATTAGTAGAGTATTAGTGGAGTATTAGTAGAGTATTAGTAGAGTATTAGTAGAGCATTAGTAGAGCATTAGTAGAGTATTAGTAGAGCATTAGTAGAGTATTAGTGGAGTATTAGTAGAGTATTAGTAGAGTATTAGTGGAGTATTAGTAGAGTATTAGTAGAGCATTAGTAGAGCATTAGTAGAGTATTAGTAGAGCATTAGTAGAGTATTAGTAGAGCATTAGTAGAGTATTAGTGGAGTATTAGTAGAGTATTAGTAGAGTATTAGTGGAGTATTAGTAGAGTATTAGTAGAGCATTAGTAGAGCATTAGTAGAGTATTAGTAGAGTATTAGTAGAGTATTAGTAGAGCATTAGTAGAGTATTAGTGGAGTATTAGTAGAGTATTAGTGGAGTATTAGTGGAGTATTAGTAGAGTATCAGTAGAGCATTAGTAGAGTATTAGTAGAGCATTAGTAGAGTGTAGTAGAGTATTAGTGGAGTATCAGTAGAGCATTAGTAGAGTATTAGTAGAGCATTAGTAGAGTATTAGTAGAGCTTTATTAGAGCATTAGTAGAGTATAGTAGAGTATTAGTAGAGTATTAGTAGAGTATTAGTAGAGTATCAGTAGAGCATTAGTAGAGTATTAGTAGAGCATTAGTAGAGCATTAGTAGAGCATTAGTAGAGCATTAGTAGAGTATTAGTAGAGCATTAGTAGAGCATTAGTAGAGCATTAGTAGAGCATTAGTAGAGTGTAGTAGAGTATTAGTGGAGTATTAGTGGAGTATTAGTAGAGCATTAGTAGAGCGTTAGTAGAGTATTAGTAGATCGTTAGTAGAGTATTAGTAGAGTATAGTAGAGTATTAGTAGAGTATTAGTAGAGCATTAGTAGAGCATTAGTGGAGTATTAGTAGAACATGAGTAGAGCATTAGTGGAGTATTAGTAGAGCATTAGTAGAGTGTAGTAGAGTATTAGTGGAGTATTAGTGGAGTATTAGTAGAGTATCAGTAGAGCATTAGTAGAGTATTAGTAGAGCATTAGTAGAGCATTAGTAGAGTATTAGTAGAGCATTAGTAGAGCATTAGTAGAGCATTAGTAGAGCATTAGTAGAGCATTAGTAGAGTGTAGTAGAGTATTAGTGGAGTATTAGTGGAGTATTAGTAGAGCATTAGTAGAGCATTAGTAGAGTATTAGTAGATCGTTAGTAGAGTATTAGTAGAGTATAGTAGAGTATTAGTAGAGTATTAGTAGAGCATTAGTAGAGCATTAGTGGAGTATTAGTAGAGCATGAGTAGAGCATTAGTGGAGTATTAGCAGAGCATTAGTAGAGCATTAGCAGAGTATTAGTAGAGTATTAGTAGAGCATAGTAGAGTATTAGCAGAGTATTAGTAGAGCATTAGTAGAGTATTAGTAGAGTACAGCAGAATTTTAGTAGAGCATTAGTAGAGTATTAGTAGAGTACAGTAGAGTACAGTAGAGTATTAGTAGAGTACAGTAGAGCATTAGTAGAGTATTAGTAGAGTATTAGTAGAGCATTAGTAGAGCATTAGTAGAGCATTAGTAGAGCATGAGTAGAGTATTAGTAGAGCATTAGTAGAGTACAGTAGAGTATTAGTAGAGTATTAGTAGAGCATTAGTAGAGTATTAGTAGAGTACAGTAGAGCATTAGTAGAGTATTAGTAGAGTACAGTAGAGTACAGTAGAGTATTAGTAGAGTACAGTAGAGTATTAGTAGAGTACAGTAGAGTATTAGTAGAGTATTAGTAGAGTACAGTAGAGTATTAGTAGAGCATTAGTAGAGCATTAGTAGAGCATTAGTAGAGTATTAGTAGAGCATGAGTAGAGTATTAGTAGAGCATTAGTTGAGTACAGTAGAGTATTAGTAGAGTATTAGTAGAGCATTAGTAGAGTATTAGTAGAGTACAGTAGAGTACAGTAGAGTATTAGTAGAGTACAGTAGAGTATTAGTAGAGTACAGTAGAGTATTAGTAGAGTACAGTAGAGTATTAGTAGAGTATTAGTAGAGTATTAGTAGAGCACAGTAGAGTACAGTAGAGTATTAGTAGAGTACAGTAGAGTATTAGTAGAGTACAGTAGAGTATTAGTAGAGTACAGTAGAGTATTAGTAGAGTATTAGTAGAGTATTAGTAGAGCACAGTAGAGTACAGTAGAGTATTAGTAGAGTACAGTAGAGTATTAGTAGAGCACAGTAGAGTACAGTAGAGTATTAGTAGAGTACAGTAGAGTATTAGTAGAGTACAGTAGAGCATTAGTAGAGTATTAGTAGAGTATTAGTAGAGCACAGTAGAGTACAGTAGAGTATTAGTAGAGTACAGTAGAGTATTAGTAGAGCACAGTAGAGTACAGTAGAGTATTAGTAGAGCACAGTAGAGTACAGTAGAGTATTAGTAGAGCACAGTAGAGTACAGTAGAGTATTAGTAGAGTACAGTAGAGTATTAGTAGAGTATTAGTAGAGCACAGTAGAGTACAGTAGAGTATTAGTAGAGTACAGTAGAGTATTAGTAGAGCACAGTAGAGTACAGTAGAGTATTAGTAGAGTACAGTAGAGTATTAGTAGAGCACAGTAGAGTACAGTAGAGTATTAGTAGAGTACAGTAGAGTATTAGTAGAGTACAGTAGAGTATTAGTAGAGTATTAGTAGTGTATTAGTAGAGCACAGTAGAGTACAGTAGAGTATTAGTAGAGTACAGTAGAGTATTAGTAGAGCACAGTAGAGTACAGTAGAGTATTAGTAGAGTACAGTAGAGTATTAGTAGAGTATTAGTAGAGTACAGTAGAGTATTAGTAGAGTATTAGTAGAGTATTAGTAGCCTGTGCTTAATATCTGCTAACTCTTTATTCTGATGCTCCTCAACAGATATTCTACTGACTATCAATAACTTTGAAACTACAGTACATATCAACTTATTCCCTATCATAACAGTCTAATTATTCTCTAATGAGAGTTACTTGACATGTAGTTGCAAAGTTACTTGTAGTTAGTAGAATGTCTAAAGTGGACTATCGAAATAAAGTGTAAAATATGAAAATTCACACCTGTGGTATAATGTAAACAAGGTTCTTATACAAAGATCTTTTAATCAGACGTTTGATGATATTATTGACTGTATATGGGTCATTCCTACAGTTTGCTGGATTCTGTACTGATACTGAGAAACTCTATAATAAAACACACACTGGTCAAGCTCAGGCTAGTATATCCTATTAATCCTGAACTAAAATTTCACATGTGGACATTTTCCACTTTGTTAAATGACATTTTTACAATGCAATGTGTAACAGGGTAGATGTTTTAATAAGGAGGGAATAACGATACTGTATTTATAAAACATTTGCATGTCCAGTATAAATGTACACTACATGATTATGTTTTACACTGGTAAATAAGTCTTCTTAAAATTAGGAAATGAGAGAAAAGTTTATAACAGATACTTTTATCTTGGAGTTGCTTTCCTTCCAAGGAAATGATGTCACTTCCAGCAGGTCATGTGATTTAGCATACGCTTAAGGCTTAAAGAGCAAGTCGCACTAATGTAATGGTGGACTGGAGTTTGTATTGAACTAATTAAAGGTTTTTAACCTTTATTTGTGTAGCACTCTTACAATGCAGAGTGTTTCAGAGCCGCTTTACAGTGATAACAGAAGAATAAAGCAACAGAGTTTGTTTCTGCTGTAGAGCACCCTAACTGTTCGAACATTTAAAAGTATCACAATAAATTGTATTTTATGCCAAAGAGAATAAGTAACTGTATATACTCAACATTGCCATTTTAGAAATATATATGTGACCTTTATTTCAAAGTGAAGTTGAGAAAACATGATTGGGGACATTTGTCTGTCAAGTGCTTCAAAAACTTTTCCTCTAATCTCAGATTCTCTAATCATTATTGTCCCAGCGGGATTGACAAAGACCAGGATCAGCATGTGTTGCCCAGCTCTAGCGTGAATGACGGATGTAACATAAACGTTGGTAAAACAAATCTTGCTCCATGCATGGATAAAATCCATTTGCCATTGCATGTTTAAAACAATAATATCTTAATAAAATCCTAAAGTAATATTGCCAAACTATATATCATTTGAAAGTATAAAATCTCTAGTTTTCATATTTGGTGGCTGTTATCTAAAATAAATTACAGAGGAGCAGTAATTTATCAATTTGCAACAAGAATATTTCATATTCATTAGGAGTATTTAGGCCTTTATTTTGAAATAACAATAAACACGAAAAATCATGAAAGATTGGTGGAAAAGTTGGGTACTGCGCCCAAATAAAATCTTACTGAAAGCTCATTTTTTGAGATATCAACCTAAAATTTGGAATACAACTTGTTCATATTTTTGTCTTTAATTTTCTTGCAGTTTTAGAGTAAAATATATTTTGTAATATATATATTTTATATAAAATATTAATAATTATATTTTTACATTACACAATTTCATAAACTCAAACTTATATAACTTTTTCTGTTTCATTTCATGTTATCATTTCTAGACTTCTACAATTATCTGGAAAATGTCTTCTTTAAAACAAGACCAGCCATAGGTCTATATTCCAAAGCATTCCTGAATTACAACCATTTAAGTTTGGATAGTGACTTTTATGTCTATGCAAAAAAAAAGGGGGTGATAGTTAACAGGTTAATATTTCCTCAAAGTAGTGAGAACGACAGATGATCTGCACTAATAGACACAGTTTTAGGTAATAGTGATCCACCACGGCTGATCAGCAGAAGTGTTTCAGTAAGACAGTGATAACATGAGTTAGCCGGAGACCTACACAATATACAACACAAAACGAAGTATTTCGAACACCATCTTTCAAGAGCAAGCGGTTTGCGAATCCTGCATTGAACTCCAAGATTTGAGAAGCAGTCGTCAGTACTCAGTACGGCTTATGAATCGTTCGAAAAACGATTCATTTTATTGACTCAGAGTCGACTTACTTTTGAAAGACAATAACTTAATATACGGTGCACTTTCAGATTTAAAACTTTGCAGGATGTTTTTTTCATTCACTTAGAGATATGTTACACACTACATGAAAGGTCATTTTCAAAAATCCATAATAGGGGCCCACTCAAAATATCAAACACTTTCAGGTTTCGGGAATATATACCCGAGATCAGAACAAATGAATAGCTGAAAACAAGCCCTATATATACAAACATGAACAAAGGGAGGGAATGAGACACAGGTGGACTGGATTAATCAAACAATGAAGAACCATGGTTACTCGTGCAAACGGAGGAAACACACGGGGAAACGACGTAAAAACTACATTTGGAATAATTGTACATCATGGAAACCCATGTGGCATGAAAGTTGATCAACATTGTATGTAAAATAAGTATTATTGTTTAAATCCACCAAACTATAGGATTGACCCACATACTGTGAATTATTCCTGTGTTGCTACGAGTCATTTTTGGAGTATTTTCCTCACATTTGCGGAAGCTTAAAGGACGACGTTTCATGTTTTCAGCTCCTTCTCCTGTTGATAACGCAGGGAAATCTCTCAGGATCGGCTCATCCGGAGTGCAGGCGCACATGAAGGAGGTTTAGCGTTCTGTCACACCCTCCATTAGGAGCAACTCAACTAGCACTAAACTGTTTGGGATGTCATTGTTGCAACTGAAGGCAAAAGGGCAAACAAGCCCATCTAATCACTCAGGAACAATACAGAGGTGTGTTCAGCCTTCAGGCACTCAGTGAAGATAGAGCCCTGTCCATCAACACCGCTACATATAGCCATTTATCACATTTAGTTAAATATGTACAAAAGATTGACAGCACAAGAATGAGTTTCAAGCAAAACATTTGACAAAAAACAAAATGATCAAACAAAAGCTGAGGAAAGCCATTGTGTGAGTTAGTGGTCAGTGTATGATGTGTGGTTCTCTACGGCGGCGTGACTGAGCGCATACGGCCCCTGATGAAGAGAGGTGACGTTAATGAAGAGATCCGGCAGTGTTTGACAGACTGATGAAGGACAGTCACTGTACAGTTTCACATTCAGACACTTACAATCTAAGAACAGTGGAAATAATTCAAGACAAGTGTGTCAATCGCGATCATTTATGCAACAAATATAAGCAACAATGTTGGTCTAATACTTGCTGAATGCAGCATTGTGAAGCTTTTGAGCAGTAAATGTTAACATGAAACTGGTTAACTCGGGTAAACTCCTAATCGATGGCTTTGTCAGCTGTATATATCTGTGATGAAGCTTGAGTTTCATGACAAATGGCCTTTTAAATTCTCTTCGGGAATGTCAGAGCATGATTTATTCCTGAGAGCCGGATCAGGGCACGGAAGATTCATCTTGCAACCGAGAGAGATATTGGCCAAACTTTGCTTTACTAAACAAAAGATTTTCACAACATCAGATGTGTTGGTGAATAAACAGAGCACTGGACCGACTCTGAACAACAACAGTCCACCAAACAACAGGCCGTTCTCTGTTCAACAGGACTTTTCAGGTGTGATTGTTATATTGTCATCCGACATTCCAGTCATGTCCTCTGACCCTGGACAAAGATTGCTGAACGGCGACGGATGCTTTTAACATTGGAAATCATATGCCACACACCGCTGTGCAACATCTCATTTGACTAAAAATACACCTTGAGACTCCTGGAAAGCCGAAACGTAAGCTCGTTTCTTTTGCATAACCCTGCCAATTTATTCAGCGTGTCTGTCAGCGGTGTCATCCATCTGTAACACGAAGACAATAATGAAGCTGTCTTCCAGTCCGCAGCTGTTTGGCCCTGTCAAGAGCGGATCACGTCTTTACATGCGATGCGAGTGAGCCTGTGGGATTTCATATTAAACAGGTCGCGGTGAGAATAAGCTGTGGCACTAGTGGAGAGAAATGAATTATTCTGCAAGTGCATCTGAACAAAAATGACATCTGCATACGACAATGCAATTAGAAACACGAGAAGCGTATCGGAAACAATGCAAAGAGGCCGTGAAAAGACACACCGCTGACAGTTTTCAGCGAAACGTGAGTCGCCAACGCACACATGCTATTGCGGACTTCATTTCCTGAAGCTGCAACATTTACATATAATAAAGTGTTACCTCAGTCATAAATCATATACTGTAGATTCCATCATTCAAAGTTTTGTCTGAAAAGAGTTCTCCTAAGAGTCTACTAATACTATAATGAATGCTAGTTGACATTTAGTTACTTAGTCTATAGTGCACCATCCAAACAAAGTGTAACCATGACTGATGACTGTTTTTTCTTATGCAAAAATGTACCAAGATGATTTGAATGTAAGAATGCTCAAATGTGTGTTACTGTCCAGCAAAGTACTTTGACCAGATGCTGATAATGCAGACGTTCAGATGATAAGGAGAAGCTCAAACAGCATTCGTGCACATAAAGGATCCACTGAAGAGCAGGGATTAAGACTGAAACACATCACAGACCCCGAAAGAGCTCGATCTGAGCCCAGATAAGCCAGGCTGTGAGTTCAGATGCACTGATTTATTGAAAACACAGTCGGGCGTATGGACGTGTGTGCGCGGCCCCAGACACAGCTGTGTTTATGTGACCCCTGGACGGAGGCAGGGAACCTCTTTCATCATGATTAACACATGCACTATACGCTACTTCACACATGTGCCATTAAAACCGGCTGCAAACGGAAGACGTATGGATCCCACGTATTAGTCTGAGGTTAGGAAACCATCTTCCGACTTATAATCCGTTAATAGACAGAATGAATGCAAATAAGACATGTCTGTGAGAATCAACTTTAAAATGCTTGTGCCACAGTTTTAGACATCTTTATATTTTTCTTGGTTTTAAAAATGCAGTTATAAAATGTATCTAGTTTAGTTAATAAAAATGTCAAGTGGTGCAACCATTGATCAACAATAGCATATGAGTGACAACCTCAACTAAACTTGTCATGCCATAGGAATGCTCTGATGTTTGTAAGAGACACAGTCCTGATTCTCTGATATCATTCTCGGTTTCATTGTCACATGACTAACTTTAATGGCATATATGGCTAATTATTTGCCTATTTACATATTTTATCCAAATATCAATGATGTTTTAATACAGTATGGCTTATGTTAAGAATTTAAATAAAGTTAATCTTTTTTCAAGAATTCCTTTCTTTGTTGCTATCTAAGGATGCCTTATTATAACACACGTTTTACTTTAAACCCCACAAATATCACAATAAATAATTTTAAATTAAAATTTATAATAAACTTTATTAAAGCTTGTTGATCATAGAAGAGGCGTAGGTTACACTTTATTTCCTTAGTCCACTTCAGAGCTTCTACTAACTATAAGTAACTGCATGTCAACTAGCAGTATTAAAGTATTAAAGTATTAGTAGACTGTCCGCTTAAAGGATTAGTTCACCCAAAAATGAAAATTCTGTCATTAATTACTCACCTTCATGTCATTCCAAACCCGTAAGACTTTCATTCATCTTTGGAACACAAATGAAGATCTTTTTGATGAAATCTGTGAGATTTCTGTCCAGCCATTTGCAGCTACGCCACTGACACTTTAACGCTTCAAAAAGTTCATAAAGAGATCGTAAAACTAATGCATATAAATTGAGCGGTCTAGTCCAAATGTTCTAAAGAGACTCGATCCCTTTAAATGATGAACATATTTAATTTAGGCTTTTATTCACATATAAACATTGATCAGTGAACCTATACAGAAGCTCAACCGAACCTGCTTGACGTTCTGCTTGAAGCTCAAACGTGCTGCGTAACACGAGAATGAACCTCATTGGTTCTTGCTGAAGCTCAAACGTGCTGCGTAACACAAGAATGATCCTCATTGGTTCTTGCTGAAGCTCAAACGTGCTGCGTAACACGAGAATGAACCTCATTGGTTCTTGCTGAAGCTCAAACGTGCTGCGTAACACGAGAATGAACCTCATTGGTTCTTGCTGAAGCTCAAACGTGCTGCGTAACACGAGAATGAACCTCATTGGTTCTTGCTGAAGCTCAAACGTGCTGCGTAACACGAGAATGAACCTCATTGGTTCTTGCTGAAGCTCAAACGTGCTGCGTAACACGAGAATGAACCTCATTGGTTCTTGCTGAAGCTCAAACGTGCTGCGTAACACGAGAATGAACCTCATTGGCTCTTGCTGAAGCTCAAACGTGCTGCGTAACACAAGAATGAACCTCATTGGTTCTTGCTGAAGCTCAAACGTGCTGCGTAACACGAGAATGAACCTCATTGGTTCTTGCTGAAGCTCAAACGTGCTGCGTAACACGAGAATGAACCTCATTGGTTCTTGCTGAAGCTCAAACGTGCTGCGTAACACAAGAATGAACCTCATTGGTTCTTGCTGAAGCTCAAACGTGCTGCGTAACACAAGAATGAACCTCATTGGTTCTTGCTGAAGCTCAAATGTGATGCGTAACACAAGAATGAACCTCATTGGTTCTTGCTGAAGCTCAAACGTGCTGCGTAACACGAGAATGAACCTCATTGGTTCTTGCTGAAGCTCAAACGTGCTGCGTAACACGAGAATGAACCTCATTGGCTCTTGCTGAAGCTCAAACGTGCTGCGTAACACGAGAATGAACCTCATTGGCTCTTGCTGAAGCTCAAACGTGCTGCGTAACACAAGAATGAACCTCATTGGTTCTTGCTGAAGCTCAAACGTGCTGCGTAACACGAGAATGAACCTCATTGGTTCTTGCTGAAGCTCAAACGTGCTGCGTAACACGAGAATGAACCTCATTGGTTCTTGCTGAAGCTCAAACGTGCTGCGTAACACAAGAATTAACCTCATTGGCTCTTGCTGAAGCTCAAACGTGCTGCGTAACACAAGAATGAACCTCATTGGTTCTTGCAGAAGCTCAAACGTGCTGCGTAACACGAGAATGATCCTCATTGGTTCTTGCAGAAGCTCAAACGTGCTGCGTAACACAAGAATGAACCTCATTGGCTCTTGCAGAAGCTCAAACGTGCTGCGTAACACGAGAATGAACCTCATTGGTTCTTGCAGAAGCTCAAACGTGCTGCGTAACACGAGATTGATCCTCATTGGTTCTTGCAGAAGCTCAAACGTGCTGCGTAACACAAGAATGATCCTCATTGGTTCTTGCTGAAGCTCAAACGTGCTGCGTAACACAAGAATGATCCTCATTGGTTCTTGAGAAGCTCAAACGTGCTGCGTAACACAAGAATGAACCTCATTGGCTCTTGCTGAAGCTCAAACGTGCTGCGTAACACGAGAATGAACCTCATTGGTTCTTGCTGAAGCTCAAACGTGCTGCGTAACACAAGAATGATCCTCATTGGTTCTTGCTGAAGCTCAAACGTGCTGCGTAACACGAGAATGATCCTCATTGGCTCTTGCTGAAGCTCAAACGTGCTGCGTAACACGAGAATGATCCTCATTGGTTCTTGCTGAAGCTCAAACGTGCTGCGTAACACGAGAATGATCCTCATTGGTTCTTGCTGAAGCTCAAACGTGCTGCGTAACACAAGAATGAACCTCATTGGTTCTTGAGAAGCTCAAACGTGCTGCGTAACACGAGAATGAACCTCATTGGTTCTTGCTGAAGCTCAAACGTGATGCGTAACACAAGAATGATCCTCATTGGTTCTTGCTGAAGCTCAAACGTGCTGCGTAACACGAGAATGAACCTCATTGGCTCTTGCTGAAGCTCAAACGTGCTGCGTAACACGAGAATGAACCTCATTGGTTCTTGCTGAAGCTCAAACGTGCTGCGTAACACAAGAATGATCCTCATTGGTTCTTGCTGAAGCTCAAACGTGCTGCGTAACACAAGAATGAACCTCATTGGCTCTTGCTGAAGCTCAAACGTGATGCGTAACACAAGAATGATCCTCATTGGTTCTTGCTGAAGCTCAAACGTGCTGCGTAACACGAGAATGAACCTCATTGGCTCTTGCTGAAGCTCAAACGTGCTGCGTAACACGAGAATGAACCTCATTGGTTCTTGCTGAAGCTCAAACGTGCTGCGTAACACGAGAATGAACCTCATTGGTTCTTGCTGAAGCTCAAACGTGCTGCGTAACACGAGAATGAACCTCATTGGTTCTTGCTGAAGCTCAAACGTGCTGCGTAACACAAGAATGAACCTCATTGGCTCTTGCTGAAGCTCAAACGTGATGCGTAACACAAGAATGATCCTCATTGGTTCTTGCTGAAGCTCAAACGTGCTGCGTAACACGAGAATGAACCTCATTGGCTCTTGCTGAAGCTCAAACGTGCTGCGTAACACGAGAATGAACCTCATTGGTTCTTGCTGAAGCTCAAACGTGCTGCGTAACACAAGAATGATCCTCATTGGCTCTTGCTGAAGCTCAAACGTGCTGCGTAACACGAGAATGAACCTCATTGGCTCTTGCTGAAGCTCAAACGTGCTGCGTAACACAAGAATGATCCTCATTGGCTCTTGCTGAAGCTCAAACGTGCTGCGTAACACGAGAATGAACCTCATTGGCTCTTGCTGAAGCTCAAACGTGCTGCGTAACACGAGAATGAACCTCATTGGCTCTTGCTGAAGCTCAAACGTGCTGCGTAACACAAGAATGAACCTCATTGGCTCTTGCTGAAGCTCAAACGTGATGCGTAACACAAGAATGATCCTCATTGGTTCTTGCTGAAGCTCAAACGTGCTGCGTAACACGAGAATGAACCTCATTGGCTCTTGCTGAAGCTCAAACGTGCTGCGTAACACGAGAATGAACCTCATTGGTTCTTGCTGAAGCTCAAACGTGCTGCGTAACACGAGAATGAACCTCATTGGTTCTTGCCGAAGCTCAAACGTGCTGCGTAACACAAGAATGATCCTCATTGGTTCTTGCTGAAGCTCAAACGTGCTGCGTAACACAAGAATGATCCTCATTGGTTCTTGCTGAAGCTCAAACGTGCTGCGTAACACAAGAATGATCCTCATTGGTTCTTGAGAAGCTCAAACGTGCTGCGTAACACAAGAATGAACCTCATTCACACACACATACACACAGAGCGAGATGTTACTGTTGTTACTCAGGGTCAAGCAATTCAGCCACAGAATGTGTAAAAGCGAGTGAAGTTTTGCAGTAGACTGCAGTAATCGCTCAGTGCTGAGTGTGTGTGTGTGTGTGTGTGTGTGCTGACCCCATCACCATGCCAGCGCCGTCTGCTCGGATCAAAGCCTGTCCGCTACTCCGGCCCTGAAATATGGCCCTTCAGTTCAGCGGTCCACAGCCCTTCTGCTGAACTGCACGTGTCCTGGGTTCAGGCAGTGGAGAGACTGAGGAGAGGAGCAAGAGCCAAGAGAGCACAGACCTTAGTTAATAACAACACAGAGGCGGATGCCTATTTGTGCAGCATTGGACCGGCATGAGGACAGAAAATTATTTTTGATCATTTTCATAATTTATTTTGATCAAAAAATCTCTCCAAAAGTCACAATGTCGTTCCTCTGTGTCGTTCTATATATAGTGGGGTGTGTATTATTACAGTTTTTTCTAATGGCTTGCACACTGTAAGTGGAACTCGAGGCTCACTCAGTTTCATCATTCACTCATGTGCCGAATCTTCAGACCCAGTCTGCAAAACTGCAAGCACATTATACGCTTTACACTCAGTTTGCAATTGTAAAATAAACTTTTTGCAAAACTCTAAACACAGTTCTCTACGTTACACATTATTCAAAACTAACAGCTCTTTTGTTTCGTTTTGGGAAACACTGCCATTGAAATGCCACAATACTTTCCCGATTACCTACAGCCAATGATCATGTGTGAAAACACTTATATAAACTGATCACTACAAATCAAAACTAAATTTTTTGAGAAACGAATATATTTTTCGTCCTTGCATTTCTGTTCATTTTGAAAATATATACTGAATATACATATACCGGTGAGGCATCGCCTTTATTTCTATAGTGCTTTATACAATATAGATTGTTTTAAAGTGGCTTGAAAATAGTAACAAATTCAAATTCTCCTGAAAAGTGCTCCAACAAGCCAAAAGTGTCGATATTCACTTCAATGTTGATTCAGTTCAGTTCAATAACTGTAAAATTCATCAATAGTGTAAATATTCTGTATGTACAGTGTATCTGTGCACATGTCGTGCTTGAGGAAGCACTTCACACAAAACTAAAGCACACAATCCCACAGAATGCCTTACATGTATTTATAACGTGCATGTGGAGATATTTCTGAAAAAAGTTGTTTCTTACATGTTTTGCGACACAAAGTGAAATGCCCAGTAGGTGGCGCTAAAAACCGTTCGGTTTTATTCGAAACAGATGAATGTGAATCTGGAAACGATTTATTTTGGACCCAACTGTTTGTTAATTAGGGTAAAAAACTAAACATTAAATTGAGTTACTTCTTGGTCTGAAAAATAGTAATACAAAACGCATTAGGTCTCTATGTGAAGTTTTGTTGTTTAAATTAATATCTTTCTTTACGTGTTTGTTTGTTGTATATCTGTTTAACAAAATTTAATACAAATATTATGATATGCGAGTGATTATTGTCATGTTTATTGATTATAATCTGACTGGCAATAATAATAAATAGTTTGGTTGTGTAATATCGCAGCAGCTCGGGAATCAGATGTCTGGTGTGGAAGCTAATGCTAGAAGTTAATGCTAACCCTAACCTGCTGTTTGAAAGTAGCGCTACACCAAACCTAACCTAGTGCTAACAAAACAAAGATGAGATAAAACACAATTGCTAAAGTATTAATGCTGTTTTATCTCGTTTCTACAAGTCTTTGCGTTCTTGTATCGTGACTCACAGGAGTACAGCTTTACTACGCCAGCGAAGCCTTACATATGGAGCTGGTTATGCAAACTTCTACATTTATTTGTTTACATATGGTAAAAGTGTTTTAAGTCATGACATATAATGTGCAAGGAATCCATAATGTGACCCAGTAATCATACTTTGTGTGAAACGACTGTTGATTTCCGCTGAACACTGCAGTGAACTGTAAAGGTACGATGTGTAAGTTTTGCCAAAATGTATGATGAGGATCCTTTTTCCAGTGAGTCTATGTTGAATATTCTCCTTTGTTTAAGTGTGAGGCCTGAGCCGTGCCAGCTTCATATACTCACATCAGAAACCCACCAAGGTCTTTCTGCTGAGCTATTGTTTTTAGCGTTTTATGACGTTGATATACTGGCCAGTGTCACGCTGCTCTTTATTCCAACATCAAACCTGACCATGTGCTTTATTCACACCAGCATCCATTATCCAGCAGAGTGTCGCATACAATGATAGTTATATGTACCGTTGAGGTGCTTTAAGGGGCACAAAGTTAAGAGGTTAACCCTTTAAGTGTTCTGCAGAAACGAACGAGTCCAGAGCTATAAAGTGAACGTGTATGGATAGCTCTGATCACTTATAATAATAAATATTAATTCATTACATTTAGGAAGAAATATTTAGGAAGAAATATTCTTACTGAGACTCAAGAGAAAGAACCAGGAGTCTCCATCTACACTCTATAAAACACTGGGTTAAAAACAACCCATGGGCTGGGTAAATATAGGACAGAACACATGTTGGGTTCATTTTACCCAGTAAATTGAGTTGTTTATTTAACCCAGCATAATGGGTTGATCCATTTTTACTATACTACTAGCTTATTTTTTGTACTTCATCCGTAAACATTAATTCATGTAAGAACTTAAATCCTCTAAATTTAAAAAAAAATAAAAAATACTCCACTCAACCACTGGTTTGCATGATAATACCTTTATTTTCAATCATGTTTTACAGTAAAGCATATTTTATATAGTTTTTAATACATAATGCCTTTAATAAGCTTGTTAAAACATACTAAAAGTAAAATTTAAACATTTAGAAGTAATTGAAGTGTAATGGCCCAGTCTCTGTTGTCCCGTTTCCACTGTAACGGCGCTGGATCTCATGTCGTGTTCAGCGGGGAACTTCTAACTTCAGGGTTATTACGACTGACCCAGGATCTAGGTAACACAAAAACTATCCAAACACTGGGTTGTTACGTCTGACCCAGGATCTGGGTAACACAAAAAATACCCAAAAAATGGGTTGTTACGTCTGACCCAGGATCTGGGTAACACAAAAACTACCCAAACACTGGGTTGTTACGTCTGACCCAGGATCTGGGTAACAGAAAAAATACCCAAAAAATTGATTGTTACGTCTGACCCAGGATCTGGGTAACACAAAAAATACCCAAAAAATGGGTTGTTACGTCTGACCCAGGATCTGGGTAACACAAAAAATACCCAAAAAATGGGTTGTTACGTCTGACCCAGGATCTGGGTAACACAAAAAATACCCAAAAAATGGGTTGTTACGTCTGACCCAGGATCTGGGTAACAGAAAAAATACCCAAAAAATTGATTGTTACGTCTGACCCAGGATCTGGGTAACACAAAAAATACCCAAAAAATGGGTTGTTACGACTGACCCAGGATCTAGGTAACACAAAAACTATCCAAACACTGGGTTGTTACGTCTGACCCAGGATCTGGGTAACACAAAAAATACCCAAAAAATGGGTCGTTACGTCTGACCCAGGATCTGGGTAACACAAAAACTACCCAAACACTGGGTTGTTACGTCTGACCCAGGATCTGGGTAACACAAAAACTACCCAAAAAATGGGTTGTTACGTCTGACCCAGGATCTGGGTAACACAAAAACTACCCAAACACTGGGTTGTTACATCTGACCCAGGATCTGGGTAACAGAAAAAATACCCAAAAAAGTGGTTGTTACGTCTGACCCAGGATCTGGGTAACACAAAAAATACCCAAAAAATGGGTTGTTACGTCTGACCCAGGATCTGGGTAACACAAAAAATACCCAAAAAATGGGTTGTTACGTCTGACCCAGGATCTGGGTAACACAAAAACTACCCAAACACTGGGTTGTTACGTCTGACCCAGGATCTGGGTAACACAAAAAATACCCAAAAAATGGGTTGTTACGTCTGACCCAGGATCTGGGTAACAGAAAAAATACCCAAAAAATTGATTGTTACGTCTGACCCAGGATCTGGGTAACACAAAAAATACCCAAAAAATGGGTTGTTACGTCTGACCCAGGATCTGGGTAACACAAAAACTACCCAAACACTGGGATGTTACGTCTGACCCAGGATCTGGGTAACACAAAAACTACCCAAACACTGGGTTGTTACATCTGACCCAGGATCTGGGTAATGCAAAAACTACCCAAACACTGGGTTGTTACTTCTGACCCAGGATCTGGGTAATGCAAAAACTACCCAAAAAATGGGTTGTTACGTCTGATCCAGGATCTGGGTAACACAAAAACTACCCAAACACTGGGTTGTTACGTCTGACCCAGGATATGGGTAACAGAAAAAATACCTAAAAAATGGGTTGTTACGTCTGACCCAGGATCTGGGTAACACAAAAACTATCCAAACACTGGGTTGTTACGTCTGACCCAGGATCTGGGTAACACAAAAAAATGGGTTGTTACGTCTGACCCAGGATCTGGGTAACACAAAAACTACCCAAACACTGGGTTGTTACATCTGACCCAGGATCTGGGTAACAGAAAAAATACCCAAAAAAGTGGTTGTTACGTCTGACCCAGGATCTGGGTAACACAAAAAATACCCAAAAAATGGGTTGTTACGTCTGACCCAGGATCTGGGTAACACAAAAACTACCCAAACACTGGGTTGTTACGTCTGACTCAGGATCTGGGTAACACAAAAACTATCCAAACACTGGGTTGTTACGTCTGACCCAGGATCTGGGTAACACAAAAACTACCCAAAAAATGGGTTGTTACGTCTGACCCAGGATCTGGGTAACACAAAAACTACCCAAACACTGGGTTGTTACATCTGACCCAGGATCTGGGTAACAGAAAAAATACCCAAAAAAGTGGTTGTTACGTCTGACCCAGGATCTGGGTAACACAAAAAATACCCAAAAAATGGGTTGTTACGTCTGACCCAGGATCTGGGTAACACAAAAAATACCCAAAAAATGGGTTGTTACGTCTGACCCAGGATCTGGGTAACACAAAAACTACCCAAACACTGGGTTGTTACGTCTGACCCAGGATCTGGGTAACACAAAAAATACCCAAAAAATGGGTTGTTACGTCTGACCCAGGATCTGGGTAACAGAAAAAATACCCAAAAAATTGATTGTTACGTCTGACCCAGGATCTGGGTAACACAAAAAATACACAAAAAATGGGTTGTTACGTCTGACCCAGGATCTGGGTAACACAAAAACTACCCAAACACTGGGATGTTACGTCTGACCCAGGATCTGGGTAACACAAAAACTACCCAAACACTGGGTTGTTACATCTGACCCAGGATCTGGGTAATGCAAAAACTACCCAAACACTGGGTTGTTACTTCTGACCCAGGATCTGGGTAATGCAAAAACTACCCAAAAAATGGGTTGTTACGTCTGATCCAGGATCTGGGTAACACAAAAACTACCCAAACACTGGGTTGTTACGTCTGACCCAGGATATGGGTAACAGAAAAAAATACCTAAAAAATGGGTTGTTACGTCTGACCCAGGATCTGGGTAACACAAAAACTATCCAAACACTGGGTTGTTACGTCTGACCCAGGATCTGGGTAACACAAAAAAATGGGTTGTTACGTCTGACCCAGGATCTGGGTAACACAAAAACTACCCAAACACTGGGTTGTTACATCTGACCCAGGATCTGGGTAACAGAAAAAATACCCAAAAAATTGGTTGTTACATCTGACCCAGGATCTGGGTAACACAAAAAATACCCAAAAAATGGGTTGTTACGTCTGACCCAGGATCTGGGTAACACAAAAACTACCCAAAAAATGGGTTGTTACGTCTGACCCAGGATCTGGGTAACAGAAAAAATACCCAAAAAATTGGTTGTTACGTCTGACCCAGGATCTGGGTAACACAAAAAATACCCAAAAAATGGGTTGTTGCGTCTGACCCAGGATCTGGGTAACAGAAAAAATACTGGAAAATAACCCAAAAGGCTCAACCCAAGATTTTGGGTAGAAAAAAAGAACCCATGATTTTTTAGGAGTGTAGGAGTCTAGGAAAACAAATGCCTCTTGTTCTTGATTTTTCTTCTCCTCTGGACCCGTGACGTCACACTCTGTTCTTCCACTGGTTTATCCAGAGTAAATGTGCAGTTTAGGGTGACAGTGATCGAGTTACTACACCTCCGAACTCACTGAACGATCCCATACAAAGTCCTGCTGCCTGAATTAGTCACACATGTTTGCATGTGTACACAAACACACCCAGCAACAAACACACAGGGAACGCGGCCACACACACACACACACACGCAACACTGGTGGTCCTGTAAGCAGCGCTCTTAAGTCCCTCTCTCTCTCTCTCTCTCTCTCTGTCTCCTTTATCTTACCTGGGACGCCCAGACAAAGGCGTATTCTCCAGAATAAACAGGCCCATCATGTTTGGGCTTCTCTCCTAAGAAAACAGCGTCGATGGGAAGGAAATGAGCAGCCAACATTGTGATACTTTTCTGCATGCCAGTCATATCTGCCACTCAGTTAAAGAGTGGAAACTTACCCAGAAATGCTGTGCTAAAATAAAGCACGTGTGTTTGAGTGTCTGATGCGAACCGTATATCAGAGCTCTTCTTCACATGCGTGTCTAGCTCTGCTCAGAACCATCAGTTTCCATTCCCTGTGAGGATATCCAGAGTTCATGCCGTGCATCTCGGACAGAAACACAGGGAAGACTTCGATCGTTCCCAGGTACCAGTCTTTTATTGGCCTTCTAAACGAGCCTGTGTTTGGCCTGAGCTTTATCTCGGCGCAGGGACATGAAGTGCTCCTGCTAAACACGAGGACACGACGAGCTTTATGAGTGCAGATAGCGCTTTATCTGCAGATCTAGATAAAGAGGCCGGCTTGGTCCTCGTGTGGCACTTGAGAGGGTTTCCCAGATCTGGAGCATGTTGGATTCCCAGACCCGGCAGTAAATTGTGTTCCAGACAGATGTGCATTTCTGGACAGAAAGAGGAATGCTCAGTCTCTCATGCCAATCGCCAGGTTAATGTTTCATTACTCAAACTGATTATACTGATACTGACACTCAGTCCAGGGCAGATTCACACGAGAGCCCAGTCCTCTTCATCATTAGTCTCAGCTGACCTGAGCTGATGCTCTGTGCACTCCCACAACACAATAGGAGATACACAGACGAAAGGGTTTTGATTTGTGTTTAATCACAAGGCTTTATAAATATATCCTGTGTTCTTCTTTTGCAGATGTGGTTATTAACATGTTATTAACAGGCATCATACATCTCTCACACAGACCGCCAGCTAACGGGAAGTGTGTGTAAGTACACAAACACCCTCTCCGATATCAACGCTTTATGCTTTTTAACACGATGACTGTGGGGTTTTAGTGAGATCAACTTGGGGAAATTAAAGGTACATCTTCATGTCTGTGACGGTCGACTTATTTTCATCCAACCCGATCACACTAAATGCGTCTCTATAGCACGCAGTGTGTTCATCGTGTAATTTATACGCGAAAATGAGTTTTTATGTGCATAGGATACGCATGGGTTGGTTAGGGTAGGTTTAGTAGTAGTGTGGGGTGCGTGTGTATTACACGCAAATGAACTGCGTATCATTTGCACATAAAAACTCATTTTCGCGTATAAATTGCACGATAATACACAATGCGTGCTATAGAGACGCATTTACGTGAGAACAGGCTGTTTCATTAGTCATCACTAAACACTGTTAAACACATCAGTTCACAAATAATACATATTGCTTAAAATGCTACTGACTTTGGTTATTATTTTGGAATAAATGTAAAAATGCGTAAAAACACTAAGTTGATGAAATTGAAACATTACATAGTTAGAGTGAAAATACAAAATAGAATTGTATTTGGTCTCTCTTTTTTATGCAATGTTTATTTAACCGGGAAAATTAAGTGTAACTGGGAAATAAATTTACATTTAATATAAACCTATATAAAAATGTGAGAACTTTGCCTAAAACACTGACTTACATATAGATAAAATAGACAAATTAAGTATATAACTCTAATGTTGGTAATTGTATGCGTGTTCTTATGGCCGAAACGTCAAACATGCTCGATCACTTTCAGAGCAAACAGCACAACTTTAGTCTCATCTCAACCAAACCTGTCGCCATTGGCTTTCGCTTGCTTAGGTGAGGACATTTAATATCCAGCAATATTATTGATCTCCAGCATTATATGAGAACTGAGCTGGACAATGACATCACGGTTTTCTCCAGAGCGGCTGTATATATAACCTTAGCTATAAAACCTTATAAAACCTATATATATAACCTTAGTTATAAACCTTAGTCAAGGTTTGAGGTTTTGTAGCTTCTTTTAGTCAAGTCAAGTCAGCTTTATTTAGTGTTTCAGAGCAGCTTTACAGAGATAACAGGAAAATACTGCAGCAAAGTTTGTTTCCAGAAGAAAAGAGCATCTCAGTCCAGCTTAAGTAAGTTCAGTGATGCTTCATTTCTGTTGTAAAAAACTATAGCCGCTCTGGAGAAAACCGTGATGTCATCGTCCAGCTCAGTTCAGTTCTCATATAATGCTGTCAATGCGGGAGATCAATAATATTGCTGGATATTACATTAAATTTCCTGAAATGTAGCTTCTGAACACCGCTAACAGCGACTAGCGTAGCAACTCTCCCTCTCTCCAGTCTCTCCCCTTGAGGGCTGAATCTGCAAAGTGCTCAGCTCATTTCTTTCTTTCTTTAGATAATTGATTCCTAACAGAATGGCAATGCAAGAGTCTGGCTATACCTCTCTAACGCCGGCCATATTGTGTGTTGTGTATTTGTTCAGTGGAAGTGCAGCTCTGAGTCTCCGACACACACCCTGACAGCTTTTTAATCATCTTTCCAGCGTTTTGTCTCCGCCGACAGCGAGCTTTTCTTCCGAGGCCTGCAGTGAGACCTCACCTTCTTCCCTCATTCAGAAGCGCTGGAGCGAGACTACTACACTCCTCCACGGGACATTCACTAACCCCAACCCTGACATCGCCCTTGCTTTACTTTGTCTCTTTGTTTGTCCGAGAAAAAATTGTTTAAATATGTATTTTTCACAACGGTAATGTTTGCTCGATAAATCTTATTGTCAGGACACATAAAGAGCCCAGAATACTGGCGTAGAAATGCTCAGCTCCCACGAGTCAGTGTTTCCTCCCATCACAACAGACTGAAGCTAAACTACATTCAGTTATATAAATTAATATCTTAAAAACACATACGTAAAGAATCGTGAAAAGAAATGTGGAGTTCAGAACTCCAGCAAATATTCAGAACTCAAGCTTTTAAAGTAGCTTGCATAGAACAAGCTAGGTGAGCTGTTAAGTTAAGTTTATTGACATAAATAAATGTTTTCACTACGTTTAGTATAATAAATTAGTCCAAAACATACAAGGGAGTTTTGATAAATAAAAAAAAGTAACTTGTTTCTTTTATCCAGTATAAATATGTACATTTTTTAAACTAAATGCAATTAAATGCAATGTATTTTGCATACTGCAATGTGCTTTACAATGCCATAACTGCTAAATTAATTCATATCTTTGGGAATTCAATATTTTGATTGCATGAATGAAAACATGACATTTGTTCTGTCAAGGTTATCCTCAAGGTTATCTAGAACGTTTGTTAAAAGTTAGCCTACATGGTTTTTAATAAGGTTAGCATAAAACATTATACATCGTTCATGGAAGGTTTTTTTATGTTTTAGTTGGATGTTTATTTAGTTTCAGAACGTTCAGAGAACATTCAAACGTAACATTCCCATAATAAGAATTATGAAATGGGGTGTTCGCTTAACGTTTAACTGCATAACCAAGAAAAAACTGGACGTCTTGAATTTTAAGAAACATTCAGAAATAACGTTTTCACAACTTAATGGGAACATTAGCAAAACGTTCTGAGAACATATTTTTGTTTGCTGGGTGTCATTCATGTCTTTAGCACAGTAGATTTGCTGAAGTTCAATGATTAGGAGTTTGTTCAAATCACTTACCGTGCAAAGTAGTGATAATGATGATTGACTTCTAATAAAGCAGGTTTCATTAGTTACTGCACATAAGGATTCCCATGTTGTTGCATGAATGATTGTTTACAGTGCCCCTGTTATATGGTTTTTAGAATATTCCTTTTTACGCAGTGTGTAATATTGCTGTTTATGAATGTAAACGTTCTGTAAAGTTGTAAAGTGGAAAGTGAACCGCCTTTACGAGTCGTTTGTGTTTCGAATCCCAATGCTTTACAGTTCTACATCACTAGAAGATACATTTGCATAAACAAGTTCAACGTGGGATTCTCAAACTCCTTGCTCTAGAAAGACGGGTCAGTACTCAGTTTATTTGGACCAACTTGCTCCTCAGAAGTACAACCTGGCCAATCAGAGCAGAGTAGGCCAATCACAACAGACTGGGCAATCTGACCAATCAGAGCAGAGTAGGCCAATCACAACAGACTGGGCAATCTGACCAATCAGAGCAGAGTAGACCAATCACAACAGACTGGGCCATCTGACCAATCAGAGCAGAGTAGGCCAATCACAACAGACTGGGCCATCTGACCAATCAGAGCAGAGTAGGCCAATCACAACAGACTGGGCCATCTGACCAATCAGAGCAGAGTAGGCCAATCACAACAGACTGGGCCGTCTGACCAACCAGAGCAGAGTAGACCAATCACAACAGACTGGGCCGTCTGACCAATCAGAGCAGAGTAGGCCAATCACAACAGACTGGGCTGTCTGACCAATCAGAGCAGAGTAGGCCAATCACAACAGACTGGGCCATCTGACCAATCAGAGCAGAGTAGGCCAATCACAACAGACTGGGCCGTCTGACCAATCAGAGCAGAGTAGACCAATCACAACAGACTGGGCCGTCTGACCAACCAGAGCAGAGTAGACCAATCACAACAGACTGGGCCGTCTGACCAATCAGAGCAGAGTAGGCCAATCACAACAGACTGGGCTGTCTGACCAATCAGAGCAGAGTAGGCCAATCACAACAGACTGGGCCATCTGACCAATCAGAGCAGAGTAGGCCAATCACAACAGACTGGGCCATCTGACCAATGAGAGCAGAGTAGGCCAATCACAACAGACTGGGCCATCTGACCAATCAGAGCAGAGTAGACCAATCACAACAGACTGAGCCAATCTGACCAATCAGAGCAGAGTAGGCCAATCACAACAGACTGGGCCATCTGACCAATGAGAGCAAAGTAGGCCAATCACAACAGACTGGGTCATCTGACCAATCAGAGCAGAGTAGACCAATCACAACAGACTGAGCCATCTGACCAATCTGAGCAGAGTAGGCCAATCACAACAGACTGGGCCGTCTGACCAATCAGAGCAGAGTAGACCAATCACAACAGACTGGGCCGTCTGACCAATCAGAGCAGAGTAGACCAATCACAACAGACTGGGCCATCTGACCAATCAGAGCAGAGTAGGCCAATCACAACAGACTGGGCCATCTGACCAATGAGAGCAGAGTAGGCCAATCACAACAGACTGGGCCATCTGACCAATCAGAGCAGAGTAGACCAATCACAACAGACTGGGCCATCTGACCAATCAGAGCAGAGTAGGCCAATCACAACAGACTGGGCCATCTGACCAATGAGAGCAGAGTAGGCCAATCACAACAGACTGGGCCATCTGACCAATCAGAGCAGAGTAGGCCAATCACAACAGACTGGGCCATCTGACCAATCAGAGCAGAGTAGGCCAATCACAACAGACTGGGCCATCTGACCAATCAGAGCAGAGTAGACCAATCACAACAGACTGGGCCGTCTGACCAATCAGAGCAGAGTAGGCCAATCACAACAGACTGGGCCATCTGACCAATCAGAGCAGAGTAGGCCAATCACAACAGACTGGGCCATCTGACCAATCAGAGCAGGGTAGGCCAATCACAACAGACTGGGCCGTCTGACCAATCAGAGCAGAGTAGGCCAATCACAACAGACTGGGTCATCTGACCAATCAGAGCAGAGTAGGCCAATCACAACAGACTGAGCCATCTGACCAATCAGAGCAGGGTAGGCCAATCACAACAGACTGGGCTGTCTGACCAATCAGAGCAGAGTAGGCCAATCACAACAGACTGGGTCATCTGACCAATCAGAGCAGAGTAGGCCAATCACAACAGACTTGGCCATCTGACCAATCAGAGCAGAGTAGACCAATCACAACAGACTGGGCCGTCTGACCAACCAGAGCAGAGTAGACCAATCACAACAGACTGGGCCGTCTGACCAACCAGAGCAGAGTAGACCAATCACAACAGACTGGGCCGTCTGACCAACCAGAGCAGAGTAGACCAATCACAACAGACTGGGCTGTCTGACCAATCAGAGCAGAGTAGGCCAATCACAACAGACTGGGCTGTCTGACCAATCAGAGCAGAGTAGGCCAATCACAACAGACTGGGCCGTCTGACCAATAGGCCTATTTCACAAAATGGCCCCCGAGACCGGAAGTAGGGTAAACTCTTTTCCGGTGAAAGCGCTAGCAGTTACAGTCGGAGGACAAATGCAGAAACTATAAGCGGTTTATTTCTGTTGCTTACCTTTTTATGGTGTTTATGTCAACCCAAAGAAGAAACAACCCTATTGATCACTTCACAGCTTTCCGTGTTTTACGGGTTTTCATGGAACAACCGGGGAGAGGTTGAATCACGCCAGACACAGACGGCAAAAAGACTTCTGGTCGCGCCGCCGCCCGCTACGATCGCCATTCATTCTCAAAATGGACTTTGAACAGCTTGTTTTCTCTCTCAGTCATTCATATAACGTTATCTGACAAAAGTAAGAATATCAGATGTTGTCCGTTTTGTTGATAGTTTTCAGGGATTTGTGAAAAGATCGAAATTGGACAAATTCTTGACGTTTGCTTAGTGCTTACGTTACATAGAAAAGTTCCATTCATTTAAATGGCATGACACTTGATGACTAAGCTCACATTTAACGTTAATATATCGAAAAACAATAAATAAATAAATTGAAATGATGTCTGATTGTAGGCTATGAGTGAAATCTAGTGGCTTTTGTTAAAAGAAATCATGTTATTAAGTGTTCACCCGCTTAGGGAGATGTGATCAAAGCCTGGACTGGAGCAAAAGCCCGTTCCTCTCTGCACAGAAGCGTTCTGTTATCACTCCGCTCCTGATCCACTCCGGGTTTTCCAGTCCCACTCACGGGAAAAACTGCTCCGTGTTCAAACAACTTTAAAAATTATTCCAATATGTTTGTTTTTTTTTATATCACAAACGTCTGCATTTATAAGACTATATGTAACGGTTTGGAAAGTATTTTATACGTTTAATAAATGTCCCAGCTGCCCTTGCTTGCACAAGTAAACAGCAGGCCTGGCAGAGCGCACCCAGGTAAAAAGGAAAGAAAGTTACAGAAAACAACTGCTACAAACAATTTTAATTTGCCAACAGTTAATAATAATAAATAAAAGTGTATGACGTGCAAATTGGATAACAATCAAGTGCAATATAAACATGTTTTGTCAGGGCATCAGTCCCGAACCGGCATCAACACTCCAACATCTGCGTCCTCCTTCACACGCGCCTGGCGTGATTTAACTTCTCCCCGATTGTTCCATGAAAACCCGCAAAACACGAAAAGCTGTGAAGTGATCAATAGGGTTGTTTCTTCTTTGGGTTGAAACATAAAAAGGTAAGCAACCGCTTTTAATCTCCGCATTTGTCCTCCGACTGTAACTGCTAGCGCTTTCACCCTGTCTATGGCTTTCACCGGAAAAGAGTTTACCCTACTTCCGGTCTCGGCGGCCATTTTTGTGAAATAGGCCTATCAGAGCAGAGTAGACCAATCACAACAGACTGAGCCGTCTGACCAATCAGAGCAGAGTAGGCCAATCACAACAGACTGGGCCATCTGACCAATCAGAGCAGGGTAGGCCAATCACAACAGACTGGGCCGTCTGACCAATCAGAGCAGAGTAAGCCAATCACAACAGACTGGGCCGTCTGACCAATCAGAGCAGAGTAGACCAATCACAACAGACTGGGCCGTCTGACCAATCAGAGCAGAGTAAGCCAATCACAACTGACTGGGCCGTCTGACCAATCAGAGCAGAGTAGACCAATCACAACAGACTGGGCCATCTGACCAATCAGAGCAGAGTAGACCAATCACAACAGACTGGGCCATCTGACCAATCAGAGCAGAGTAGACCAATCACAACAGACTGGGCCATCTGACCAACCAGAGCAGAGTAGACCAATCACAACAGACTGGGCCGTCTGACCAATCAGAGCAGAGTAGACCAATCACAACAGACTGAGCCTGGCCAATCAGAGCAGAGTAGGCCAATCACAGCAGACTGGGTCATCTGACCAATCAGAGCAGAGTAGTCCAATCACAACAGACTGGACCATCTGACCAATGAGAGCAGAGTAGACCAATCACAACGGACTGAGCCATCTGGCCATACAGAGTAGAGTAGACCAATCACAACGGACTGAGCCATCTGGCCATACAGAGTAGAGTAGACCAATCACAACAGACTGAGCCTGGCCAATCAGAGCAGAGTATAATCACAACAGACTGGACCATCTGACCAATCAGAGCAGAGTAGGCCAATCACAACGGACTGAGCCATCTGGCCATACAGAGTAGAGTAGGCCAATCACAACAGACTGAGCCTGGCCAATCAGAGCAGAGTATAATCACAACAGACTGAGCCTGGCCAATCAGAGCAGAGTAGGCCAATCACAACAGACTGAGCCTGGCCAATCAGAGCACAGGCCAGCAAAGTTCTTAGTGAGACTGATTCATCCATTGAGTTGTTTGAGAATCATTGAAAAATGTGGGTGATGTTTATTGTATTTTATGAGAAAATGAAAGTGTTTTTGACCTTTGATGCGTTTAAACCTGTTGTAGGAGACTTTAAAATAGCAGAATAGGGGCACTTTAAATCAGCCGTTACACAGAGATATTGGAGCCAACTTTTTGTGTGAATTATACATATGATGTAATTTGCAATACCTAGAGGAAAAAACTGTGATCATTTCTAATCCAATTACTTGACAACGTTTATACATTATTAAACCGGCAACACAAGACAACTATTTCTTTATCCATGAAGTTCTTTATCCAGACCAGCATTACGGTCACTTTATTTCATGTTCCAGTTGTTAAATTATCTTTGCTGCTAAAATAACCCAGAGACACATGACCAAACAAACAAACAAGCAAACAAACACTAACAGCGGCATAGAAATTACTTCTTTTAACACGAAATTACTTTTTATCAATCGCGGTCTGTGTTTTATTCCTGCTCTCTCTCTCTCTCTCTCTCTCTCTCTCTCTCTCTCTCTATCTCTCTCTCTAACACACACACACACACACACACAAACTTGTTGTTCAGACAGTGTCATTAGTAAATATCGGAGAGGCTGTTTTTGAAATAGACACACGGCAGCCGAACATTTAATATTTCTCTTCGTCTCTTAATTTTTCAACGCTTGAAGAGTTGTTGTTGAATTTAAGCATTATAAATTAATGAATGACATAGAATATTTGTAATTACAATGTTATAATACGATCATCTGTAGGCCTATATGGTTGAAGGAGGACTCATTTTAATATGGGGTTTAAAAGTCTCTCTCTTTTCTCACTCACTCACACGCTCTCTTCTCTTTCTCTCTATCTTGAAATAACGTGGGGAAATATGTCTTGGTAAATGGAAACCATACACAGAGTATTCATTTAAATAATGCACGACATCTTCGCTTCATAATGTGCGTTTTCCATAATCCGGCGGCCCGTCGTGAATCACTCTTACACTGTTTCTCAAGTGCAGATGTTTAAAACGCATTAACAAAGAGCATTAATAATTATAATTCAGAGAGATCAGAGAATATTCCAGTGTATAATCGCGAGATGTCGAGAGTGCTCTGATCTCACACAGAAGCATGAGTGTGTGTAAGTGTGTGTGAGTGTGTCAGGAGAGCTCGAGCTAAACTCAGTGTGATGGAGGTCAGACACTGTAATCTCAGCAAATAAACACACTCGCGGAGACTCTCAAACCTGCGGAATTACAATAACACACTCATACATATGACTCTGGTGGAAAACATTACTCCACTTCTATCAAACACTTCTATCAAATTGGTTTCAATGACACATGACCTCTGTCGATGCAAACCTGTGCTGTCATAATTCTGGTAAACAAAATTTCAAACGAGTCGACTTTTAATAATCGCGTTTGTAAATCCAGAGGGAAATTACGGAGATGATATTTAAACATGCAATAATCTCTTTCTTTGTCGGTGCATTTATCTCATATGCATGCATAATATCAGCAAGTGTGCTGGTGCCACAGCTCTCCTGATGCAAAAATTACAAACATGTTAAAAAATTTATCCTATAGATGGAAGCGCATAAGACTAGTTCGTGTTATAGCGCTTATAATCGCTTATAATCAATGAGCTTCATTAAACTGTCAGAAATGTTAAGGCTCGGTTCGCTCATGGTTTTATTGATTTACTGATTGAAAATCAAAATAAATTAAGATACAATTTAATGGTGAACGTCAATTTATTGGTGGCTCGAGGCTAAATAATACAAATAAAATAAGCTAAATCAAGGACTGAATGTAAGGGTTCGGGTCAGCTGTTTTACTCATTAAAGTTTTCTAAAATTATTCCATCAGTGCGTTATAGTCTATCTTGGGTAAATGTTTGTGTGATAACTCATCTGTATTTTAATATTTATAATTTCGGAACAATAAGAAATATAGCCACAAACTGAACATGACAACGATGTCCTAATCACAGGTGCATTAATTATAACACTGTATAATTCATCATATTAATATTTAATATAATTTTTTTTTTCAGGTAGCCTACTTTGTCTGTTTTTGTTTTGTTTTGTTTTTTCATTCGAAGCATCTTGTTTTTAGCGATTGTGTTTTACTCATTCATATATACATTTCGTTTAAGACCGTATAGGATTATTAAAAAACGTATTAAAAATATATATATAGTTAAAAGTAGGCTAAATTCTTAAATATGTGATCTCTTCTGAACTAACATTAAATAAATATTGATATGTGAAGCATTCATTGTCTTCAAAAAATCTTTAAATAGCCTACTTTAAAACGGCAATTAAAATAGCCTAAAATACATAACAAGCAAATAACCTATAGCACAGTGCGAGATAAAGCTATAGCAGAACTCATAAGTGACCACACACTGACAGTGGTCTGAGATGTCACTCATCCTCCGTCAGGCATGCGCGAGTGACGTCATGCGGACCGCGCGCTGGGGTGTGACGTCACGATCGCTCCGCGTACCGGATAGAGGCTCCGGCGCGCGTCTTCTCGCGCATAAACTTCAACGTCGCTAACAACCACACATTTGAGGAACTAGCTATATATTATTAATGCATGGAGACGATTTAACACACGAGAAGAGGAACCAAACAGGCTCTCAGAGAACTGACACGTGAGTCAATATTCCTCGCTTTTTAACAATGTTTGGAAATATGTAGTGCAGTACCTGTGATATCATTTATATATTATCTTAGCCATTGTAATAGTTTGTGTTGTTTTCGCTTTGTATAATAGGTTGTTATAACGCGATAAATATAAATGTTGGTCAACATGTGGTCATGCAAAGCAATTCATAAATAAATGAATATACAAACTATGACACGAATGTAGCAGTATCAGGCGCGTGCTTTGCATACAGTGCGCAGGTTAGACCGCGGGAGTCTGCAGCTCGTGCACTGCGGCTCGTGCACTGTCCTGCGGGTGCATGTGGCAGCTTGAACGAGAGAAAGATAGGATTCAGTTTCTTTAGGCCTACATATTTCCCGAGTGAGGTGATCATCATTTAACAAAAGTGTTTTGATTTTAGTATGTTTTAGAGTTTTATTTTGGGAAACTGTCGCGTTTTCAAAAGTTTGGAGAATGTGTGTGTTTGCATGAGTGCGCGAGCTCGAGTGTTTTCAAAAATAACATCTTAGTATTTGAGTATAGTTCTGAAATGAATTAGGCTACACTTAACCATCTGACGTATTTGCGCATTGGTATAAATAAATGCTTATTATTCAGTGTCATTAAAATCACATGCGGCGCATTAATTCTTCGCGACTATTCTTCTTTTTCTTATTCTTCTTTAATAATAATAATGATGATAATAATAATAATAATAGGCTAATAATAATAATAATAACAGCTTTCCAGCCAAGTTGCGGTCACGACTAAGACAAATTGTTTGTTATACATTGTCATTAAAAATATTATAATAATATCCTCCAGCGTTTATTTACAGGCTTCCTTAAAATCTTCTAAATCCACTGGCCTCCTTAAAATATTAAATTCTATATTTTTTTCATATAAAAATATTCATTATTATGTGGAAATTGCAGTAAATTGCAAGAGACAACTTCTCACTTAAAGGTGAATTATGTATCTTACATGCACCACAATTATATATTTCTTTGTCGAATAATATCCGGTTATTTAGTCCATCGGTTAGTAAACTGCAGTTTATTGTCTGAATTCACAAGCAAGGCCCAAACCTGAAGAGGATCAACCCAATATGCGATATTCGTTTTAACTTTCATTAAGAGAGAAAATGTAAAGGATTGTTTTGTGTTTAATTTGCACGCATCTTTAGACATCTTTGTTTTGCTTCAGGTCTAACACAGATGTTAAAGTGATGCTGTGAGCGCGAACAACCCGAAGAATCTTATAGCTAAAATATGCAAATATATTCTTACCTGCTCATAAAACATCTCTGAATGATAGTGTGATGTTGATCCACACTTTTCAAATGCACATATATAACTATTCCACGCGTCTATCTTCAGTGCTCGTTAACATAAAACTATTTAATTATTTGGCATTTATTTGCTTAATTAAATTAAAATAAGCCAATTTCGTGAAATTAATCTCTATACCGAGGGCACCAATATTATATGTTATCTGTATATTTTCTGTTATTCAGTAGGCCTAGCCTACACGCATTGTCATGGAATTACAGATTCTATAATTCTCCTGCAAGCCAGCGGAAGGAATCCACGTCTTCGTCGACGATGTTTTTTTTTTTTTTATTGGGAAGATTATTAAAATACACGTAAATGAAGTGCTTGTGCAACACTTAATGTATCCAGGGTAATTCCTACAAGAGTAGGCCTATAGCGCGAATAATCATGGGTTAATATAACATAAGAAGAAACACGTGCATTCTGCTGTTAGATCAACTGCTATTATTTGTTAAATGTCTGTGGAAGAAAGGCAGCCTGATAGATCTGACTAAAGGCTTTCTCCGTAAATTACTAGGTTATAATGATAATAATAATATAATAATAGCCTAATAATGATGATAATAAAGCAGGTCGGATGAGTAGGCTTGTTTTTTTAAATAAGAATATTAATTTTCTGCAGTAGCCTATATGAATTGTGGAATTTAATTAATTACTTTGAGAAAGTTGTGCCGTGAACATTTAGAAAAGGCGCTTTTCCTATTTCCCGCAGGTTATGGATCATCTTTATATTCTCACCAACAGCCGGCGCCACTAACTTCAATAAACCTTTACAGAACAATCCCACCCGGCAGCGAGATGCTCTCCGAGTGACGAGAAACTGTCACAATAAGCCCGTATTATATTGCATATTATTTGGCAATTTTAGGTTGTGTTAGGCTACGTCATGGTTTGGGCGAAAGTGGTAGGCTAGCATAGTAATACTTTTTTGTAGAAAATATTAATATGAATGCATAAATCCTAAACATTCATTCAATAACAGCGTGTTCATGAACATCAAAGTCTTTTTCTTCTGAACACACGTTTGGTTTGCTGGTTCAAAATAACAAAAGTCCAACTGACATTTTTTTTAATTAAAAAATAAAAACTGACATTGCTTCAATGACTGATATTAAACTGCACGTCAATAACAGTAACTGGTAATTGCCTCGTGCACAGTTAGGCTTCAAAAATATCCTTTATGTAAAAATAATAGGCTAATGCTGATTATAGCGGTGGTTCTAAGGGCTGCAGTCTAACTGCTAAAAACTGATGGACTTTATGGATAATATGTTTTTTGTTTGTTTGAAATGTCTGGACATTGGTATATCAGCTGTTTGTTGAAGTAACAGCCTCTTGCTGTTCATGGCGCTGCAGACTGAGTCCAAAACACGGGTTCTGATACACGATAATGCAGAAGCTCGGCGGAGAAGTTTTGAAGGAAAAACTTAACTTGTATGAAAAATGCTTTTGCTCTGTGGGTGGGACTGAAGTGAGCAGAGGATGGGTGGGTCCTGCTGTTGGACACTCACTCGTTCACTCCGATCATTTACTCTTCAGGAATATAGCCGATCTGCGGGAGTTTGGAGGACAATATTGCAGGAGATCGCGGCTGTTCACGGGCTTATTCATTATAACATCGCTTAGCGCGTCCGCTTCACACCGCCGAAGAGATTTAATAACACATGATTGTTTTAAAGGAGGACTGAATGTGGACATGGCCTCATCTTTCCATCTGCCGAGGAGCAACAGCACCAGAGAAACCCTCGAGAACACGAGCAGCGAGTCTTCAGATAATGAAACCGCAGGTAAACACACATATCTGCATTTATAACCAACAGACAGCGAACACACACGCGAGAAGCCTTTGGGACCAAACGCATACATTTACGTGTTTAAAATATGTTTGCCTTCCTTACCTAACATGACATGTGTAAAAAAAAAAAATGTTTTAGTACACGTCATTTGTTTACCTGTTTAGCTGTTTTTCCAGCCTAATTTTGCAGAAACCGTGCAGTGCTTAATGCAGATTGGCCTCTACTTTGCAAACTTTAAAAACTAAATAGAAATTCACGTTTAGAGTTAGCCTATGGCGTCCTTAAAACTCTATAGCTAGGCCTATCCGTTTTGATCATACAAAAAACGCGGTTTAAATTCCCACTGTTGTAAATTTTACAAGTAAATGCGTTTTTATGACAGTGTTGTATAAACTGCAAACATGAATTTAGTGCTGTAAACAACAATGACCTAGGCCTGATTTTAAAACATTTCCACTGGATAGGCCTATAGCCTAACTTCTATCTTGATATTTCACAAATACAAAAAAATAAAATAAACGTACAATGTAAACTTAGCTGTACGTATGCAAATAGTTTCCGTTCCATAGACGCATTTTAATAAGGCTTGTTTGCATATTTGTGGATTGACGAGCACTGTTCAACAGAATCATTACATTATTCCCTTTTGTCCGACTCTCTTTGTGTCCGACTCCTTCCAAATCTCCGGCAAAAACACGCGCTACTGACTGAGCACTAGATTTCACCAGATTTCAACATTATTCTCCCCAGAAAAGGAGAGGTCCGTCGAGCAGAAAAGCGACGATGGAAACTCGGATGAGTCCAAGAAAAAGAAGCAGAGACGGCAGAGGACTCACTTCACCAGCCAGCAGCTCCAGGAGCTCGAAGCCACTTTCCAGAGGAACCGCTACCCGGACATGAGCACCCGGGAGGAGATCGCGGTTTGGACCAACCTCACCGAGGCCCGGGTCCGGGTACGAGAACACACACCACACACACACCACTGTGCACAGGCTCCAGGACATATGCGTGAGAACATTTCAGCTTAAAGGATGAGCCTAGACAAGTCTGAAGAATAGCCTTATTTCTACAGAACAATCACAAAACATTAAACGTAAAATCACTAAATAAATAAATCGTTAATCAAGTCATTAGTTTTAAAAAGTGTTTATTTTTTGTCAATTGTATTCTCAGTCATGCATATTCTGTTATTAATAGGAACATTTATATTTTTTAACAAACGCAGGCTAAGGGTTAAATATTGGGTTGAATAAAATAACCCAGGCGAATATTTAAAGGATTAAAATCTCTAAATCTCTCTTAAGGAAATATAAATTCTTCCTGAGTTTTGTTCAGCGATATTTAGAAATATTTCTCAGCAGGTCGATCTTTTAGATAATCCCGCAGTATTCCAGAACCAGATTCTGACCCACATTTACCATTTTAGTGAGGGGATTTAGAATTAAAACGTTCATGTCAGACATTTCACGGTTGGATTAATTTATCGACATTAATGTAGTATTAGCCCTACATTATTTTACCTTTTACATGCCATTATTTTAATGCTTATGAAAATATAATTTCGCTGATAATTAAAATGATCAATTAAGTAGGGCTATATTCGCATATCAAATAAGGATTATTATACTATACTATACAGCAAGCAAGAAGAGTTATTGTTAGGCTATCTGCTTCCAGTGAACGTTAGATCTGTTTAATAGCATTGGTTGCGCTTGAGTAAATATAATGCGTTCCTCCTCTAGGTTTGGTTCAAGAATCGAAGGGCGAAATGGAGAAAGAGGGAACGGAACCAGCAGATGGACCTGTGTAAGAACACTTACCTGCCGCAGTTCAGCGGATTAATGCAACCCTATGATGACGTGTATCCGGCCTACACCTACAACAACTGGACCAACAAAGGACTGGCCCCAAACCCACTGTCCACGAAGAACTTTACCTTCTTTAATTCCATGAGTCCCCTCACGTCCCAGTCCATGTTCTCCGCCCCGACCTCGATCTCGACCATGAGTATGGCGTCCGGGATGGGACACTCCGCCGTGCCTGGCATGCCGACCACCGGCCTCAACAACATCGGCCTGAATAACTCCGCGATCAGTCCCGCGATGAGCTCGTCCACATGCCCGTATGGACCTCCGGGCTCTCCGTACAGCGTGTACAGGGACACGTGCAACTCCAGCCTCGCGACTTTAAGACTCAAATCTAAGCAACACCCGTCTTTTGGATACAGCAGTCTTCAGAGTCCCGGCTCGAGCCTGAACGCGTGCCAGTACAACAGTTGACCAGTTAAACTGACCTTACCCTAACAGTTGACCAGTTAAACTGCAATGAACGGATACCTGGAGAAACGACAACCATGCTGGATTAGATGCGTTTGGCATTTTGCAATGGAATATGCGGATTGTCTGTGTTTACGTAAACTTGCACAACAAATTAAATCCATTATTTGGATTGCAACGTTTTGAAGACAAGTTAAACTCATACATTGTACATATATATATAAAACGTGGAACAAAACTGAAAATGATGGTATCTCCGAGCGGGAACAGTGAACACATTAGCGCGGGAAAGGCCGCAGTAGATTATAGTCTTCAATTGTGTTTGAGTCCCGTTCTCTTAATTGTATTAATTGTCTTGCAGAGGTTTTGTTGTCCTCGTGCTTCTCATCGACAGTTTGGATTCTGTCCTCGTAGTTGTTTCGTTGTGTCGATAGATTTAAACCGCATGCTTTCTCCGAGTGGGAATAAAATTTAAAAAATTATATGAATGTGTAGAAAAAAAAAACAAAGCTATAGCCTAACTTTATGTTGTACTCATGTTGATGGAAAATTGTGCTTATGTTTATGGTAATGTTTGAATAAACCTCAAAACAAAGAATTTCTAAAATAATTATATGATCAATGTGGGCAATAGCTTGATTAAAGGAAACAAACTTGACAGCGTAGACATGAACGAAAACCTGGCCTTCAGGTTTAATGTACACTTATAATTGAATAATACTATTTATAGAATTAATATAATCAATCATATCTAACGAAATAAGCCAAGATAAATATCCCTGTGTATCTAAACTGTTTTTGTTTTACATTCACAAAGCTAATTCCCCGTGTTTTACTTGTTAGCAGGTTTCAGTTCCGTGCAAGATCAACTCTTCAATATATTAAGCTAGACATCGTAATATATGCCCAAATATGATATTTGACAATATCTTCCATTTGCCTTGTTTTTTTCTCCATCACATTGCTTGATTACACTACTAGATGATTTCCAATTATATCCAAATCTACCTTTAGGATGAAAGAGAGAAAGGCAAACTTGAAAATCAATTCCTTATCACGGTTTGCCACGTTAAGTGACTGTTTTTTATCGGTATGTGTGTGTTTAGGTGCATTTAGATGATATGAAGGAGAAGGTCTGTCGTAACTGATGTTTTCCCTAATTCTGCTGATCCTTTTCCACTGATAATAACGCCTTTAATTCCCCCAAAGGTCGAGGCCCGTGTTAATGGTCACTTCCCTTTAGGGTTAGACTAACAGAATGAGTTCACAATGCCGACATGCCTCTCAAGGACGCGCTAAACTCATTCATTCCCCAATCCAAACAAGAGCCTGTCTGGAAGAAAGTGAACAAACCTGCCGAGGAGGACAAAGACAGAACCGAGAATCTGGCGAACACACACAGCGAAACTCCTGTAATCGCGTGCAGGTGTACGCAAACGAGCGATTATAATAATTCACATATTACAATAATTCCTGAAAGCACTTCAGCAGAAGAATTATTTATTTTAGTATCCTAAACTCGAGGAACAATAAAATAACACTGCAAGATGTGTTTGAACAGATTCTGACGAAAGTAGCCTATATTCTAGTTATTCACATGATTCTTTTTCTCCCTTCGAATTGTCCTGTAAATTCTAAATTAGAGTTATGATTTAAATATCATAACGAATACAAAGTGATTGCCGAAAAATCGCGCATCGAACAAAATAGGAAATATTTCCGTAATTGTTTCGCGTTTTTTTGCCATTTTAATTAATTTTAAGCAGAAAAGGCTGCCGCTTTCATTATGATATGATGTGTGCAGTATTTGATTAGTTTCTTTAGTTAATTTATCTCAACAGCTGATTAATCAATCACTGATATGAAGTCAAGCACAGACTGCTATTCTAATCGCTTATGATAAGGAGACAATGCATGTCACTTCAACATGTTTAATTAATTATTCAAAATCCATCTTCATCAGCTCTTAAGAAATACACCTTCTATGTGTCCTTCAATTAAAGCTGAACCTTCTCCTTAATGAACATTAATGGCCACACGGTCTCAATTAGGCATTCTAGTGTAGCGGGTTAACCGAGTGGGTCATGGTTATATTTAGTGGTATTACGCTCATTTATTGCCTTCACAGAACTATTCAAAATACTTTGAATAGTTCAAAGTAAAACAACAAAAACGACACTATATTGATGTGAAAATGTGTCCTCTTAACTATATTTTACATGACGTGGAACATCCAAGATTTTAAGATTAACGTTACCTATTAAATAATAATTAGATTCAAATATTAAAACAACAATAAAAAAACTATCAGTCACTGTAAAAATATTTAATCGGCTAATCTAAAATGTAAAATCTAAATTACCTGTTTTTTAATCACTGAATCGACTTGACTATATACACTACAGTCGAAGAAACAGCTCCGCAAATGTTTTTTTGTGATGTTTTCTTTGGCGCATACTCTTTACACGAAATTCATTAATAAATCATCACTGTTTTGGAAAATAGAAAAATTCTCTACCTTTAAAAAAAAACGTTTTTTCCCCGTTGTCTTTACCCAGTTCGTGCATCATTGAGCTGTATGAAAACCAAAGTTATGGCAATGAAACACAATATTTTGCTTGAAATATTGCACTTAATATTTAAGCGACGTGTATGTTTAATCATAATCCATCGGTGTAAACATCAGAAGACTGTTATGAAGTGCAATCGCATCTGTACTTTGTAATGCGAGATATTATGCAATAATTCTGTCACAACAAACATAAAGGTTTGAAGAGGAAGATAGAAACGTCGATAAGAGAAAAACTATAACAGTAATTGTAAAGGCAAAAAAACACATTAAAAACAGCAATGCGGAAAACTGAAATCACATGAAATTTACAAGAAGCAATAATAAGTGAATAGCCGATAATCGACAATATCCAATGGTCTTTTTTTTTTTTATATTTAGATTCATCCTTTTAGATAACAGCATGAGATGTTATCCGTAATAACCCCATGTGTGAGACAAATAGCCTATAACATATATATTTGCTTCGTTAAGACATTTAACGAAAAAAAAAACAAATCAATTAAAACATACAGCTGAGCAGAAAGATCATTATAAAAACATATTTAAAAAATAAAATATAAACCACAATGAAGAAATGTAGGCAATGCATAATAATTTACACAACATAAAGACACATAATTTAAAATACTGACATATGTAAGTAACGCTGCAGAAAAGCAGTCTCGCCATGAAGGCGTTTTATAGACTCACAAACCCGCTATTATCATGTCTTGAGGGAATGATTAACCGAGCCGAAGGAGAAAGAGTTACTGACTCTGAGTGAGTTTCATCCGTTCAGGATAATGACGGAGAAACTACCCTATAATATCTCACAGACACCTTCTTCTGTTCTGCTGGGAAACCTGTAGAATTTGGAGAATCAATTACATTCCAAATGCAAAATGCATTTCTGAAGTTGTATTTTAGTGCGATGAGGAAATTTGCAAATGGCGAACATTGAGATGCTATAGACCTGTCCGCACATAATACACACTACTGACATATAAAGATATATAAAGATAACCACTTGCGCTATCATATACGAAACACACACTAGCCAATCCTGTCTTTATATCTGCACGTCTGGGACATATGATTTTAACACTGTAAAAACACATAATTCAGGAGGTTTGGACCAATCGATAAAAAAAGAACATTTATGAAAAAGTAAAATAGGCAATTAGAGGATAAATAACAATAAACCCAAATAGCAGGCAGCAATGACGAGGAGAAGCGCGGGAACTGCGGGTTCGTTAAACCGGCGTCACTGAAGAGCTCGATCCGGATTGGATGCGGAGTCAGTGAGGATAGAAGAGCTCGATCCGGATTGGATGCGGAGTCAGTGAGGATAGAAGAGCTCGATCCGGATTGGATGCGGAGTCAGTGAGGATAGAAGAGCTCGATCCGGATTGGATGCGGAGTCAGTGAGGATAGAAGAGCTCGATCCGGATTGGATGCGGAGTCAGTGAGGAAAGAAGAGCTCGATCCGGATTGGATGCGGAGTCAGTGAGGATAGAAGAGCTCGATCCGGATTGGATGCGGAGTCAGTGAGGATAGACACACTGAAGGACTGAGTTCAGTCAGTGTTTCTCTCAGTGTTAATTCAATAAACTGTCGTAATGAACTGAACTGCGATGTAGTTGCGTCCGTCTTCTCCGTGTAATAGCCCTCGCCGTTAGTCGTTAGAGACGAACAGTTTGACATATTCAGCATTCGGTTTAATCAGCGCAGATCTCTAACCCGAATGTGGAAATAATCACTGTAAAGTCTTGTTTTTGTATATTGTTGTTTGTATCAGCCAGAAACTTTAATTGATTTTCAACTCAAATATATGAAAAGTGGTCATAAAATCCCCTTGCAATGCATCTTTAATTTCCTCACAGCCAAGGGTCAAAGGTCACCTGAAGCAGGGCCAGTCTTTAGCCTGGACCAGGAATAAGAGAAGCAGGAACACACATCACACAGTCCAGTAGAGATAGGGTTAAACTGCTCTGGCACAATGATCTAGATTTGAAAATCACGTTTTGCTATCGAGGATCAGGTAATTCATCTTCCCCGTGTGCCGTTTGGGTCCCCCTGATCCAGACACAGTTATACAGATGATCAACTGCAGACAGTGCTCTAAAGCGATCATGTCACACCGTAGGGAACTAAAGAACAGCAGGTGCAAGAGTCGGTGTGGGTCACTGTGAGAACCACACACACACACACACACACCCTTCTGTATGCAGTTCCCTGTAAACAACCTTAAGGGATATGGTGATGGACAAAATATGAGATGGGAGGAAAATGATATATTTTAATGCTTTTGCGTTCTCTCACACGTTTCGCATTTCTCCCAGAAACGCCATTCATTTGCATACACTCGAAAGTTTTGAGAATGAACACAAAGTTTATGGGGGAATGCAAAAGCATTTAAATATATAATTTTCAGTCTCATGGATGCTGAAGATATGCACATATAAAATACCTTTATGATTATGTGTGGTGCGTTCGTGCTGTATTTTATGGTCAAAGCATATTTATAAAATTCCTTATGTATCACACAGCAAACAAAATAAATGTTGAATAATGGTTAAATGACATTTTATTCATTTTATGATTTTAAAGTGTAGTCTTGTTTAAATAATGTGATCTCTGAAATTCATAAATCACACAAACCGAATAACATTTTATAATTACACATTAATTGAGAAGTAAACTGTTAAATTGCACTTAATTACCATATTTAATCATGATCATCAGTACATTTGTTAAAATGTCTAACGAGAAATAATCTTGAAATCCTTTAAAAAATAGTTTTTATTAATTTCAAATAAATGCGGTCACAAGAGTGATGTGAACCACATGATCACAGGATTGATGAATATGTAAATCACAGGGATTGAGTGTGTGTTCATTACAACAGACATTTATTACTAATGCTTATTTTTGCATGTATAATATATTATTATTCTAATAACATATTTTATATATACACATAAATGTGTGAAATAATTCTTCGAACCCCCTAATGTGTGTGAATCTGTGTGAACTACAGATGTGTGTGTAGAGCTCTGATAGTGAACCACAGTTTTATTAATAACAATATTCAGCAGATTATTGATCGACTGCACCGAGACAAACATGATCTGAATAAACACTCTGTAGAGATGAACTCATCTAATGTCTGATGATGTCACACAGATAATGAAGAGAACTGAATAATGATGACACTAGTGTAGAGAATGAATCATCACTCTCCCGTTTATCCTACTTTATAAAAAAAAGAAATGCACATTTTTCATATGTAAAAATGCACCTAAACAAATGACCAGATATTAAACGAATATGAAATTAATCTACACTCTTTTTAATAAGCATTTAGCAGATCCATGATGTTAAGCACAGCTGTGTGAATGAAGCTCTCCTCTTTCCCTGTTCTCGGGAATACAATAAAGCATCTGTAATATGTTGTAGATAAGCGTGGCTCAGATCTACAGGGACAGAGCGACCTTATCGATGAATTTGGCCAGTCGGATGTCCTTCTTCGACAGTCCTCCGCAGTCGTGTGTGGATAACGTGATCTGGACCTGCAAGACAGAGAAACTCTAGTATCCCATCACTATTGCCATAAACAGCTTATAAACAGCTTATAAACAGCTTATAAACAGCTTATAAACAGCTTATAAACAGCCCTACTGTGAGCTACGAGCTTGTTCAGCCACAGTATTAGCTTCTGTTGAAGCCGTCAGCTCTCTTTATTTTTAAAATAACCGTTTAACAGCAGACTTCCTGGAGAAGAACTACATTACCCATGATGCCGTGGCAAACCTTCCACCAATCTGAGTCGAAACAAGCAAAAAGATCTCGTTAGCTCCGCCCACTCCCATGAAGCTTGTATCCCGGCACTCTCAAAAAACTGAAATGTTTGTGTGTATATACCGGTATACATATTTGCACTAAACTTCAAATATGAGTAGTTTTATATTTCTCCAGCGTTTTTAACCCTCCGGTGCTTTTCTGTCATTTTTGACCGAAACATTTTACCTTTTGATTTTTTAGAATTTTAAAAATTTGACAAAAACATCATGGTCATGACTGGAACAGGTTAAATGGTCCTGATAACCACAGTCTCACTTGTGTTTCTGCGGTCTGAAAGAGTTTCCTCTAGTGGAGGCGTGTGGAACTGCAGCCGAACACACTCTCACTGAACGCTCGTTTACTGAGATCTCTCACATGTGGAACGCCACTTTAGATTCAATACTCTGATTTTAAAACATAATTTTGAAAATATAATTTTTCTGCATTTTTTATAACAGCAAACTTAAAATTCTGTAACTTTTTTCACGTCAGCAATAATCTGGCAAGTGTCGTGTTTGAGAAGAGATCAAACTTCAGTCTGTCGCTCTAAAGCGTTCAAGATTCACCACAGTTTGAGCTGGACATTTAATTTTCATGTGTCTCTGTGTGTGTGTGTGTGTGTGTGTGTGTGTGTCTGTGTGTGTGTGTGTGTGTCTGTGTGTGTGTGTGTGTGTGTGTGTGTCTGTGTGTGTCTGTGTGTGTGTGTGTGTGTGTGTGTGTGTGTGTGTGTCTGTGTGTGTGTGTCTGTGTGTGTGTGTGTGTGTGAGTGTCTGTCTGTCTGTGTGTGTGTGTGTGTGTGTGTGTGTGTGTGTGTCTGTGTGTGTGTGTGTGTGTGTGTGTATGTGTGTCTGTGTGTGTGTGTGTGTGTGTGGCCTGTCTGTGTCATGGCAATGAGCCGCTGCTGGACGCTCAGCAATACCTTGTTATAAACGTTGAACCACTCGGGGTGATGGCTCATCTTCTCAGCCTGAAGAGCCACGCGACTCATGAACCCGAAGGCCTGAGGAAGAGGAGAAGAGGAGAAGAGTTATGAAGAGCAGAGGAGAGTTATGAAGAGCAGAGGAGAGTTATGAAGATCAGAAGAGAGTTATGAAGATCAGAGGAGAGTTATGAAGATCAGAGGAGAGTTATGAAGAGCAGAGGAGAGTTATGAAGATCAGAGGAGAGTTATGAAGATCAGAGGAGAGTTATGAAGAGCAGAGGAGAGTTATGAAGAGCAGAGGAGAGTTATGAAGATCAGAGGAGAGTTATGAAGATCAGAGGAGAAGAGTTATGAAGAGCAGAGGAGAAGAGTTATGAAGATCAGAGGAGAGTTATGAAGAGCAGAGGAGAGTTATGAAGATCAGAGGAGAGTTATGAAGATCAGAAGAGAGTTATGAAGATCAGAGGAGAAGAGTTATGAAGATCAGAGGAGAGTTATGAAGAGCAGAGGAGAGTTATGAAGATCAGAAGAGAGTTATGAAGATCAGAGGAGAAGAGTTATGAAGATCAGAGGAGAGTTGTGAAGATCAGAGGAGAGTTATGAAGATCAGAGGAGAAGAGTTATGAAGATCAGAGGAGAGTTATGAAGAGCAGAGGAGAGTTATGAAGATCAGAGGAGAGTTATGAAGATCAGAGGAGAGTTATGAAGATCAGAGGAGAGTTATGAAGATCAGAGGAGGAGAGTTATGAAGATCAGAGGAGAGTTATGAAGATCAGAGGAGAGTTATGAAGATCAGAGGAGAGTTATGAAGATCAGAGGAGAGTTATGAAGATCAGAGGAGAGTTATGAAGATCAGAGGAGAGTTATGAAGAGCAGAGGAGAGTTATGAAGATCAGAGGAGAGTTATGAAGATCAGAGGAGAGTTATGAAGATCAGAGGAGAGTTATGAAGATCAGAGGACAGTTATGAAGATCAGAGGAGAGTTATGAAGATCAGAGGAGAAGAGTTATGAAGATCAGAGGAGAGTTATGAAGATCAGAGGAGAAGAGTTATGAAGATCATAGGAGAAGAGTTATGAAGATCAGAGGAGGAGAGTTATGAAGATCAGAGGAGAGTTATGAAGATCAGAGGAGAGTTATGAAGATCAGAGGAGAGTTATGAAGATCAGAGGAGAGTTATGAAGATCAGAAGAGAGTTATGAAGATCAGAAGAGAGTTATGAAGATCAGAGGAGAAGAGTTATGAAGATCAGAGGAGAAGAGTTATGAAGATCAGAGGAGAGTTATGAAGATCAGAGGAGAAGAGTTATGAAGATCATAGGAGAAGAGTTATGAAGATCAGAGGAGAGTTATGAAGATCAGAGGAGAAGAGTAATGAAGATCAGAGGAGAGTTATGAAGATCAGAGGAGAGTTATGAAGATCAGAGGAGAAGAGTAATGAAGATCAGAGGAGAGTTATGAAGATCAGAGGAGAGTTATGAAGATCAGAGGAGAGTTATGAAGATCAGAGGAGAGTTATGAAGATCAAAGGAGAGTTATGAAGATCAGAGGAGAGTTATGAAGATCAGAGGAGAGTTATGAAGATCAGAAGAGAGTTATGAAGATCAGAGGAGAGTTATGAAGATCAGAGGAGAGTTATGAAGATCAGAGGAGAGTTATGAAGATCAGAGGAGGAGAGTTATGAAGATCAGAGGAGAGTTATGAAGATCAGAGGAGAGTTATGAAGATCAGAGGAGAGTTATGAAGATCAGAGGAGAGTTATGAAGATCAGAGGAGGAGAGTTATGAAGATCAGAGGAGAGTTATGAAGATCAGAGGAGAGTTATGAAGAGCAGAGGAGAGTTATGAAGATCAGAGGAGAGTTATGAAGATCAGAGGAGAAGAGTTATGAAGAGCAGAGGAGAGCTATGAAGATCAGAGGAGGAGAGTTATGAAGATCAGAGGAGAGTTATGAAGATCAGAGGAGAGTTATGAAGATCAGAAGAGAGTTATGAAGATCAGAGGAGAGTTATGAAGATCAGAGAAGAGTTATGAAGAGCAGAGGAGAGTTATGAAGATCATAGGAGAGTTATGAAGATCAGAAGAGAGTTATGAAGAGCAGAGGAGAGTTATGAAGATCAGAGGAGAAGAGTTATGAAGATCAGAGGAGAGTTATGAAGATCAGAAGAGAGTTATGAAGATCAGAGGAGAGTTATGAAGATCAGATGAGAGTTATGAAGATCAGAGGAGAAGAGTTATGAAGATCAGAGGAGAGTTATGAAGATCAGAGGAGAAGAGTTATGAAGATCAGAGGAGAGTTATGAAGATCATAAGAGAGTTATGAAGATCAGAGGAGAGTTATGAAGATCAGAGGAGAAGAGTTATGAAGATCAGAGGAGAGTTATGAAGATCATAAGAGAGTTATGAAGATCAGAAGAGAGTTATGAAGATCAGAGGAGAGTTATGAAGATCAGAGGAGAAGAGTTATGAAGAGCAGAGGAGAGCTATGAAGATCAGAGGAGGAGAGTTATGAAGATCAGAGGAGAGTTATGAAGATCAGAGGAGAGTTATGAAGATCAGAAGAGAGTTATGAAGATCAGAGGAGAGTTATGAAGATCAGAGAAGAGTTATGAAGAGCAGAGGAGAGTTATGAAGATCATAGGAGAGTTATGAAGATCAGAAGAGAGTTATGAAGAGCAGAGGAGAGTTATGAAGATCAGAGGAGAAGAGTTATGAAGATCAGAGGAGAGTTATGAAGATCATAAGAGAGTTATGAAGATCAGAAGAGAGTTATGAAGATCATAGGAGAGTTATGAAGATCAGAGGAGAAGAGTTATGAAGATCAGAGGAGAGTTATGAAGAGCAGAGGAGAGTTATGAAGATCAGAGGAGAGTTATGAAGATCAGAGGAGAGTTATGAAGATCAGAGGAGAAGAGTTATGAAGATCAGAGGAGAGTTATGAAGAGCAGAGGAGAGTTATGAAGATCAGAGGAGAAGAGTTATGAAGATCAGAGGAGAGTTGTGAAGATCAGAGGAGAAGAGTTATGAAGATCAGAGGAGAGTTATGAAGATCAGATGAGAGTTATGAAGATCAGAGGAGAAGAGTTATGAAGATCAGAGGAGAAGAGTTATGAAGATCAGAGGAGAAGAGTTATGAAGATCAGAGGAGAGTTATGAAGATCAGAAGAGAGTTATGAAGATCAGAGGAGAGTTATGAAGATCAGAGGAGAGTTATGAAGAGCAGAGGAGAAGAGTTATGAAGATCAGAGGAGAGTTATGAAGATCAGAGGAGAGTTATGAAGATCAGAGGAGAAGAGTTATGAAGAGCAGAGGAGAGCTATGAAGATCAGAGGAGGAGAGTTATGAAGATCAGAGGAGAGTTATGAAGATCAGAGGAGAGTTATGAAGATCAGAAGAGAGTTATGAAGATCAGAGGAGAGTTATGAAGATCATAGAAGAGTTATGAAGATCAGAGGAGAGTTATGAAGATCAGAGGAGAGTTATGAAGATCAGAGGAGAGTTATGAAGATCAGAAGAGAGTTATGAAGATCAGAGGAGAAGAGTTATGAAGATCAGAGGAGAGTTATGAAGATCAGAGGAGAGTTATGAAGATCAGAGGAGAAGAGTTATGAAGATCAGAGGAGAGTTGTGAAGATCAGAGGAGAGTTATGAAGATCAGAGGAGAGTTATAAAGATCAGAGGAGAGTTATGAAGATCAGAGGAGAGTTATGAAGATCAGAGGAGAGTTATGAAGAGCAGAGGAGAGTTATGAAGATCAGAGGAGAGTTATGAAGATCAGAGGAGAGTTATGAAGAGCAGAGGAGAGTTATGAAGATCAGAGGAGAGTTATGAAGATCAGAGGAGAAGAGTTATGAAGATCAGAGGAGAGTTATGAAGAGCAGAGGAGAGTTATGAAGATCAGAGGAGAGTTATGAAGATCAGAAGAGAGTTATGAAGATCAGAGGAGAAGAGTTATGAAGATCAGAGGAGAGTTATGAAGAGCAGAGGAGAGTTATGAAGATCAGAGGAGAAGAGTTATGAAGATCAGAGGAGAGTTGTGAACATCAGAGGAGAGTTATGAAGATCAGAAGAGAGTTATGAAGATCAGAGGAGAAGAGTTATGAAGATCAGAGGAGAGTTATGAAGAGCAGAGGAGAGTTATGAAGATCAGAGGAGAAGAGTTATGAAGATCAGAGGAGAGTTGTGAAGATCAGAGGAGAGTTATGAAGATCAGAGGAGAAGAGTTATGAAGATCAGAGGAGAGTTATGAAGAGCAGAGGAGAGTTATGAAGATCAGAGGAGAGTTATGAAGATCAGAAGAGAGTTATGAAGATCAGAGGAGAAGAGTTATGAAGATCAGAGGAGAGTTATGAAGATCAGAGGAGAGTTATGAAGATCAGAGGAGAAGAGTTATGAAGATCAGAGGAGAGTTATGAAGATCAGAGGAGAGTTATGAAGATCAGAGGAGAGTTATGAAGATCATAAGAGAGTTATGAAGATCAGAAGAGAGTTATGAAGATCATAAGAGAGTTATGAAGATCAGAGGAGAGTTATGAAGATCATAAGAGAGTTATGAAGATCAGAGGAGAGTTATGAAGATCAGAGGAGAAGAGTTATGAAGAGCAGAGGAGAGCTATGAAGATCAGAGGAGGAGAGTTATGAAGATCAGAGGAGAGTTATGAAGATCAGAGGAGAGTTATGAAGATCAGAAGAGAGTTATGAAGATCAGAGGAGAGTTATGAAGATCAGAGAAGAGTTATGAAGAGCAGAGGAGAGTTATGAAGATCATAGGAGAGTTATGAAGATCAGAAGAGAGTTATGAAGAGCAGAGGAGAGTTATGAAGATCAGAGGAGAAGAGTTATGAAGATCAGAGGAGAGTTATGAAGATCAGAAGAGAGTTATGAAGATCAGAGGAGAGTTATGAAGATCAGATGAGAGTTATGAAGATCAGAGGAGAAGAGTTATGAAGATCAGAGGAGAGTTATGAAGATCAGAGGAGAAGAGTTATGAAGATCAGAGGAGAGTTATGAAGATCATAAGAGAGTTATGAAGATCAGAGGAGAGTTATGAAGATCAGAGGAGAAGAGTTATGAAGATCAGAGGAGAGTTATGAAGATCATAAGAGAGTTATGAAGATCAGAAGAGAGTTATGAAGATCAGAGGAGAGTTATGAAGATCAGAGGAGAAGAGTTATGAAGAGCAGAGGAGAGCTATGAAGATCAGAGGAGGAGAGTTATGAAGATCAGAGGAGAGTTATGAAGATCAGAGGAGAGTTATGAAGATCAGAAGAGAGTTATGAAGATCAGAGGAGAGTTATGAAGATCAGAGAAGAGTTATGAAGAGCAGAGGAGAGTTATGAAGATCATAGGAGAGTTATGAAGATCAGAAGAGAGTTATGAAGAGCAGAGGAGAGTTATGAAGATCAGAGGAGAAGAGTTATGAAGATCAGAGGAGAGTTATGAAGATCAGAAGAGAGTTATGAAGATCAGAGGAGAGTTATGAAGATCAGAGAAGAGTTATGAAGAGCAGAGGACAGTTATGAAGATCAGAGGAGAGTTATGAAGATCAGAGGAGAAGAGTTATGAAGATCAGAGGAGAGTTATGAAGATCAGAGGAGAGTTATGAAGATCAGAGGAGAGTTATGAAGATCAGAGGAGAAGAGTTATGAAGATCAGAGGAGAAGAGTTATGAAGATCAGAGGAGAGTTATGAAGATCAGAGGAGAGTTGTGAACATCAGAGGAGAGTTATGAAGATCAGAAGAGAGTTATGATGATCAGAGGAGAAGAGTTATGAAGATCAGAGGAGAGTTATGAAGATCAGAGGAGAGTTATGAAGATCAGAGGAGAAGAGTTATGAAGATCAGAGGAGAGTTGTGAAGATCAGAGGAGAGTTATGAAGATCAGAGGAGAAGAGTTATGAAGATCAGAGGAGAGTTATGAAGAGCAGAGGAGAGTTATGAAGATCAGAGGAGAGTTATGAAGATCAGAAGAGAGTTATGAAGATCAGAGGAGAAGAGTTATGAAGATCAGAGGAGAGTTATGAAGATCAGAGGAGAGTTATGAAGATCAGAGGAGAAGAGTTATGAAGATCAGAGGAGAGTTATGAAGATCAGAGGAGAGTTATGAAGATCAGAGGAGAGTTATGAAGATCATAAGAGAGTTATGAAGATCAGAAGAGAGTTATGAAGATCATAAGAGAGTTATGAAGATCAGAGGAGAGTTATGAAGATCATAAGAGAGTTATGAAGATCAGAGGAGAGTTATGAAGATCAGAGGAGAAGAGTTATGAAGAGCAGAGGAGAGCTATGAAGATCAGAGGAGGAGAGTTATGAAGATCAGAGGAGAGTTATGAAGATCAGAGGAGAGTTATGAAGATCAGAAGAGAGTTATGAAGATCAGAGGAGAGTTATGAAGATCAGAGAAGAGTTATGAAGAGCAGAGGAGAGTTATGAAGAT